>CM045573.1:445139-996738 GCA_024721245.1 Mitragyna speciosa | reverse complement strand
AATCATAAGAATCTTCCTCTTGAAAAACATCTTCATGAATGTTATCCTCATCATCTTGCTCAGGTATATCATAAATACTTCGATGATTTACTCGTTGTACAACCATCCAATTCTTTCCTCGAGCACGGTTATTCAAATAAAAAACTTGTTGCGCTTGTGTGGCAAGAATAAATGGTTCTTCTTTGTACCAATCAGATGTAATGTCAATTGATGTTAAATTATTATCAACCACCATTCTCTTTCCCCTTGGATCACTATTATACCACTTGCAACGGAACATGAATACCTTTCTTTGATGAATGAAATCCAATTCCAAAATTTCAAGCAAAACCCCATAATAAACAACATCACTATTCTCATCACCACCCCATGTACAAACGCCACTACATTGTGTCTTCAATTTGTCATCACGTTTCTTGCAACGAAATCTAACACCGTTGACAATGCAACTATGCCAACTTGTGTAACGATCATCCGCACATTGTGACAATGAGTACATATCATCATTTGCTTTCGGATCACCATTGGCTTTAAGAATTGCCATCTGTTATAAACAACTTTATTAGATATTTTAATTTGAAATTTTTATCAATATATATATTTATCATGCTTACCTTTTTCTTGAACCAAGAAGAAAATTCATGTTTTTGTACACCCTCAATATCTTCTGCTTGTACATTTCTTGAGCGCAAAACTTCCTTATGCTCACTACATTTAAAGAATATGTTAGTATTTACATCAAAATGAACTAAAATCTTTATTGAGAATGCCATTGGAATGTTCCAAACTCACTTTATGTAGTCATCAAGTTCGTCTCCGCAGTTATTGAGAATGTACCACTGCACCATATTGCCATCAACCCCAAGCTTGCTAAATGTAGGAGACCCTAAAGTACGAATTTTGTTGTTGAATAACTCTATCTTGTATTCTGCAGTCGGTACATCCCAATTACGTTCTAAACGAGTGAATCTCGTCTCAGAATCACGTAAATAACGAGACAAAAAAGTAATAGCCTCATCAACAGTGTATGCTTCAGTAATAGAGCCATCAGGGTGCGCAAAATTACGAACGTATCCCTTGTATGTACCCATGCAACGTTCAATGCCAAACATCCATCTCTGACTGACTGGTCCTCCAAATAATGCTTGCTCTGGCAAATGCACACACAAATGCACCATGACAGTAAAGAATGCCGGGGGAAATATCTTTTCGAGCTTGCACAACAAAACAATGATGCCATCCTTCATCTCCTCAAGTTCTTCAACATATAAAGTTTTGGCACATAATTTTTGAAAAAATTGACAAAACTCTATCAATGTTGCACGTACTTTCTTATCCAAAAATGAGAGAATGGCCACAGGCAGTATTTTTTGAAGTAAGATATGACAATCATGTGTTTTCATACCTCCAAGTGTATTAGACTCTGTGGCACATCGGCTGATGTTCGATGCATACCCATCTGGTAGGCGAACTGACTTGATAAAGTCGCAAAACTCTGCACATTCTATTTTACTCAATGTGTAATTAGCATGCGGTTTCACAAATTTGCCATTCATCTCCCTCAACCATAGTTCTCGACGAATGTTAAGATCTTCCAAGTCTAGACGTGCTTTTGCAGTATCCTTCGACTTCACAGGATCGTCTAGCAAGGTCCCTATGATGTTGTCACAAACATTTTTCTCTATGTGCATGACATCAAGATTATGACGCATCAACAACTTTGACCAGTAAGGAAGCTCAAACAAGATACTCTTTTTCGACCAATTTAACTCATCAGCCCCGCGTTTACGCTTTCTGTCCCCATTATTAGGTGCTTTACCAGGAGTGCATAAAGGTACCTCCTCTAATTGTAACAAAATATCATCACCAGAAAATTGACGAGGTGGTCCTCTTCTTTCTGCTTTGCCATTGAACTCTACGCTCCTTCGCCAGGAATGTGTATTGCTTAAGAAGCATCGATGCCCTGTGTAACATTGTTTTCCACGAATTCGACTTGATCGAGTGTCTCCAAGGCATATTGGACATGCCAATTTTCCCATAGTGCTCCACCCAGATAAGTAGGCATAAGCAGGGAAGTCACTGATGGTCCACATAACTGTTGCACGAAGAGTGAAATGAGACTGAGAATATTCATCATATGCTTGAACTCCGTTGCACCATAAGACTTTAAGCTCATCCACAAGAGGTCTTAAAAAGACATCAAAGTCTTTACCAGGAGACTTTGGACCTGGAATTAACAATGCTAAGATGTAGTTGCTCTTATGCATTGTATGCCAAGGCGGCATGTTATAGGGCATCAAAATTACAGGCCACAGACTATGTGCTGTTGTCATATTGCTAAACGGATTGAATCCATCTGAAGCTAACCCCAATCGCACATTCCTTGAATCAGCAGCAAATTCAGGATATAAGTCATCAAAATGTTTCCAAGCCTTCCCATCAGCAGGATGACGCAACACCCCAGGCTCTTCTCTACGAAATTCCTTATGCCAACGCATGTCTCTCGCCGTGTGCCTTGAAGAATAAAGTCGCTTCAGGCGAGGTGTGATAGGGAAGTATCGCAGCCTCTTATGTGGCATTTTGTTACGAACATAGCGACTATTTTTGCAAACAGGACACACGGTGGCATTTCTATCTTCACCATAAAAGATGGCACAATCATATTGACAAACGTCAATAAGTTCATACCCCAAACCTACTTCAGAAAGAAGTTTTCTGTTGTCATAATAGTTTTGTGGACAACTATTACCCTTTGGGAGTACTTCATGGAGAAGTTTTAACAACATCTCAAATGAATTGTCACTCCACTTATTCATCACTTTTATGTTCATTAGCTTCACAACAAATGTCAAAGCAGAAATTTGGCATCCCTCGTATAGTGGATTATGGACAGCTTCATATAGCTTCTCATAACGGGCCTCTTCAGCAGTTGATCGTTCGTTTCCATCTAAATCATCCATAGGCCCTACATTGAAAAATTGATCACCAAAACCATCATGCAGTCCTGCTCCCAAGCCATCAAGTTCATCCGCCACAAAATCCTCATCGCCCACATTTTCCTCGTCAATTTCTTTCTCACCATGGTACACCCATCGTGTGTACGAGTCATTGATTCCCACTCTAATCAAATGAGCTCTAATAACATCTATGCTTTGATGCCTCGTATTGAGACAATCAAAACAAGGGCATAAAGCTAACCCCTTAGAATTCAAATTTTGTTTGGCAACCTGAATAAACTCCTTTATCCCCTCCATGTACTCAGGGGATATCCGATTCCAATTCTTTACCCACTGATGATCCATATTATCTATGTGTTAGCAACCTAAAATGAGGCAACGGTAAAGTTGTTATCGTTAAATTATAATATTCTTGGAGTTATTATTATTCTCACATGATGCTAATCCATGAATTAGGAAGGAAAGAGCAAATGAAGAGTAAAAATCAGCTCCATATAAAGTAGACAATTGACCAAATAATAAAGTATAAAGTTGCTACTTTTGTAATTAAATTGCGACGATATCAAGTTATCTAGAGATGTGACAAGTCATTGTCGGTTGGTGTTAATCAAGTCACCTAAAACATTGTATGCCACAAAAGAGTCCCAAGTCATATATTCAATGATTGAATGTAGACATTTCCTGTGCACATGTCATTTGCACAGGAATATTCCACTTGCACAATAGTTCCACCAAGAGGGAAAATGGAAAGATGAGTGTAAACTTCCCTATAAGATTCTAAGAAGAATCACAACTTCTTATGGACATCAATATCATACAACTTCATTTAACAATTTTTCCTAAGGCAAAACTCATAAAATTTGCATACTAAAAGCATGAAAGTAAATTATACACATAGTACAGAAATTACGACAAGTTACAACACATAAAACAGATAGTAGATTGGAAAACACAGAACAACATGAAATAAGAAGCATAAACATACACCAAACACAATAAAAAAATGATAAAATACTAGCCTTGACATCAGTTGGTTAGAAGTAACTTCAACTACAACTGATCGTCAATATTTTTCAAATCAATTGAGAACAAAAGCAGGTCCACTAAAACAAGTGCTTCATGTAGATCCTAGTACATTCTATCAAAGAGCTTATGGTAATGTATAAGAAGAAAAACAATTTCTTTCAAAAAAAAACAAGAAAAAACAAATAGATCCAGTTTCAATTCCTCATAATTTCAAAGGTACAATTTTAAAATCACTAAAAAATAGTTCTAGCTTTGCTTACAATTGATCCACCTTCCAGTATCTTGTCAAGTTCAGTTGATCTTGTATCAATCTGAATGCTTTCGAGCACCCCGAGCACAGAGTTGGGTGGCACTGGTGAAACCTGAAGGCAACAATTATGATGTTGTTGACATAAAACTATACTTCATAACAAGTAAAAACAAGCAACATCGACAATAAAAAACATAAACATATTATAAATAAAAACTATTCGAAAAAGAAAAAACGAGAGAGGACCAAGAACCAAAACAAGGAAATAACAGAGAGGAAATATAATGCTAAACCCTCAACTTAGTCTCTCATCAAAATCTCATACTATAAAGTAATGAAGACAAATTGAACCCTGGCAGACTATGCCTGCAGTTGCAATTAGCATCAAACCAAACCCAAATCTGGCCCAACATAAGACCATATTTCCAATACCCAGCAAAAATTCTTATATAGAAATAGAACAGCCAGACGAAATGTCTTTCAATAACACGCAAAAACAAAGACGCAGACAGCGTATGTTGAACCCATGCCACATTCACCATCCCTAAGGCCCTGTGCCCCATTCACCATCCCTACGAACCTTCAACATCAAACTCCATCAGTTTAGCCATCGTTCTATATTACATAAAACATCAACAAGTAGTAGCAGAAGTTTTCACAAGGAAAAATAGCACAACTACAGCAGTTATAGCTAGAAAAAAGTAGCAGTTATATCTGCAAAAAAAAAAAGCAGTTATAACTGCAAAAAAGCAGCAGTTATATCTGCAGAAAAAAGCAATTATAGCTGCAAAAAAGCAGCAATTGTATTTGCAAGCAAAAAAAAGCAGTTATAGCTGCAAAAAAGTAGCAGTTATATCTGCAAAAAAAAGCAGTTATAGCTGCAAAAAAGTAGTAGTTATATCTGCAAAAAAAAAAGCAGTTATAGCTGCAAAAAAAAAAGCAGTTATAGCTGTAAAAAAGCAACAGTTATATCTGCAAAAAAAAAGCAGTTATAGCTGCAAAAAAGTAGCAATTATATCTGCAAAAAAAAGCAGTTGTAGCTGCAAAAAAAAAAATAGCAGTTGTAGATTAAAAAAAGTAGTAGCAACTACTACAAAAGCAATAACATTAGCAATTACTCAACTGTTAGACAATACCAAAAACTTGCTTGCATTCACACTCATCATATCACACACCCCAATAAGGTTGTATTCTTAGGCAAAAGGTGATATTAGACACTCATCATATTACTCAACTGTTAGACAATACCAACTGGAGATCGTCTATTAGGATAAAAAGATGAGGTACAATTCACACACAAGTGCTAATAATAGTTGTACAAATTAATTAAAAGCATAAATTCAAGAAGCCAAACAAGTATACAAATTATTGCTCGTAAAGCACTTCTATTATTATGCTTGTTTAATAACACAAAATTATCATGAATAGCCAAAAACAAAAATAATGTAGTACCAGAAATAAGTCAGTCATTTGATCTTCGATCCAACAATGATGTAGATGCATCTTTTTTTTTTCTTCTTTTTATTGACCAACGAAATAAATGACATCTTTCATTTATTCTAGCTTTATCTTAACGGAATTCGTATATGCAATTGAACCAAAAAAAAGGTAACAAAAGAAACATCTTTTAATATTTTTGTTAAGTTTGATTCCTTCACAAAGTACTCAATCTTTGCCATACATCATCATTTTCCTCACAGTTGCGCCAAAATTTCATAAAAATCTCAATATTCTGGCTGCAAGTAAGATTTAACTTCATATTCATAATAGTAAGCAAATTAAACATAATTTAATATGGTAAGCCAATGAAAACAGAGTATGAACATGCTTTATACAGAAGACTACTGCTAGATCTAACCATTTCTGGTCACTTAAAATTCTTAATCACTTGACTTATTATATGGTAAGTCAATAAAATAGTGTTTTCCTTGAAATGTCATAATCACTTGGCAATAAAGTTACTCATTGAAAAGTTTTAACTTCTCATTTCTTGTAAACTAATTTTAAGAATTCATGAGAGAAACTCAAACTTGCTTAAGGATGGATTATGACCCAAATATTATGATATCTAATGGCATATTATTGTAATAATCGATGATAGATACACTTGTGAACACAACTGCAGTGCATGTAATTCCAAGAAAGAAAAGAGAACATTTTTTTTCTCAAATACGTGTACAGAAATAGTAACATAAAGAAAAGTCATGAAAACCGTCTGATGACCTACATGAAAATGATAAGACATGGCCAAAATATGCTAACATCCATGCACAGCCCAGCTTCAAAAAGAAAAAAATAGACCGCTTTTTACGTCATAGATATACCACCGTTAAGGTATGTTGCGTATTTTATCAGATATGGGACGAAATATGTGTAGGCTGCCGTGTCCAATTGGAAAGTTACAATCGTTGATGGAGTTTGATTGAGCTATGAAAATACAGTAAACAACAAAATGTACAAAACAATTTACGTAGTTAATGTGAGACGATTAACATAAATCGATATTCAAACATAAATCTTTCTTGGATATATTCAAACAGATCACAGAAAATGCAAGAGATTCTTATCAACTTTCCATGAAATATGGAGGAAGATTTTGAGATTGTGACACTGTGGGAAGACATTTGGGTGATTAGTTGATATGTAGGCACCAGAAGAACAGCTCAGTAAACCTTGGATGGCTTTTCAACTTGAAACCTTAAAAAGTTCAAAGGCTGGTTAGGGAAGGAGAAGACCAATCCCATAAACAAACAAGAAATATTTTAAAACTAGTACTAATATTTTTTACCAGATTAAAAAGCTACTATCAATTGTAAGATTTATTAATTATTCGTACTAGTGATGTTTTGTTAACTAGTATTTACGTTCATATTCATCATTAAGTCTTAGCCAGATGTTCAAAGGTCTGTGGCCAGTTCACATTAGAACACTGATTAATTAACCCGTGAAGAAATAGAGAGAAGATGTTAATTATGTTATCTAATTTCCTGCGTCTATAAATTGTAAGCAAACTCACCTAAACTAAAGCTTGGGATTTGGAAAGATAAGTCTCTGTCTGTTCCATTCAAGGGTAAGAGAGTTACTGTTGAATGGACAAAGACCAGTAATAGCACTAATGTCCATAATGGTGGGAGTTATGGGTTGTCAGAATAAAAATATTCTTTTTTCTTTGTCCATAATGTCCATAACGCCACCTTAGTCTTGTCCATGTATGTTTTACTTGGTAAAAAAAAAATAATAATCATGCGTACTGGCGCGAGACCTGAAACTTATGCCCTGCAAAAGAAGAAAGAATCACTTGCTCTTGAAAAAAAAATCACATAATACTATTGTAGACAAGTTCTGAACGATATTTTACATTTGAGTGTATCTCACATATAATTTACATACAAATTGTCCTTTGCGGAAGCAATAAAAACAATAAATTTTTCTTCCACATGAAGAGAGGTAAAATTATTCGGCTCGAACAATACTCTTACAAGGATGATAAGACTTTTATTAATATTTTTATGCTGCCTAAGAGTAGAATTCTTTCTTTTTTTATTTTAGAAAAAAAAATCATTTGGCCTCCGGAGAATTAACCAAAAAATATGCTTTTTCTTTTTTCTTTTTTCATTTCTGGCAAGAGTGGCATTTTTCCTATTTTTCTTCTTCTTCAAAATGTAAACTGTATTAGTTAACTAGCTTTCCTACAATTAGATCACATAATGACAACTTGATAGCTTGCTGGTTGCTTGTATTATGTCAAAGTTTGTCCCCTATTAAACCAAGCAAGAAAGTGATTTATTCCAAATGGACACTGATGTATCTTGTCTCCCATGTGGTCGTTCAATACTAGGCCATGCTTTGTCCTCTGACAAGCTTCTATAACTGTCCCAAGAGTTGATAATACATGCATTAAAAGATGTGATGGACAAAACTAAAGTATTCTTTTTTATCAGTGAGTAGATGAATGTAGATCATATCCTCCAAGCTACTCCAAAAATATTTTCTTAAAAACTACTAGGCAAGAAATCTTTATATGTTTGGTACACTTAGTTTAAACATCCAGGCCATTAGACGAGCATAAAGAAGTCTATCACCAAGGAAAGTGATTAGACCAGAAAAAATGTTAATTATCCAATGATTAAACATAAAATTTTCCAATCTTGACATGCTTATAGCTGTCACTTTAAACGAGATGTTCTCATATACTAGTATCTCAGCAAATTCTCTAGATGTCCTAGATGACTAAGTGAATCAACTGATCCAGGAACAGCAACTTGGCATTGCCGGGTTTACCAGGTGCAAGACAATCATCAACAGCAATACCGCTAGATAATAGTGACAAGTCGTGCAAGTTTTAACATACACAAAGTAGCTCATTCATAGAAAACAGATTATACACATTCATTTGTGTCCAAGGGCGCATATCAACACTCTCTAAAATAGATGGAGAACCTCCATTATCTAATGTACTTACTTTTTCTTTTTTTCCATAAAAATAGCATAAGGGTTAATAGACACATCATTAAATTGCCATTTCAGGTTAATATACACTCCTGCAAATCCAAAAACATGCTCAGAAAAGTCCTCATAATTTATTGCTTCCATATTTGTTTGTTAATGCACTCCGTAACAAACAGAATTTTCTAGCTCTTTATGGTTGTGGTGGTTCTAGACAAGCAAAGCTGGAAAAGGGATACAAACCCTGAATTGGAAACAGAAACTTTTTAAACAAACAAATAAGAAAGGCAGCTGAAGAGAACTGGATAATTAAGTGACCTTTTTTGCTGCTTCAAGGCAATCAAAGTGGGGAAAGGTAACGTCAATTAGCTAGTTGTAAAAGGGTGAGAAACTAGTAGTAGTCAATAATACATATCTATGTTTGCTCAAAGGCAATCTTCTACTTTGAAGAAAACAATAGTAAAATTTCATTACCATACATGACAAGTGTGATTAATTACACGAATGACCATAGTTGTTTAGATACATCATGATCCAATGTGTAACCGGAAACACTTCTTGCTATTTCATCCACTTTTGCATGAGCCTATAAATGCGAATTTCACTAGATATTTATAGCAAATTCAACTAATTCAAAAGTTGTTTTAATCGTTAAACGTGAAGTTTATTTCACATTATATTTGAAATGCTCGTACATGACCAACTTTACATAACCATGGTAGGGAAGTATAAAGTGTACTGGAGGAATACCTCCTTGTTAAATCTGTAAATATTCTAATCTTACATAAATAAAATACTCAAATTTTGCTCAAAATAAAAAACCACATAGAACCAAGCAAACACTTGCATGCAAATTAGATTAAACACTGCTTTAATATTGTCTACATGCACACCTAACCTCCTAGCTAGTCTGCTGTTGCAGAAATAGATTAATAAGATTAGAATATTCGTTATTTAAAAGAAAAAGATTCAATTGGAACAATGACCCCCAAGACTTTACACCTTAAATTTCTTATCCCTTTGGGAGATTACCCTTTTTTTAAGTTATAAACTTATTCAACAAAGAATTTTTATTTTCAACTGCCAAATTTTCCTAAAATATGATAGTCTCTGCTTAACGACTACCATTAATGATCACTATAACCTTTATATATATATAGAGAGACAAACACAAACACACACACACACACATACATACATACATATATATAGGAGATAGAGTGAGCACGACATTGAATGCAGGCACAAGATCAGCGTAGAAGAAAGAAAGATAAAGTGCAGACATTAAATTCCATATCCATAATTTGCATTCGTGACAACCTCCACCTAAAAAAAAAAAAAAAAAAAAGGACCTCCCCAAAATCCTCTCATGAGTTTAGGACTCCATGAGTCTGAAGACTAGTCTGGACTTCACTCAGCTTGAAAGCTTCCAACACCCTAATGTCCGTCCGTGCTGATTATTTCACTGATAATCAAAGCACATTTGCCAATGGTGTTGAACTCACAAAATTTTCAAGAATGGAAGGAAAATGGTCACATTCTGTAAAATGAAAATAGAAAGACAAGGAGAAATGCAAATAGAAAGAGAAGGAGAAAATGCAACTTCCTCAGACCAGACCAAACCATTGCACCATTCAAGGATTCAATACTTTCAACTAGATTATTAGGTTAACCTTAAAATCCCAGAATCCATCACTGGAGATCCTCAGGACCTCATTCCAATATTAATTTACTCAAAAGAAACTGCCAATATATCCATGACAAATAACGAAATTAAAACCAACATAATTCATCAAAAATTACATGAAATTGAAAAAAGCCCTACTTAACTTAGTAAAATACTAAAAGCCTACCACCAATGCTTCGAACCTAATTGAAATCAAGATTCCAACAAAAACGGAATTATTTTTTCCCAAAAAAAAAAAACAAAAGATGAACTAGATTTATATGAAATCTGCACGAAAGAATTACTTACAGATTCGAATTAAGGTGAGATCTTCGCTTGTTCACCAGACCGGGGACTCCATGGATCACCTAGCAGCTCACATTACCTTTTTTTTTTTAAATATTTTGACAATAGAATTAGAGAAAGAAGAAGATAAGCAGAAGAACTGTAAAATGAATTTAAAAGCCAAAAAAGAAAAAAGAAAAAAGAAAAAGACACTAAACATCGAATAGGAGAATCAAAGATGGTACTTATTGGGGGGGGCGGCGGGAAGTAGAGTGGAGGACGACTAGTGGAGGGGCGACGGCGGTGACGGCGGGGAGCAGGACGGCAGAGGTGGCAGCGGTTGTTTCCGGATGGGAGGAAGAGCTTGGTGGAGCACTAATTGATTTGGGGATAGGATGAAGGGAACCGATAAATGGAAGGAAGGCTTTGTTCTTTCCTTTGGTTTTTTGACAATTTTGTTCTTTTTTTGTTGATTCATTTTATTTTCTTGTCTTTTTTTTTATTTTTATTAACAATACACTAATGTCATTTTAATTTACAAAATTATCCTTTGCTTATCTAAAGTTCAAGCATATTACATTCGTAATTTTATAAATAAAATTGAACAAAAATGTAATTTCATGTATAATATTTAATACATGTGTATGGATAAATGATGTGGCATTTTTTTTTCCACATTCATCATGCTTATAATCCTTTACCCACACATACTTGACATTTATATTTATGTGTGGGTAATATAAACAACAAAAAGGTCCACTTCAGCATTCCAAAAAAAATTGAAAATTCCGCCAATTTTCAATTTGGAGGGAAATTTTCCCACTAAATTTATGTGTAACTATTAACCTTTACCTACACTTAATGCAAAATAAAAAAGAAGCCACATCAGCATTTAAAAAATTGTAAAAAGGCGCCAAATTCTCAATAGTGAAGCGAAATTATCCTAACCAATTCATATGTAACGAATGACTTTTACCTACACTTAATGTGAATTTAAAACATGCCACATCAGCAGTTAAAAAAATAAAAAATGCCGCCATTTCTCAGTATTTGGTAAGAAAATTTTCCCACCAAATTCATATGTAACTATACACTTTTACCTACACATAATAAATGCCAAATATATAGTAATTAATCATATTAGATTTACCCACACATATATAATATATGTGTAGCTAAATACCTACACATATTATGTGTAGCAATTTTATGTGTGGGTAAAAACTAAATTTCCTGTAGTGGGCATATCATCCTACCTGGCACTTCGGCTAAGTACTTTTGGAGACTAAATCTACTTTCGGCTACTGTTACATCTCCATTAATGCTCTGACACCAATTGTTATTTTTAAAAAATGGTTTGTCTTATCCCTTAAGTATTCATTTTCTCCCCCATTATCACATATACGACACAATCCTGAAAAACACTCTCCTCTCTCTATCTTCTTTATTGAAGGCCTTATTGCTAACTTAATCATCGGAGTGTTTCTGAGGATTAAATCCCCTTGCATGTGAGCTTTCTTGGTGTGCAGGTATACTCCTTCGACGTACACATGGAAGCTGAAAATTGGAGACTCTACAATTGGTGCCGTTTATGGGAACTGAAATTTCTCTTTTTCACTTTCATCTCCGTCGCTGGAGTTTTGCTCTTTAAGTTCTCCGATTCTAATATTTTGTTATCATGCCTCCTAAACCCCCAGCCAAGAAAGGTACTCTCACCATCCGTGAGCAGCCACCTTCATTTTCCCATAGGGAGCAACAAAATCCTCAAACCACACAACCTGAGATTCAACAAAATCCCCAGGAACCTTTTGAGCAACAAAGGGGGAAATCTTCTCTGGACGAAGACGCCATGGCTAAAATGGCCGAGTTTGTGAAGGAGAACCCCGATATTTTTTATCAGTTGGGTAAGTTCTTTAAGCAAAAAGGTAAGAGGCCTACTGATTCCTCATCATGCCAGTCAGAGTCCCCTTATGACTTGCGTGATGAGTCTTACTCAAGACGATATAAGAGGTCTCACACAGAGTGAACTGAAGAATGCTCCCCGAAGAAGAATCCACTAGAAATTCCAGGTGAATGTATGAATCCTATTGGCAAACCTGCTATCCCCTCCTCAGGTGGTGACCAAGCTTCCCCATTTGTGGCCGAAGTTAGTGATGACCCTCTTCCGAGCAATTTTAAATTGCCGAATATTCCATACTATGATGGGCACGGTGATCCTGAAGACCACGTTCACACTTTTACTTCGGCCTTCATATTGTACCAAGCTTCTGATGCAGTAATATGCTGAGCTTTTCCTTGTTATCTCGTAGGGAATGCCAGAAAATGGTTCTAGCAACTCTCTCCAAACAGCATCCGAAGCTTGGACGAGTTGAATAGTAAATTTGTGGCTCACTTTGTTTCCTCTAAACTATTGAGTAAAAAATCAGCTTCACTAATGCATCTTTGACAAGTTGCTAATGAATCACTCCGGGACTACTTGACCCGTTTTACAAATGAATCCCTTCAAATTCGTAATCCTAATGATTAGGTCACCGTAGTAGCTTTCATTTGTGGGTGGTTGTTTGAGGGTTCACAACTCAACTGCATGAGAAATACCCTAAGATCCTAGATGAATTCTAAGGGAGGGTAGGCCAAGGAATACAACGTGAGAAAGCTAATAGAATGAAGTGCGAAATGCAATCATCAAAGTCTGAGTTGCAAAGTCTGAGAAGAAGTGCCGAGGAAGTAAAACTGAAGATGATGATGCCAATACCTCCTCAGGTTGAGGAAGTAGGGACAGACGAAGTGTGTTCGATAGGATCAACAAAGGGAGATCTGCATTGAACACGCCGTTGGCCCCACTTAATGGCAGTAGAATTGAAGTACTAACCGTAATAAAATATTAGAATTTGGGCAGGCAACTACCAAAGATGGTAGGCTAGAGAGGGAGGAAGAATTCTAATCTTTATTGTGCTTACCATCGAGATGTAGGTCATGAGACTAAAGACTATTATGATCTCAAAAAAGAAATAAAAAAATTTGATACAACAAGGGTATTTGAGGCGTTTTGTCAAAAATAATATCCACGTATGTTGGGAATATCGTTGAAAAGACCGCCGGCAATCCCGATAGGGAAATCAGTGGGATCGACAAAACCATTCTTAGTACAATGACCAAAGAAATGATAGGTATAGATCTCCAGATCCTGATGATAGGGTAGCTGGAGTCATTAACACCATTTTTGGAGGTCCTGGTGTGGGAGATAGTCGAAACTCTAGGAAGAGAACCTATTGGCAATTCTCTTTGGAATCTTCTGGATCAAGTCCTCATCTTTCAGAGACCCTTTCTTATGAGCCTAATGATCCTGTGCTTGCTGTCTAGAGCAACAATGAAGCATTAGTGACTGAAGTAGTTACCAATAACTACTTAGTCAAGAAAGTTTATATCGATGCTGAAAGTTTGGCGGATATCATGTATTACAAGGTCTTCGAGCAAATAGGTTTGAAAGATAGCCAGCTTAAACCCATCTAGACCCCACTAGTTGGCTTTAGGGGTCAAGTTGTGCATCTTGAAGGGATGACCACCTTATTGACTACTGTTGAAAAATACCCCTGGTCTCAGACTCTTCAGGTTAATTTCCTTTTAGTCAATGCAAATATTCCTTATAATATGCTGCTCGGACACCCAATTCTTAATGCTCTTAGGGCTATCTTTTTCATGTATCACTTAAGTATAAAATTTGCAACTCTTGGGGGATAGCTGAAGTCTTTAGTGATGTTCGAATAGTGAGGGAATGCTACGCTGCTACTTTACAAGCAGCCTCCTCGGTAGGGTCTTCTAAAAACACTAAGAAGACAAGATTAGATGATGGCAAACCTTGTGGAAGTTCGGTCTTAATTCTTGATGTTTTGGAGACTCCTCAATCCAAAAAGTCACCTAGACTTGAAACCAGTGACAAGATGGAAAATGTGGTGTTGGATGAAGAAAATCTGAAGCACACTGTTAAGATAGGCCGAGGTCTTTCCTCTAAGACCCAAGACGCTTTAATAGCTTTGATTAAAAGAATTTAAGGGAATATTTGGCTCGACAGCTAATGATGTCGCAGGGATTTCACCTGAATTGATGATTCATAGGTTGAATGTGGATCCACGATCAAACCAGTTCAACAGAAGAAAAGGCACTTCGGCCGAAATGTGGACAAACTATTTCAAAAGAAGTTGATAAATTGTTGGCCGCTAATATGATACAGGAAGTGCAATATCCAACTTGGTTGGCCAACTCAGTGATGGTCAAAAAAGCCAGTGGGGACTGGCATATGTGTGTTAATTATACTGATCTGAACAAAGCCTGCCTGAAAGATTGTTACCTTTTGCCTCGAATCGATTCTTTAGTTTATTCAGCCATTGGCAATGAAATGTTTTATTTTTTGGATACGTTCAAGGGATACCATCGGATCAAGATGACTAAAGAGAATTAGGAAAAAACTACCTTCATCACTGATTGCGAGGTTTATCGCTATACCGCCATGCCATTTGGGCTTAAGAATGCTGGGGCCACTTATCAATATCTGGTTGATAAGATTTTCCATCAATAGATCGGCAAAATAATGAAAATTTGTGTTGATGATTTACTTGTAAAAAGTTGAACGGCCGATGTGTTTATAGACAATCTAAGAGAGGTTTTTCAAGTGTTAAAGGATGCTTGGATGATACTTAATCTTGAAAAATGTGATTTTGCTGTGAAGTTTGAAAATTTTCTCGGTTATATGATCTCTTCAAGGGGTATAGATCCAAATCTAGACAAAATTAAAGCAATTCAAAATATAACCCCACTGACCTTAATAAAAGATGTTCAGAACATCACAAGTCGGCTGGCTACATTGAATAGGTTCCTTTCTAAGTCTGCTCAACATAGTTTGCCTTTCTTTAAAGCCTTGAAAAAGGCTGATCAATTCAAATAGGTTTCAGAATGCCAACATGCTTCTGACTAGTTAAAGGAACACATAGAGTCCTTGTTGACCCTACTTCCCCGACTACTAGAGAAATTTTGTTCTTGTACCTTGCTATAACTCCTGAGGCCATTAATGCTATATTAGTGAGGGAGGGCTCTCGAGTCCAGTACCGTATACACTACATCAGTCGAGCTTTGAACATGCAGGAGACAAGATATACTTTAGCTGAAAAGCCAATTCTTTGTTTGATTCATACAGCTCAGCGGCTGAAGCCTTATTTTTTTGCCCATCCTATTTGTGTTCGAGTGGACCAACCACCTCAGTAAATTTTGACCAAGCCTGAGGCTTCTGATAGATTAATGAAATGGGCTGTTGAACTCGGAGAATATGATATTTCTTATGAACCCTGAAAATCACTTAAAGCCCGAAACTTAGCAAATTTTATTGCTGAATTCACTCCTAAATTGGTATTCAAAGACGTCGACATTTCGACTGAGAAACCATCCCAGACATTATATGTGGATGGGTCTTCGGGAAAAGATGGTAGTGGTGCTGGGCTATCCCTCAAAAGTTCAAAGGGCCAGGAATGTTGCTATTCCTTTCGTTTTGATTTCTCAATTTCTAACAATAAAACAGAGTATGAAGCCCTTATTATGGGGCTCAATGTAGCTCTTCAGTTGAAGGTTCGTTGAATTCAAATTTATAGTGATTCTCTGTTGGTTGTGAACCAAGTTTTGAAAAAATATACAACTAAAGAACAAAATATGCTTAAGTATTTAGCAAAGATAAAGCTATTGGCTACATAGTTTGAAGCCTTTACTATCTCCAGAATTTCATGTTCTCGTAACCAACGAGCTGATGCTTTATCCAAATTGGCTTCTGCTCTTTTTGCCGAACTCAATAAGTTTGTTCTTGTCGAGGTTATTAGCCAACCTAATTACTTGAAACAGACTGTTTGTGTTATTGATATCTCCAATTCTTGGATGAGTCCAATAATGGATTTTTTTGATCGGGGTCTTTTGCCATCTGATAGAGAACAAGCTCGGAGAATGCAAAGAATAGCCCCTCAGTATTCTTTGACGAATGGTTTACTTTACAAAAAATCTTATTCCGGACTTTGGTTGAAATGTATTACTCCTGAAGAGGGTATCCGAATCCTTTCTGATATGCATGAAGGTCTTTGTGGGACCTATATTGGACATAAAAGCTTGGTAAAAAGCCGTTCTTCTTGGTTATTTTTGGCCCACCGTGCATAAGTATTCTATGAATATTGTGC
The DNA here is from genome assembly GCA_024721245.1 of Mitragyna speciosa. NCBI lineage: Eukaryota > Viridiplantae > Streptophyta > Magnoliopsida > Gentianales > Rubiaceae > Mitragyna > Mitragyna speciosa. The sequence goes on along the minus strand of CM045573.1, from coordinate 979,902 downwards.
GAGCTTATCCTTCTTGCCAATCTAATGCTCCCGAAACTCATAGGCCAACTCACAAGATGGTGTCAATCAGCTCATCTTGGCCTTTTGAACAATAGAGAATAGATATTTTGGGACCTTTTCCTCATGCTCTTGGGATTATCAATTTGTTATTGTCGCTGTTGACTACTTTACCAAATGGGTTAAAGCCGAACCATTAACTACTACTTCTGATGATGCAGTTTAAAAATTCTTTTGAAAAAACTTAGTTTTTCGGTTCGGCTTACCTCAAGTTATCATTTCTGATAATGATGGACAATTTGCTGAAAATCTCTTCAAAAGTTGGTGTAGAGATTTGAATATTTTACAGCATTTTACTTCGGTTGGCCATCCTCAGGCTAATAGACAAGTAGAAAATTTCAATCATACTCTTCTTCGAGGATTTAAGACTCGGATACACCAACTTGGATCTAGTTAGGTGGATCATTTGTCGAATGTGTTATGGGCTTATAGAATGACTCCTCGGACATCCACCAATGAAACTCTATTCTCTTTAACTTACAAAATTGAAGCAGTTATACCAGTTGAGCACTTGGTTTTAAGTTCCCGAACTGAAGCTCACATTGCCAAAGACAATAAACGAGCTTGACAATTGGAATTAGAATTGCTAGAAGAAAAATGAGTATTAGTCACATTAAAGTTGGCTCATTATAAAAATACAATAACTCGGTATTATACTACTAAAGTCAAAAAATTTGTATTTCAAACCAGGTGACCTAGTCCTTAGAAAAAACTCGGTAAGTTGAGCTAAGCCTCTTAAAAAATTAAGTCCGAAATGGGAAGGACCTTATCAGGTAATAGAAGCCAGTAAAAATAGTTATTATAAGCTAGCATACCAAGATGGAATTCCTATACCTCGAACAAGGCATGCCGAGAATATTAAATTGTACTATCTTTAATGTAATAAAAATGTAATGATATTCCTTTTTTCATATCTTTTCTGTTGTAATTTTCTTTGATTTTTATTTTTATATTCCTGCTTCCATTGTACTTCATTAAGAATATATATATATATATATATATATATATATATAAAAGGGAGGCAGTAGTAGAAGAATAAGCAATGGAGCGAAGAAACAAAAAAAAAAAAAAGATGCATTATTAAAAAAGCCGAAGAATAGGCATATGGAAAAGCAAAAATTCATAATATAAGTATGTTCGGCCAGCACTTGGAAAAATTTTACAAAAGCCTAACCAAAGAATCTATTACATTAAGGACAATAATCTATTTCTACTGAAGTTTCTTCGGTATAGGCTTCTGCTCCATCATTAGCAACTGTAGCTGTGACATCATCTTTTTCATATGGAGGGGGCTCTTCATAATCGAGGCTTTGGCTTGGGGAGACTCAACGATTGCTTCCTTGTGAGGCTCCTTGGTTGTTTGTTCAGCAACCGAGAGCTCTTCAGTAGCTTCTCGGCAAACTTCATAACCATGCTCCTCAGACTTGGAGGAGGAGTTGTATTCAGCTATTTGGTTTCGAAATCCTCCTTATTTTTTTCAAGTTTTCACGTTGTTTGAACCCTTTGACAAGGCAGTTCACTAATTTCTCCACTCTGAGCTGGTAGTGCTTATGGCCTTCGATGATCTCAATGTGATCATCGCGCATCAAAGCGGTCATATCTTGAATTGCTTTGGTCAACCCGAATGCGAAGCATGGTTGATTCAGTAGCAATAGATCATTAGCAAATTCTTCTGAAGCTCTAAACTCTTTGGCTCCTTCTTCTCAAGTTGCTACATACTGATTGGACCCGAGGAATGATTTCATCGCTTTCTCCCGAGCTTACTTCCGAGCTTCCTCTCGAGCTGGTTGAATTTTTTATTCCTCTTCCTCGGCCAACCTTTTTAGCTCTTTGGCATGAGCACTCTATAAAGACTTGGTCTTTACTTCACAATTCATTAGAGCTTTGTCTTGAGCTTTTGTTGCTCTTAACCGAGCCTTCTCCGTGGAATTGAAGTTTGCCTGTAATTCTTTCATGTCATCCTCAGATCTTCTGAGTTTTCCCTGCAGCTCTTCCATCTCTGTTTCTCTTATTTTCTCTGCTTCTTGAGCCCTAGTCAGCAGTTCAACAATTGAGGCGTGGGCCTGAAAGATTCACTTCGTTAGTATGTTATTAAATTTATGAAGCAAATTGAAAAGTATAGCTGAAGCACTCACCTCGGCTAGAGAGATAGCCATCCTATTGGAAAGTTGGTTAAAGTCCATTAATTGGACCCTCTCTAAGTCTCTCGGTAGGTTAGCCTTTTGAAGCAACTCTTTGGCTACCCTGCTCTCCTCGGCACAATCTGCAGTGGTCAAATTCCACCGACGCATGAAAGCCTCACCTTTGTCGAGGATGGACTCTCTTTGAGATTCAAGCACTTCCAACTATTTGCCTCGTCCATGGTGGCCAGGGCCACTTCGGCCTCTTGAAGCTCTTCCAGCTCCTCGACCAGCCCTGCGACCAAACCCTAGCCCGAAGCTCTCCACTATAGGTGTGGGTGCCAGAATGATTTGGAACTCGGGCTCATTTGCTGGGGGCTAGGGCGCCGAGCTAAGGACTGAGCTAATTCTCGAGCTCGATGAAACCTTTTATTTTTGTGACGGGCCGCCTTCACCTTCATCTCCTTGCTTTTTCTTTTTTGGAGCACCTCCATTCAACAACAGATCGAAAAAACTTGACACTGCAAAATGAGAATAAAATACTAGTATTCGTTACGAAAAGAGTTAAAGATAAAATTTTACCTTCTTTCCTGAGTTAGGAAGATTAGATGGAGTCGTTCTGATTGACCCTAACTTGGCTCAGGTCCCTTTGTGCCAACACCAGCTCAGGAAAATCCTAGCAATTTATGCAGAAATTGCCTCGGAGGATCTGTTGAAATTCCCCCTCATGAAGAGTTCCAGGGTAGGAATCAGGGGCTTTATTTATTCCTTTCTGCCAGAAACCCCTTAAAAAGTAGGCATCTAAGACGAAGAAGAACCTTGTCTACCAGGCTTTGATAGATGAAGACTAATCTGTAGTTATTTTGGGAGCCCTAGTTCGGGGACTGAAGTAAAACCATCCTCTTACCAAAGAGTGTTTCTTGATATACAAGAAACGTCTAAAGAGGTCGACTAAGGCCAGAAACCCAAGGTGATTACGTAACAATTCAAAGTCGACAATCGTTCTAATTACTTTGGGGACAAGCTGAGTAATTCTTGTCCTCCAATATCGTAAGTTATCTCTGAAGAATCTCACGGTGGGTTTCCTTAGCTCCACTTCAAACTGGTCCACAAAAATTGTTACCGAGCCTTTAGGTGGTTTGTGAGCTCGGTCAGTTCTCTTTGGAAAGTATGTTCAGTAATGATGCTAAAAACCATACTTCATTTTCACCTGTTGAGCTATCCCCATTGACAAAGTTGAAGTGTATTTCGGGACGTCCCCGAAGTAGTCCACTGGTAAATTGCTAGGACGGTTCTACTCGGCTACTCTTACATCCACTATAGTAGGGGAATCTGGAGTTTGAGTAGGAGACTTTGGAATTTGGGCTGGAGATGCACTTTCTTTGGAATCAACATTGTTCTCCTCTACGGAATCTTCTTGATTCTCTTTAGTCGCCTCAGTATCTGTGGCTTCAATAGTCTTTTCCTTTGGAGGATCAGTACTAGTAGTTGCTTCCGAGCTCTATGCGAGGCTTGGGGTCTTTCAGCTTCGACTCTGCTTGTTCTTACCACTTTGGCGTGACTACCTGTAGTGATTGCCATACTTACTATTGATGTTTTGATTGATAGTTCGTTTAAAGTAATTGTTCGGGATTTTTTGTTCAGCTCTTCGGGATGGCACTTTGAGAGCAAGAGAAGGAAAAAATAGATATGAACCATGGTGACCTCTATTTATATAGGAGGGCATGCAAACCATCATAACTCGTCCTCTTAGAATTCGGGGCAGTTACACCATTTCGTTTCTCTCTCTCATTAACTGCTCTTCATTCCACTGTTATGACAAGACATGGTGTACAAGTTGTGTCTTTTGGCAGTCTTTTCCATTAAAATTTCGCAATTTCAAATTTCAAATATTTACCTGCTTTATCACATTCCCTCCTTCAATAACAATCAGTTCGAATTCCTTTCATTCTACTCATTCACTTTGAACTGGGGAGGTTTATGTAGGAACCCAATAGACTGAGCTCCACATTAGCTCAGCCACCTCATATACCCTTACTTTGACTTCCAGCTCGGACAAGACACTTCAGTATATCATCCTACCTGGCACTTCGGCTAAATACTTTGGGAGACTAAGTCTATTTTCGGTTGCTGTTACATCTCTATTAATGCTTTGACACTAATAGCTATTTTTGAGAAATGGTTTGTCTTATCCCTTAAGTATCCATTTTCTCCCTCATTATCACATATACTACACAGTCATGAAAACACTTTCCTCTCTTTATTTTCTTTATTGAAGGCTTTATTGCTAACTTAAATAATATAAAAGAGTAGTTATTCACTATATATAACATGTCACAATTTCCTACTAAAAAAGGACATTAAAAAAGAATCCTCATAGCTTAAACTCAGACATAAAGTATCTTGTATTTGTATATTGCACTTCTTATTTTTTTATTTTTTATTTCTCCAGCCTTAAGCAATCAAACCCTAGATGAAACAAAAAAACCTTTCTAATGGCTAAAATACTAATAGCTTAGCATCTTATAACTCTTAAAAGAAAAATTTTTACCCTACACTCCTCAAATAACACAAAAACGCAACTCTAAAAAACTTTTCCCTACTCATAATTAAACTCTTATATACTACAACTTTTAAAACAAAATTTCTTGACCATCTTGTAAGTGCTAAGAGCAGGTTTTGTCATGACCTTGAAGAAGCTTTGAACTTTATATCCCTCTGACGCCATTTATCGTTGAGGGCTAGAGTGTGCCAGTGAAGAAGAAAAAAACACAGAAGAGAAAATTGGGCAACAAATGGCTGAGGCTTTCAACAACTAATTGGGTTAAATGCCCACATTTAACCTGAACTTTATTGCCACCCAATAACATAGCCCAAGTCAAATTGTCAAACAAAAACAAAATAAGTCTTGGCCCAATAATATAGCCCAAGTTCATATATTTGTTTTTTCCATATAAATAACACCTAAAAAATATAGATAGCTAAATAATCATATATATAATTAAATATTGATTTTAATAATATACTCTCTTAAATTAGATTCTTTTACATTTTCTCATTTTTTTTTATCTTTCAACCAAATTCCTTAAAAAATATTATCAAATATTTGTATTTCATTCATTTCCCATTTATAAACATATGTCGCTCCAAAACATAAGATCAAAAATCAATAACATTTCCATAAAAATAAGATTACAATTTTATCCCATTTAATAAATTAAACATGTCAAGGATTGGAACGCAAAAAAAAAATATCAAAAAAATATTCATCACAAATTATTACCATTACAAATTTATTAATAACACATTCATATTTCTTACGTATTCAACATCTAAAAAATACTGGGCACAGCCATATTCTTACCGTGCATTGCGTGATATGAATTGCCTAGTGCATATAAACATGAAACATCAAAACATCACTATCGGTACTCATTCAGAAGTATTCGATTTTTGGACTAGTTTGATGTAGACGTAGTGTTTTTACCAAAGTTAAGATTACCTTGGTCTCAATATATATATATATATGTGTGTGTGTGTGTGTGTGTGTGTGTGTGTGGGCGTTAAACATATTAAATTGTTTTTGCGAAAATAACGGCGTTAAAGATATTAAATTTTTTTTGTGAAAATAACTTTATTTTTAAGTCACAATCACATTAATAAAGGACATTATAAAAATACATGTGGTTAGATTAATCAAATTCTCATAAAATTCAACCTTTATTCAAAATCTTTCAAATCATTACAACAACAATTAATTTAAGTTGTATACATAGTTTACAAAAAAAAAATACTTTTATTATGTAGTACAAAAAATTATATCTTTCTTTTTTAATTTTTAATTTTTTAATTTCATTTAGAAAATTCAAATTGTATACTATATAAAAAATCCAAACCCCAATAAAAAAGAAAAAGTTAACAAAAAAGGAAAAAAAACTAAACACGAAAAGAAAAATTATTCTTTCACATCTTTTGTAATAAGAAGTAATTTTAAGTTTAATGGTATATGAAAAAGAGTTTATGTGGTTAGATTAATTTCTTTCTATTTTTTTATAAATATTTTTAATTCATCAATATAAAAATTCAAATCAGAAACTACATAAAAATATTCCAAACCCCAAAAAAAGAAAAAATAGCCAACATAAAAAGATAAAAACAAATAATCAAAATACCAATAAAAATAATTTAATGTGTTAATTTATTCCATGCATTTTTTATGCTATTTTTAGTAAAATTTTGGCAATTTCTGCATTTTATATAAAATAAAATATTTTATTATTTTAATTGGCAACTAAAACATAAGTCTTTTTGGTAAGTAAACAAATAAAGGAGTTAAATTTATCGACACATAATATTTGTTCACCACAACAAAATAAGGAAAAGACCCTCACGTTGAATCATTTTGGACTGATGTGTGTTAGTTACATATAATTGTGAATATATGAAAAAAAAAAGAAGAGTAGTAATAGTAACAAAATTATAAAAGTTATTTGATAAGCCTAGGACTTTGTAACTGAAGGTAAATGCAGGATTCTACTTGAATTTGTGTCACATGGATTCTATCCATGTCTAAATTTCGTTTTCACAACTTTTTCAAGAGTTCTAGTTAGTTTCTAATTGACAATTTACTTTTCTTATTTCAATATTGTGTAATGAGTCTATACATGGGGATGTAATAGCATTGCTGCAATCTGGCCCAAAAAAAAAAAAGAATAGCTTGGATTATGTTATTAGAAAAGTAAAATTTATAAGTTCTAAATTTATAAGTAACATTTGGCTATTCATATAAGTTCTAAAATTTATAAATGAAGCAAAATCAAAAAATAAAGTTTAATATAGGTTTCATAGTAAATTTGAAAGATAATTTTTTGTTAGTTTTTGATCGTACTATTACTGTAATATACTCATATAAGAAAATGATTTTAAGATGTAGGAAAAAGTAAATCAAATTATCATTGAAGAAATAATTTTATATATAAGTTGATTATGATTTCAAATTACCATAAATTGCAAACTTTTCCATTAGCATTATTTTTCTCTCATGAGTTTCAAAATAGAATTTTTTTTATTTTGACATTCTCTTTAGTAATATGATATTAATTGTACAAAGAATAAGGGGTTAATTATGAATTACCTTTTTATGCTATCGCTTTCGATCTCATAATCCCCCAATCATTTCAATATGACTACATAATCGCCCTATGGTTTTAAGGAATGTGGAAAATGAACGGAATTAAGGCTCCGTGAAATTGAGTGGGTTATATGCTCACCAAGACTCTATATATTTTTCATATTTTATAAAACCACAAGGAGGTTATGTGATCATATTGTAACGATAAAGGGATTATATGAATGAAAGCCATGCTACAGGGTATTTCATAATTTATCCACTCGTTATATATATGTATATGTATATATATATATATATATATGTATGTATATGTGAAGAAATTTCACAATTCAGGTTCAGACATGATGGAGCCTTGATTTTGTCTATTTTTTACATGTCACAAAGTCACAATGGGTTTACGAATTCATATTGAAACGATAGGGTGTTATGTGGTCGAAACCAATACCAAATGGAGTATTTTGTAATTTACCCAAGAATAAGTGAAACTTCTTAACTATTGCCGTAGACTTATGCTAGTTTATTACAGATTTTAGAAACTATTCAAACAAAGTTGTTCTTTTACAAGAAATGATAATAATATATTCAATTATTTTAAAAAATCATGTCTTTTTAATTGATACATAGTGATTATTAATTACACCTTGTTATGAATAAAACTAGTAACTACATTAATATGTGAAATGATATATACATACATCTTTTGGTTTCTTACATACTCTTAAAACACTTTCAGAAAAAAACGACCAATTTTTTCTTTTTAGACTGAGCAAAATGATTGTTCAACAAGAAGAAGTGAACGCAGTTTCTATAAAAATGTAATATTGGGGCTAATACAAACACACATATAATGACGTCATATATTTAGCACAAAATAAAGCACAAAAGAATTAATAAAATTTGTCTACATGGGAATCGATCCTCAAAATTTTTTTCACTAACTTTATTTTCTTATAGATTATTTCACGTGCAACAATTAAAAATGGGTTCAAGAAATTTGAGTTTTTGAAAATTAAAACATGGAAAAATAATATAAATACAATGTACACTTACCATTTTTGAACTTTTTTTTTAACTTTGTCTATCATATCAAGTCAATGTACGTGGTTTTTAGTTAAATTGTTTTGGTTCTAAGCATTGGACTTCATAGACAAAACTACAACTTATTTTAATTAACAAAAGTGGCATACTATTATCCAGAAAACTAGAAAGCATATAGGCTACTATATCTTGATTCTAATGTGATTGTAGAATCAAGAAACGTTGAATTTTTTAAAAATAAATTTCTTAAAGTTTCAATTTGAATATAGATTTGAATCAAGTACCAGAATCTAGACAAAATGTTGGTCCTTCTACTATTAATAAAAAGAAGGAAGATGACACTCTTTTTGAGTTAAGGAGAAGTCAAAGACAAAGAAAAGAAAAGCATTTATGTTCTGATTTCATTTCTTCACAAGCTATTGTTTTCTTAGTTGAAAGCAATAGGCAATCTCTATTTGACAAGATTCCTATCTTGCTTATAGTAGAAAATGATCTTAAGGGTTTTAGGGAAGCTAGGAATTCAAGAGATGCAACATTTTAGAGAGAGGAAGTCACTGATGAAATGGACTCGATATTGGCTAACAATACTTGGGTCTTAGATGACTTGCCACTTGGTTCAAAACTAATTGGTTGTAAGTGGGTGTTTAGAAGGAAATATCACCCCGATAGATCCATTCAAATTTTTAAAGCAAGATTAGTAGCTAAAGGATTTAGATAAACTGAGGGAATAGACTACTTTATGCACCAATAGCTAGAATGACATCCATTAGAGTGTTATTATCATTAGCTTCAATTTATAATTTGTATGTGCACAAAATGGATGTGAAAACATCATTTTTAAATGGTGATTTAGACGAGGTGTATATGGAACAACCAAAAGGTAGTGTCTTACCAAGAAATGAAAAGAAAGTTTGTAGACTTATAAAGTCATTATATAGCTTGAAACAAGCACCTAAACAACAGTACGACAAGTTCGAATCTATAGTGCTTTCTAGTGGATTTAGATATAATCATGCTAATAAGTGTATTTATTCTAAATTCGCAAAAGAATATGGAGTAATAATTTGTCTTTATGTGGATGACACGCTTATTATTGGTACAAATTACAAAGGTGTGGGAAAAAACTAAGAAATATCTATCTTCTAAGTTTGAAATGCAAGACCTTGGTGAAGTAGATAATTTTTTGGGAATTAAAGTTAAGAAACATAGTGGGGGTTACTGTTTAAGTCAATCACATTATGTTGAGAAAGTCTTGAACAAGTATCAACATTTAAAAGCAAAAGAGATAAGCACCCCTTATGATCCTAACTTTAAATTGTATGAACATTCTGGTAAACCTATTGTTTCAATTGAATATGCAAGAGCAATAGGTAGTTCAATGTACGTAATGCGTTGTACAAGACCAATGATAAGTAATAAAATTTACTAATATTATTATATCTTTTAGATGCTATTTAAGTATTATTATAATAATTTTTTATTACAAATGACACATTTTTCAACTTTTTCTAGAATTAGGGTTTTTAGCTCAAACTTAGGGTTTTTGTGGTAATTTGTTATTTTGAGCAAATTAATGCACAATTTTTGTATACTTTTGTAGGATCATCATACTTAAAATCAATTTGGATTAATTGGAGTTAAGGTGAATAAAAATCAAAGATGATTCAAAGGGTTGAGTTGAATGAATTCCTTGGATGAACACTTGAAAAATAAATTATGTAAATATTTGGAAAATCCAATTCTACACCAAAAATATGTAGAAATGTATGGAAAAGGTCTGCACACGTGGATTCTAGGTCCACAAAATCAGAAAATCAAGTGAAAATCACAATTAGTGATCGCAGGTCAGTTAATCTGCGGATGCCACCTGCAAATCGAGATCGGCCAGCAGATTCTAGGGCTTGCAACTTGCATCTATTTCCAGCTGGTTTTGTAGACTTTTCTAGAGAAGATAGGATTTTTGTAGTTGGAGATTCCTTTGAGCACACATTTGAAGACTTTTATGTCCATTTAGAATCTCAATGCCAATCTTCATCATTTTCATTAAATGCAATGGCAAGTTAGAAAATAACTTGAAGAACATTTGTCTATAAATAAAAGTCATTTGTAATGCATTTAAAACAAGTTTTGGAAGACGAAGAAAGTTGTTAGCTTTAGTTTTACATTAAACTTGGTAGAGAATTAGTAGAATTCTCTTCATCCTTCAATAAAATAGTGAGAAACACTGTAAGAGAGCTTTTTTAAGTTTAACTTTTGAAGGTGAATAAAAAGAGAAGTTTGCCTCAACTTTGGTTGAGCAATTCTTAACCTTTTCTCCTTACTTTCATTTGTTGATTTGAATTCTTGCTTTGAGATTGAACTTTTAGTTGCTTTCACTAGTCATGATTCACTAAAGGCTTCATCTAGAACATAAATAAAGCTAATGAATTCAAAAGCATGACTTAATTTATCAAAACTTGTTAAGTTTGCATTTGTTTATTTACTTGTTCAAGTTTGAACACTTGTTTTTGCATGGCCAGCCTAAACAAGTCATTTAGTTGCTACTTGACATTGAAAAATGCATGTAACAATAAAATAATGAATAAGTAATGTTTAAGTGATTCATACGAGAATAATGAATGCTTAAGTGAATCGATACAATTCATGTGTTTATAAGATTTCATTATGAGAATAGTTGAAATCTTGTTATTTCATAGAAAGATCTAATTATGATACTTATGGAATTGGTTTCTAAACAAGGCAAGGTAAAACTTAGCATGTCATTCATGCATGATTCATTAGTGGATTCCATGTTCTAGGAGTCTTTGCATTGAATTCTACAAAAGTTCTTAATCATTTGCCTATTCTATTCAAGGGACCCCAAACTTACTATGATTTATATGTGTTTAGATAATAAAAGTTAGTGATAAAGCTTTAGTAGTTGCACATATTTGATTCCATGTGGGATTCGATACTAAATACTCCAAGTACTACAATAGACCCATGCACTTGCAATATAGTTGAAAGATTAGGTTTTTATTACTTGATTTGTGTGCATTTGTTAATATTTGCTATACCTAATCTACACCACGTCAACCAGATATTTCATATGCTGTCTGCAAACTATCAAGATATACCAAAAAAATCTTGGGCTAGAACATTGGAAAGCTATAGGAAGGTTCTTGTATATCTCAAAAGAACTAAAGATTTTGGACTTTTCTATTGTAAATTTCCAACTATACTTGAAGGCTACCATGATGCTAGTTGGGTAACAAGTGTTCATGATAAATTGTCCACTTCTGGTTGGATTTTCACTTTAGGTGGTGGAGCAATATCTTGGACATCAAAGAAACAAACAGTTATTACACATTCCACTATGGAAATTGAGTTTGTAGCTTTAGCTGTAGCTTTCAAAGAGGCTAAATGGCTAAGAAATCTAATATTAGACATCGAGTTGTGACCAAAACCAATGCCGGCCATTTCTTCGCATTGTGATAGCAAAGCTAAAATTTCTAGAGCTTAGAAAAAGTTTATAATGGTTAATCTAAACATGTAAGTTTAAGACATATTATCTTAAGCAATTATTGAATGATGGATTTGTTACTATTGTTTTTTCAAACATTTAATAATTTAGCGGATTCATTTACCAAAGCTCTTTCAAGAGATGTGGTGAAAGCAACGTCATTGGGAATGAGTTTGAAACCTATCATCTAGAATCACTAGTATTGGAAACCCAACCTTTATTCTAGTCCTAACACTAGTTTTAAAGGTTTAAAGAGTAATAACAAGTTACTAATAAATGGTTGTGAGCACTGAAAATAAATTTTATTCCATTCTAAGATTCTAGTGCATATTATTTTTCAAAGGAGGATGAGTATAGTAATCTTAATGAAGTTAAGTGATGTTTCCTAGGTACTTTACCTATATAACCATTGGAGGTGGCGCTCCTAGCAAAAGTTAAGGTTCCCTTCTGTAAATAGTTATGAACCTAGGATGGAGCACAGAGTTGGTAATAGTGCTAAGATTGTTATGTGAATTATTCCACAAGAGATATGCTTTTGTGTGTGGTAATTCTGTTTTAACATTAAAAGCCATGGTTTAAGCTATAAAGTCATCTTGACTTTGTTAAAATTAGTGAATTACTTACAATGAGGATAGGCTTGAATCTATATACATTTGTTTAACCAAAATCTTATCAATGCTGAGTTAGAGTACATTACAAACTAAGTGGGAGAATGTTAGTGATAGGAGACAAGAAGTAAAACCTATGCCTTTATATGTCCTTGTCTTCTTCCCTCAACAAATTTAATTCAAATATTAGTTTGGAGGGAATATTTCAAATTTCTAGAAATATAAAAAATAGGGATACAAATTAGTAGTATCAATCAAATAAATCAATAAATCACTCAATGAATTAGTAAGAGAATACCAAATTCTATTTTCTCGAGATCTTTTTAATAGTTCTTTCAAATAAATAGGACTATATATAGCTTATACAAAGCCAATCTTGTATACTCATAAGGCCCTCCATCAATTTTGGTGTCAAAGAACTATGAAGTCGGTCAAGTATGCAACCTCTTGTACTAAAAGTTGATTCCAAAACTACTGTGGATATTGAAATTGGTAGCACATCCCATGCGATCATAAAATGTACAATGTGTTAGGAAATCAATATGCCAATAACAAGTTGACAAAGTAGAATTTAAAATTAATTTCCAACCAAAATCATTGATTATCTACACAAAATCGAGAACGTACATCTTGGTGACGTAAATAAATAATTAACCTAATCAAACATACAATGATGTCAACCACAAGCCACACAAATGTTCGGTCTCTAAGGTATCCACATGAGCACCTTCATATGATCTTCTTCAGGATTGATCAATACCAAGTCAATATGCTAGATCCACTTGATACGTCGCTAACGTGAAGAAAATTGTATAATGAAAAACTAATTTTTCTTCCTCTAATTTTCTGAGTTTGTTACGTTGTATATTATATCAGGTCAAATCTTGTTGTTTAGAACTTATTCATAGAGCATTAATTAAGACATTTTGTCTAACAAGAATTCGGTAATAGGTAAACCTTACCTATTAGGATATCTTACCAAATAAGATCTTTAGTATGCTTTAATTTTCTTCAAAAGAAAATTCTTCTACTACTATAATTTCTCTATTTATCAATAAGTCCTTAGCGTTAATTATCTCACAAATTAATCCCATAATTATCACATAATTATTAAAATTAATTTAATCCAAGAATTAGTTCTTTTGCGTGTGACCCTTTAGATTTCTAAACACTTGGTGATATTATATAAATCATAATCTTATAATTAATTAGCTTTAGTATAAAACCAACATAATGTATATATGAGAATTTGACTTCCACCTCTTTAGTATATTAAATGTTGGATCATTACAATCAACATGCATTTTCAACAAATATTCAAGTTTAGATTTGCTTTTAGCACTTTCACATTTATCTTCATAATCAAAATACAAGGAATTTATGTAATATATTGTCCTTGCTAGCATGTTAGTTTCCTTCTTACTCCTTGTCTTCAAATTAAGGAGTCACCATTTTGGGAGGCGATTTGGAATTGTAAGAATCAAATGTGGAATTCAACTATTTTCACATTTTTTTCCCAAAACTAGGCATTTCATAATTGTACGTTTGATCAATAACCCATATAACACATTTCAATTTATAACAGGGATCAAGAATAATGGCAATGAATAATAGCACATTAAGTTTGTCAATAGTTGCCCAATATTTGTCATGTTTTCATTTCATTTTAGAAGTCATTGCGAACATACCCACGTCGTTGCCTCCAAATAATGAAACGTAAATTGAATAGCACAAATTCCAAACATATGCTGATTTCTAATAACATAATGAAACTTGATAATCTCTCAGCAGCTTCACAAATTACATTAAGAAAAAGCATTAATATTATGAGTATAATCTCAATCGCTATCAGTTGGCACCTCTACCGGTACTTGTGGATTCAAGCATACGAGACTAACTCAATAATTCCTTTTGTTAGACACACACTCAATCTCTTCTTCTTCTAAATATGTAGTAGCCACAATGTTTACTCTTCTACATGCTATCTACTATTTCCAAAACATTACATGCTTTTTGAAATTTAACTATTAATTCCAACATTAAATAAATGTTGTTCCATGCAAGACTTAAACCTTTGAGCTCTAGCTAGATGGCCTTATATATCTAACAACGGACCTAATTCTAACAATAGCATAATCGAAATCCTTCAATTCTTCTCTAACAATCAAACCCAAAATATTTGTAGTGCATCTAATATGTAATAAATGACCATTTAAGAATGCTCTTTTCCAACTATTAAGCCTTCCTTATAAATATAAAAGTTGAGTATCATTAGAACTAGCATTATCAGTAATTATGATGAGAACTTTATCAATTTCCCAAGTTAGCAAACATCTCTTGATTGACCTACCAATTATACTTCATTAGCATGACTAATTATAGGACAAAAATTTATGATTTATTTGTGCAAAGTTCAATCGTTATCAATGAAATAAGCAATAGGACACATAATTCAGATCTTGAATTGATATCCATGGATTTGTGGTAAGACAAACATGGAATGACAACATACTAAAGAAATTTTTCATCTTTTTCCTCCCAACCAAAAAAAGAGCATACCAATTTCTAATGGTAATTGAACAGGAAGGAATAATAAATTTTGGCTCTAATTCTCCACAAAATTGCAAAAATCCCTTCCTTTTTACAAATAAAAAAGGTAACTTGTTCATGGCAATCATCCCAACAAGTGATTTCCTACACCTTTATTGATCAAATATGTGTGTTGACATAATTTTTCCATGTTCCCCTTTTGACTTTTTAAATTCTAAAGTCTTTTTCCTCGTTTATTATTGATTATATGGATATTTCTTACATCTGTTATTGTAGTTAAACAAAGTACTAGTTTCACTTTTATTGGGACAAGAAAAAAGGGTACGACAAGAGTTACACAATCTTTTGTTCATTTTTGTCATCACATAGTAGATTTTTAAAATGATTTCATGCTCAAGATTTTAGTTTACTAAAATGGGCAACATTAGAAGTTTCAGCACTTACAAGTCGTGGAGGCTCAGTTTGAATATCGTTGTTGCTTTTGGGGGGCAACAGTTGATTTTGAAGTATCTGTAGATGGACTTTAAGCTATGATGTGTGTAGAATCTTCAATTCCGGAACTCCATGTAAGCATCCACGTTGATAACCTGTCAAGGAAGAAAACTCAAATGCAAGAGAATTCAATCCCCATAAACTACTCCGATGCTTAAGTCAGTAAATGATCTGCCTTAAAGAAGAGAGAAGAATGAGTGTTTTTTTTTAAAGTTCTTTTTTTGTGTGTGTTCTCTAAGTGATTATGCTTAGAGAAGTGAAAAGAGATGGGAGATAAGACAAACTATATTCTGGTAATAGCAATGTGTGTCAGAGCATTAATGAGGATATATGGCATTAATAAGGACGTAACAGCAGCCGAAAGTAGATTTAGCCTCCCAAGGCAATGGACCGATCAGCCGACCAACAGAGCTCCTGAAAAGGTAATGTGCCAAGCTGGAAGTGAATAGTAAAGGTTCATTATGTGGCCGAGCTGATGTGGAGCTCGGCCACTCAAGATCCTACACAAGCCCCCCTAGTTCGAATCAAACGTGCGGAACGAAAGAGGTTCAAACTATTGTTCATTTGAAGAGGGAGAATAATAAGGATTCAAAATTCGAAATTGTAAAATCGCGACAAGTTAACTGTCAACAGGCACAACGTGTACAGCACGTCTTGTCGCAATGTAGTAATGGGGTACAGTTAATAGGAGAGAGAGAAAAAGAAACAGCGTAACCGTCCCGGATCTTGAGAGGATGGTTTATCGCGGTGTACTTGACTGGTAGTATAAATAGGAACCTTTGAAATTCATTTTTCACTTCCTTTCATTTTTTGCTCTCGAATTGCTAAACAGATTTAGTTGCGCTAAGTAGCTGAATTGAAGTGCCGAGTAGCTGAACTAAAGGTTTTCAAAAACAATCAGCCGAACTCAGATATCAACAATAAGTATGGCAACTGCGAGTAGTCCATCTGAGGTCGTGATAACATGTGAGGCCGAAATTGAGAGACTCGCAGCCTCGGCTCAGAACTCAGAAGCGACGACCAGCGTCGATCCTCCGCGGGAAAAAACTACCGAAGCCACTAATATCGAAACTTCGGATGAGGAGCCCGAGAACTCCGAAGGGGAAAACAACAACGATTCTGAAGAGGAAGATTACGAAATGAATTCTGAAGAAAGCATTTCCCCTTCCGGAACTCCGGACAGCCTTTCCATTCCTCCGAACTCTCCTGTGCCCATGGATGTCGGAGTAGTAGTGTCGAACCGCCCTAACTAATCTGTCGTTGGAGTACTTAGGAGATGTGTCAAAATTCGCTTCTGTTCTTCCAATAGATGCAGCTCGAATGGTCAAAACGAAGATATATCTTTGACATCGGTACATTTCACATTTTCTCGAACCAACTGACTGAGCTCACGAACCACCTAACTGGCTCAGTGGAGGTTTACATGGACCAATTTGAGGCCGACCTGAGAATACCTACCAGTAGGTTCTTTAGAGATAACGTACAGTATTGGAGGACAAGGATTACTCAGCTTGTCCTAACGCCATTCGAACAGTGGTTAGTTTCTAATTACTATGCAACATCCTCGACTTTGCGGTTTCAGTTGATCCTATGTTAGGACCTCTTCTATTCTATTAAGAAACACGCTACGGCTAAGGGTTGGTTTTACTTTAGTGCTCGGACCGGAGCTCCCAAGTTAACAACAGATTATTTCTCTTCCATTAAGGACTGAAAATCACAATTTTTCTTCATTTCAAATGACTACTTCCCCAAGGGCTTTTGGTGGAGAGGTTTGAACGAAGTGTCAGATTCCAACCCGGGAACTCTTCGAAAAACGGAGTATCAATAAATAATTCAAGAGAATTTTTGTATTAACTGCTGAAATTTTTCTGAACTAGTGTTGGTGTAAGGGGGCCTAAGCCTAGCTAGGGTTCCTCAGGGCGGCACCGTCTACTCATCTGGGCTCAGAAAAGTAGGTAAAGTTTTATCTTCACCTTTTCACGCAATGAATACTAACTGATATTTTTTCTTGTTTTGCAGTGTTGAGCTTCACCGATATACTACTAAGCAGAGGTGCTTCCAAGAAGAGGAGGTAAGAAACTGGGATGGGCAACGAAACAGGTCCTTCAAAGAAAATAAAGGTTGGTTCGAGCTCAACAGTGAGCTCGGTTGTCTTCCCAACAGCATTTCAACCACCCGAAATACGAACAATACCAGAGCCGACGCAGATAGTTGAGAATTTTGGGTCAAAGTTTGGCCGAGGAGTCAAAAGGGCCCCCAAAGGCAGAGGTACTTTTGGTCGTCACCGACGGGGTAAGCAATTACAAGTGCTCGAGCTCCAGAAGGGAACCTTCCTTAGCAAAGGCGAGGCTTTCGTGCCTCGGTTGGACTTAACGACAGCGGATAGCACCGTGGAGGAAAGAGTAGCTTTGGAACTGCTACAAAAATCTAACCTTCCTCGAGATGTAAAGAAGGCGCAATCATTGAATATGGAATAGCTAACTGAGAAGGTGGCTCGTACTCTTGCGGAAGATCACACTTCTATCACCGAAATACTAAAAAAATTTCAGGAGACAGATACAATAAGGGAGACAGAGACAGAAGAATCGAAGAGGAAACTAAAAGCTTCCGAGAATGCCATTAAAGAACTCCAAGCCATGTGTGAATCACTTGAGAAGGCTCGGTAAGACGCCGTGAAGGCTAAGAACAAAGCTCTGTAAGATTACAGAGTAAGAGCAGAGTTTTTGGAAAGCGCTCACGCCGAGGAGATGAAGAGGATGGCCGAGGTCGAAACATAGAAAATTCAAGCAGTTCGGGAAGAGACGGTGAAGTCCTTTTGTAGACACCAAATTTTGACACACCATTTATTTTCAAACACTGGGGGGGTATGTTTGCACTTTTTGTTACAAATTTTAATTTTTAATTTTTCAAATAATTTGGGGGACAAAATAGTAATTTTATCTGTAAATATTTTTCTATCAACTTTTGGGGGTTTTAAATTCATATTTTTAATTTTATGTGAATTTGTTAATTTCTTATGATTTTTCTGGATTTAATTGGTATTTTTTTATTATTATTTTTGTACCAGCTAAGGGCAAAATCGTCATTTTACAATTAAATTCATTTTTCACCAATTTTGAATCAAAAATGTATTTTTCAGTGTTTTAAACTTATTTTTAGTTTTTGGTAATTTTTTGAGGTCAATAATTATTTTTCTGTGAATTTTCATTGCCCAAGGGCAAAATCGTCATTTTACAAATTAAATTCATTTTTTTCACCAATTTTGAGTCAAAAACTTATTTTCTAGTGTTTTAAACTTACTTGTAATTTTTGATAATTTGTTGAGGTCAATAGCTATTTTTCTGTAAATTTTGTCATCCAAGGGTAAAATTGTCATTTCACATCCCAAACTCATTTTTCACCAATTTTTAGGTCCCAAATTCGTTTTTAGATTTTAAGCAGTAAGTTTCTAACTTTTTTTTAGGGTGAATTTTTTATTAACAAATTTGTTATTTACATTTTTCTTTTTTTTATTATTATTTTTGTAAGAGAAAATAGATTTTAAGGATAAAATTGTAATTTTTGTAGTCAAGGGCATTTTGGTCTTTTAGCCCTTTCTTGGAGGTTAAGACTTGTGCAGTATAAATACCCCACTTAGGAATTTTTAAAAGGGATGAAAAAAAAATCCTAAAACACTACTTCTTGTGTGATTTTTTGGATTAAAACACACACTCTTCACTTAAAGAAACACACACAAGACCGCCGTGTCCATTTCATTGATACTGTTCATCATCTTCAAAATACATCCGGTTACTGTTCATCTTTCAACCTCAACTTTCATCATTGTTCATCATCAATTCTCTACAAGTTTCAAGAGGTAATTTCTCACTTGATTCTTATCTTTGTTCTTTTAATTCACTTGTGTGTTTATTTGTCTGAAATTTTAGCAAAATGATAAAATTTTCCAGTTGTTCTTGGTCGTTAGATCTTTCCTGTTGTTCTATTTTTTTGTTGTATTTTGGTTTGTGTTTCATGGATTTTTTTTTACCGTTTTCTTCGTCTCCTCTCTCTCCACCATTGTCACCTTCTACCTCTACTGTATCTCCGTGCTCCATCTCCCTCTTCCTCCAGTCAAAATTAACCTCGCACCACCACCTAAAACAACCCCCCCCCCCTAAAATGCCCAAAACTAGTCTCTCAAGCTCCACCATCACACCATTAGTTACAGCCCTCAAATAGGCCACAATCGGACCTTTAAAACCGCCAAATAGCACCCAAAAATCATCTAAAACAGCCACCAAATAGCTCAAGTCAAATTCCAAATTTCAACCCCAAAATCCTGCTAGAACCAGCCCCAAATTCCAGAAATTCCAACTCCAAAATCCCATAAAAAATACCCCAAAATCCCTGAAATTCCAGCCCCCCAAATCTTGCAATTCCAACACCAAATACTTGCACAAACAACCCAAAAATCCTGCCCAAGCAGTCCAGAATTACCATCTAAAACACAACAAAAGCCACCTCCATAAGCTGCAATCGGAAACCACCACCAAGACATGTTCGGGTCCAGGGAGATTCAGTGATTGATATGAAGAGAACGTGAGTTTGGAGGATTTCGTTTGATTTTGAGGGAAAGAGATTCGGTTGAGCTTTAGAAAATCAAGGTGAGGAAGGCTCTTATTTTGGGGTTAGAAAAAACATATTCGGTTTTGGAGAGTTAGGCAGTTTGAAGGTCCTATCATTCATGCTTTAAGCTTTTAACGTGGGCCTTGTTTTAACTTTAGTTATTTTCTTTTAATTTGTTTATGATTTTGATTTAGTCTAGTACTCATTTAGTTTATTAGTCCAGATTGGCTTAGTTCATTGGTTGATTAATTTAGTTTTCATCTTTGTGGCATTCTTTTAGCATGTTTTATTATTAAAATGAATATTTAATTTTGACCCTTAGTTTTCGTACTCCCTTGAGAACTTTTGGTATTATGCATCTTAGTCCCTGCCATTCATAGATTTGACCCCCTAAGTTTTATTCTCTTTCAATTAGGTCTCAATTAATTGCGAATTCACTCCACAATTGCTGGAATTTCAATTTTGATTCCTCCTTAGTTCCTGAAATTTTTATTTAGTCCCTTTATATTGCTAAAAATTGCAATTTCGCCCAAGTAGCTGGAAATTACATTTTAGTCTTTGAATTGTTGGAAATTATCTTTCGTCCCCTTTAGCTTGTCCAAAATTATAACTCTACCCTCATGTTTTGCTAGAATTTATTTTTGGTCCCTTTAAGTTGCTGCAAATTTGTTTTTGACCTCTCCCTAGTTGCTGGAAATTTTTTCTTTAACCCCAATGTTTGCTGGACTTTTTTATTTTTAGCCTCATACTTGCTGGAATTTTGATTTTAGGCCCACTTAATTGCTGGAAATTGTATTTTAGTCTATTACATGTTGCTGGAATTTGTTTAAACCCCCATTAACTGCTGGAAATTGTATTTTAGTCCTTTTATGTTGGTGGAATTTGTTTTAAACTTCCATTAACTGCTGGAAATTGTATTTTAGTCCTTTTATGTTGCTGGAATTTGTTTTAAACTTCCATTAATTGCTGAAAATTGTATTTTAGTCCTTTATGTGTTGCTGGAATTTGTTTAAAACTCCCCAACATTGCTGGAAATTCATTTTTGGCTCCTTCAAATTACTGGGAGCTCATTTTTGTTTTTTTTTAAGTTGCTGAAAATTCATTTTTTAGCCCATGTGTTGCTGGAATTTACATTTTTCAGTCCCTATGATTTGCTATAATTATATTTAGTCTCTACATATTACTGGAATTTGTGTTTTAATCCTTTTAAGTGGCTAAATTTTTAATTTTTAGACTTACATTTGTTGCTGGAATTTGTATTTTATTGCTTCTAGTTGCTAGAATTTCTTATTTTGTCCCTCATTTTACTTCAATTATGCGTTTCTACCCCCTAGACTTATATGAATTTTTAATTTTACCCCTTAAGTTTTAAAGAAATTTATTTTAGTCCCCTTAGTTACTAGACTTTACATTTTACTTCAATTTGTTAATACTTACGTATTTTAGTCTTTATTTCTTTATATCGAGGTACCTTAACGCGTTTGTTCATTTTCTTAAGTATTGGTACCGGGTCTTCAAGAGGTATCCCTATTCCTCATAAATTGCTTCTTTATGTGCTCCAACGTGCTCTAATGTGATATTTTATGCATTTTTTATGCATTTCTTATTTTATGCACTTTTTTGCGTATTTATTTATTCTGTGTTATTTAATTTTAAATTTTATTATTTTGACGAAAAATGTAATATTCTAGTATTTAGCTAGCCAATGTAATAATTAGATTATTTTCTTTTTATATTGTTTACAAATATTTTTGTATATTTAGATAGCAAGTGTAATAGATAGGATATTTTTAATTTCTCCTTTCTTAAATTGTAAATCAAGCCCCTCCCGGTGTAATAGTTAGGATTTATTTGCTTTTGCGTGCTTATATGTTTATTTCTTTTACCGCTTTCCTTAGGATTTTTGCATCTAGAATATTATGCTTATGTGTTATGTGCTCCTATGTGATCTTACATGTTTTTATATGTTTAATTTGCTTTTAATTCATGCTTTAATGTTTAATTTATGATTTATAGTATTCCGTCACCACACTAGTCCAACGCTAGTTGTGGTTTCTTTCTTTCCCGCTAGTCCAATGCTAGTGGGGTTTTTTAGAACGGGCTAGTCCAACGCTAGACCCTTAGGACATTTTAGTGTTTGGTACATTCGTGTGCATTTCATATCTCATTTCACACACTTTTAGTTTTCTTTTGTCATGATTTTATTATTACTGTTATTTATTATTATTATTATTATTATTATTATTATTATTTTTGACACGTTTTTAAAAATGCATGACATCTAGGTTGCACTTCACTTAGAAATTAGGACATTTGTGTGATTCGACTAGTAATAGTCGCCTATTCACGTGGGAAGCGGTGGCGTACATGCCGTTTCCCCCTCCGTGAATAGAAATATTCAATCATGAGTTATTAGTCCCCCGTACCCGTCATGTTGCATCCCCACTTTCTTCAATCACTTGTTATATATTATTATTTTCTTTTCTTTCGCATTACATTTTGCATAAAAACTCGTGACTCCCTCGAGGTCTAGACTCAGGTTTCGCAATTAATGCGATAATTCTGACCAAGCCTCGAGGGAACATTTCGACCCTCCCGATATTCTTATTTAGATTTAGGATTTGCATTTATTTAGACACATCCAAAACGCGATAAAATTTAGGGTTAATTTAGGAAAATTTGATTAAACCTCGCAAATAGTCTCAGCTAGGTTGAAAGGGTGCCTTAGGCGCAAGCCTTTGCCTTCCCTTTCTTCAAATGTGACTCTCGGACCCTTTTCTCTTATTTTTCGTAGACCGGAGTCGAAAAAGGGTTCTAAAATATTTTTCTAAAATTTTATTTTTATTTTGTTAAAACTGCTTTTTGGGTGACTTGGTACACCCTAACTCAGTACCAAGTGGCGACTTCATTTCTTTTAAAAAAAATAAAATAAAATAAAACCCTTTTTCAAAATTAGTTGGCCAAACCTGTCGCACTTTTAGTCCCGGCCTTGTTTTCTTTTAAAATACCATTTTTCTTAAAATACACTTTTTCAATAAAAACTCGATTTTTCACACACATGCACGATTTTTCCCAAAAACTTGCATTTTTTCAAAAGGGTCATTAGACTAGACCGTCTTTTCGGGACACGACAGTCACGACCCCACTAGTACCCTTTTCCTTTTACCAACAATTTTTTTCAGACGCGACACCTTTCTTGGATCTCAACAACATACAACTACTCTTCGGGCTGTCGAAGAAGAGGGAGTAAGGAAGTTTTGAACTTCAGAGGACATCGCTGATGACCTGGTGATGCTGAATCGTCCCTGCTTTCTGTTCAGGGCAAACCAAGCAATTAAGGATATGGCCGCACTAATGTGCGATGATCCGTTAGAGATCCTCGAGGAGTACCAATACTACCAATCCGGGGTAGACAAGTTAGTGAATCGCCTTGCCAAAGGTTTCAAGCGAGGTCAAGACTTAGAGGAAATCTAGGATGACTTTGAAGCCGAACAAAAAGCCGCAACCCCTCCTCCGAGTTTACGAAGTCTGGTTTTTAGCGCCCCACCTCCTACCAAGTAGACTTTCGAGCAGCCTTCAAGAGAAGCAATAGTTGAGTCTGCTCCAGCCAAAGTCCTAGGTGTCGAGAAACCCGCCTTGGCTAAAGGGGAGAAGAGCCTTGCCAAAACTGCTGATGGCGGCTAGGAAACCCAAGCCGACAAGACTCCAGTAGAGAAAGAATAGGACTTTCAATGTTACAGTCTTCTCGGCTAGGTTTCTTTCAAAAAGTTTCAAGTGTTGGATACAATGTTTATACATTCATGACATTTTATTTTTATTCATTCATTCGTCTTGATACTAGTATTCTCCCCTTTTTTCATGCTTTTAATGAATTCATAAATATAAAAGCAGAATGAAATAACAAACATAATTAAAAAAGGAATAACTCTGTACTTTATACTGCATCATCGGTAATACAATTTGAGATTCTCGACATGCCATGTTCGAGGTATAGAAATTCCATCTAGGTATGCTAATTTATAATAGTCGTTTTTGCCGGCCTCTATTACCCGATAAGGTCCTTCCCATTTCGGGTTTAATTTTTTAGGAAACTTAGTTTGGCTTACCGAGTTTTTTCTAAGGACCAGATCTCCTGATTTGAAATACAAATTTTTAACTCTAGTATTATAATATCGAACTATTGTATTTTTATAATGCACTAACTTCAAAGTTGCTGAGACTCACTTTTCTTTGAGCAAGTCCAAATCAAGTTGTCGAACTTGTTCATTGTCTTGAACAGTATAGGCTTCGGTTCGAAAATTTGAGATCAAGTGCTCGGCTGGTATAACCACTTTGGCTCCATATGTCAGGGAAAATGGGATCTCATTGGTAGATGTCTGAGGAGTAGTTCTGTAAGCCCATAAAACATTGGGTAAATGATCTAATTAACTGGATCCAATCTGAGGTAATCGAGTCTTCAATCCTCGGAGAATGGTACGATTGACATTTTTTGCTTGTCCATTTGCCTAAGGGTGGCCTACCGAAGTGAAGTGTTGTAGAATATTTAAATCTCTACACCAGCTCTTGAAGGGATTTTCAACAAATTGCCAGCCATTGTCAGAGATGATGACTCAAGGTAAATCGAACCGACACACTATATTTTTCCAGAAGAATTTCTGAACTGCGTTCTCTGAAATAGTAGATAACGGCTCGACTTCAACCCACTTAGTAAAATAATCAACGGCCACTACAACAAACAGATAGTTCCTAGGAGCATAGGGAAAAGGTCACAGGATATCTGCTCCCCATTGTTCGAAAGGCCAGAACTGATCGACACCATTTGATGGGTTGACTGATGGGTCTCTAACGCATTAACCTGGCACAAAGGATAAGCTTGCACGATATTCACAGAATTCTTGTGCATTATAGGTAAAAAATAACCCAAAAGGGTGGCTTTCCAAGCCAAAGCTCTGGCACCAATATGAGCTCTACAAAAGCTTTTATGTATATCCAAAAGAATTTGGTTGCCCTCTTTGGAAGTAATGCACTTCAGTTAAGGTCCTGAATAAGATTTCTTATAAAGCATACCATCAATTAAGGAATACTGAGGCATTATCCTTTGTACCCTACAGGCCAGCTCTTCACTAGGGGGCAAGTCACCTCATTTGAGAAAATTAACAATCGGGCTCATCTAAGCATCAGAATCATCAACAGCATAGGCCACCTGCTCCGAATGATTGGGTTGTTTGATAACTTCGACTAGAACAGATTTATTGAGCTCGGTGTATGGAGTCGAGGCCAATTTGGAGAAGGCATCAGCTCGCTGATTAGAAATGCGAGGAATCCTTGAAATAGCAAAAGCTTTAAAAAGCGCAATCAACTGCTTCATCTTTGCTAAGTGCTTAAGCATATTTTTTTCTTTGGCCGTATATTTTTTCAAGACTTGGTTCACTACCAACTGGGAAGTCACTATAAATATGGATCCGACTGAACTTTTAATCTGAAGTGCTGTAGTAAGTCCAGGCGATGAGGGCTTCGTACTCGGCTTCATTGTTAGAAGCCGGGAAGTCGAAACGAAGGGAATAGTAGCATTCTTGGCCTTCCGGGCTTTCTAACAACGACCCAACTTCGCTGTCATCTTTTTCTGAGGATCCATCAACATATAGCACCTAAGATGATTCCTCACCCGAAGTGACAGCGTCTTCGGAAACTAATCTCGAAGTGAATTCAGTAATAAAGTTCGTTAAACTTTGGGCTTTAAGTGATTTCCGAGGCTCCTAGGAAATGTCATATTCCCCGAACCCTACAACCCAGTTTATCAGCCTTCCCGAGGTCTCAGGCTTGGTTAAAATTTGTTGAATTGGTTAATCTGTCTGAACACAAATTGGGTAAGCCAAGAAGTAAAGTTTCAATCGTCGAGCCGTATGAACCAAGCAAAAAACAAGCTTCTCGACTAAAGTGTATTTGATTTTTGGTACATTCAAAGCTTGGTTGACATAATAAACAGGAAATTGAATTCTCAATTCTTCTTTCACAAAGATCGAGCTGATGGCCTCAAGAGCCACCGTCAGGTACAAGAATAAAGTTTTCCTAGTCCTCGAGGAAGCCAAGGTCGGCAAAGATTGAAAGTGCTCTTTCAACTGGTCAAAGGCATGTTGGCACTCCAGGAGTCCACTCAAACTGATCAGCCTTTTTCAAAACTTTAAAAAAAGGCAAATTATTTTGAGCAGATTTGGAGAGAAATCTATTTAGCACGGCTAGCCGTCCAGTAAGCTTTTAGCCATCTTTTACTAAGGTCAGGACAACCATGTCTCGAATGGCTTTGACTTTGTCACGGTTTTGATCTATATCCCGAGAAGAAATCATATAGCCGAGAAACTTTCCAAACTTCACTGTAAAAATGCATTTTCTGAGGTTGAGCATCATCTGAGTATCCCTCAACACTTGAAACACTTCCCTTAAGTTGCCTAGAAAAGTGTCAACAGTTCGACTCTTGACAAGTGGATCATCGACATAGACTTTCATTACTTCGCTGATCTGCCGGTGAAAATTTTATCCACCAAACGCTGATAAGTAGAACCGGCATTCTTGAGTCCAAAAGGCATGGTGGTATAACAATAAACTCCACAATCGGTGATAAAGGCAGTTTTTTCTTGATCTTCCTCAGTCATCCCGATCTGATGGTACTCTTTGAATGCATCTAGAAAATAAAACACCTCAATACCCATGGTCGAATTAATTAATGTATCAATTTGGGGTAAAGAGTAGCAGTCTTTCGGACAAGTCTTATTCATATCTGTGTAGTCAACACACATTCGTCATCCTCCACTTGTCTTCTTAACTATCACTGGATTAGCTAGCCAAGTATGGTATTGCACCTCTCGTATCATTTTAGCAGCTAATAATTTGTCAATTTCCTCCAAAATGGCCTGGCCGCATTTCGGGTCGAACTGTCTTTTCTTTTGTTAGACCGGCTTGACTAGGGGGTTTACATTCAATTTATGAGTCTTCAACTCGGGAGGAATTCTGATGACGTCATTAGCCGTCCAAGCGAATATATCTTTGAACTCTTTCAATAAGTCGGTTAAGGCGTCTTGGGTCTTAGAAGGAAGACCTCGGCCTATCTTGACCGCACAACTAGAATTTTTCTCGTCCAACACTACCTTCTCCATCTGATCACTGGTCTTTAGCCAAGGTGATTTTTTGGATGGAGAGGTTTCCAAAACATCGAGAACCAGGACTACATCTCCACCAGGCTTATCATCGCTGGATTTTACCTTTTTGGTGTTCTGAGATGATCCTATTAAAAAAGCCGCTTGCAAAGTGGCAGTGTAACATTCCTTTGCTGTTCGGACATCACTAAAAACTTTAGCTACCCCTCTGGGAGTTTCGAACTTCATGCTCAAATGATATGTGGAGAAGATAACTCGAAGAGCATTAAGGGTCAAGCGTCCAAACAGCATATTGTAGGGGGTATTTACTTTGACCACTAGGAAATTAACTTGCAAAGTTCGATAACGGAAATATTTTTTAATGGTAGTGGATAATGTGATCATCCTTTCAGGATGTACAACTTGACCCCCAAAACCCACCAGTGGAGTTCGAACAGGTGCAAGTCAATCTGGTTTTAAGCTCATTTGCTCAAAAGATCTATAATACATGATCTCCGCAGAGCTTCTGGCATCAACATACACTTTTTTCATTAAATAATTATCGGTATCTACCTCGGTCACCAGTGCTTCATTGCTGCTCGAAGTAGCAGGCACTGGATCATTTGGCCTATAAAAGAGTGTTCTTGACAAACGACGGCTCAGTTTGGAGTATCCCGAAGAGAATTGCAGGTAAGTTCTTTTCCTGGAACTTCAAATATCCCCCTATTGGGACCTCCCGAAATAGTATTGATGACTCCAGCTACTGGATCTGGGGATCTATCCCTATCATTTCTTCGGTCATTTTGACGTGATGGTCTTGTCAGTTTCGCCAATCTTCCCGCTGAGAGCCTCGGTGATCTTCTCGACGATAATTTCGACGTCCTCGGGTATTGTTTTCGACAAAATGTCTCAAATACCCTTATTGTATTAATTTTTGGATCTCTTTTTGATATCGTAACAGTCTTCTGTCTCATGACCTATGTCTCTGTGATAGTCACTAAAAGTTGGAATTTCTCCTTTCTTTGTTGCTTACCATCTTGGGCGGCTGTTTACCCAGATTCTATTATTTCATTACAGCTAAAACTTCAGTCCTGCTAGCATTGAGATGAGTTAGCGGTGTATTCGAAGTAGATCTTCCTCTACTGATTCTGTTGAACACACTGTGTTTGTCTGTACTTTCTCGGCCCGAGGAGGTATTGCCATCGTCATTACGAGTCTTACCTTCTCGGCCTTTTTTATCAGACTTAGGAGATTGTAAATCAGACTTAGGAGATTGTAAATCATGTTTCATGTTATTAGCCACCTCTCCTTGTATTTCTCGATATACTCTTCTCCAGAGTTCATCCAAAGTTTTAGGGTATTTTTCATGCAATTGTGTGGTAAACCTACCTGGATGCAGCCCGTGAACAAAGGCAACGATAGTAACCTGCTCATTGGGGTTAGTAACTTGGAGTGATTCACTGGTAAAGCGGGTTAGGTAATCTCGGAGAGACTCATTTGTAGCCTGCCGAAGGTGCATTAGTGAAGCTGACTTCTTACTCAACGACTTGGAAGAGACAAAGCGAGCCATGAATTTGCTAGTCAGTTCATCAAAATTTCGAATGCTATTTGGGAAGAGTTTCCAGAACCATTTTTTGGCATTCACTGTAACATAACTGGGAAAAGTTCTGCACATCACAACATTAGAAGCTCAATATAACATAAAGGCCGAAGTGAAAGCATGAACGTGGTCCTCAGGATCACCATGGCCATCATAAATGGGGATATTAGGTGGCTTAAAATTAATCGGGAAAGGATCATCAATAACTTCTGCAACGAACGGAGAAACTCAGCTGCCCCTAGAGAAAGGAACAATAGGCTTGATATTCGCACCTTGATTCTCCAGTACATCCATCCTCGGTGAAGGTTGATTAGTTCGTTCAGTGTGAAATCTCTTGAATTGTCTCGAATAAGATTCATCCATATCATAGGGGGACCCTGACCGGCGTTATGAGAATTCAGCAGGTCTCTTCCCCTGCTGCTTGAAAAACTTACACAACTGATCAAAAATATTTGAGTTCTCCTTTACAAATCAACCATTTTAGCCATGGCTTTTTAATCCAAAGGAGACTTTTCTCTTTGTTGTTCTAAAGGTTTCTAAGGATTCTGTTGAACCTCAGGTTGAGTAGTAGGGTTTGGCTCCTTATGAAGACAAAACTGGTTGTTCTCGGATGGTAAGAGTGCCTTTCATTGGCTGGAGGTTTAGGAGGCATGATCAGAAGAGATTGATATCAGAGAGATCAAAAAGTAGAATTCCGGCAGCGAGAACGGAGCTAGGAAGATGAAAAAGTCATTCCTACAGATGACGCCAATTATAGAATCTTCAATTCCGGAACTCCACGTAAGCGTCCACGTTGATAACCTGTCAAGCAAGAAAACTCACATGCAAGGGGATTCAATCCCCATAAACACTCTGATGCTTAAGTCAGTAAATGATCTGCCTTAAAAAAAGAGAGAAGAAGGAGTGTGTTTTCTTAAAATTCTTTTTTTGTGTGTGTTCTCTAAGTGATTATGCTTAGAGAAGTGAAAAGAGATGGGAGATAAGGCAAACCATATTTTGGTAATAGCAACGCGTGTCAAAGCATTAATGAGGATGTGATGGCATTAATGAGGATGTAACAGCAGCCGAAAGTAGATTTAGCCTCCCAAGGGAATGGGCCAAGCAGCCGACCAGCAGAGCTTCTGAAGAGGTAATGTGCCGAGCTGAAAATGAATAGTAAAGGTTCATTACATGGCCGAGCTGATGTGGAGCTCGGCCACTCAGGATCCTACAATATGCATATTGACTCTCACAATTGACATCTAATGAAAGTAGAGACACATGAAACCTGCTATTGAGAATTATAGGAGTACTAATAGTAGTCACTTATAGTATTTTCTATTTCTATTTTTCCTATTAAACATGGCAACAAAATTACTAGAAGGTGCTTGATTTAAAAAAAAACAAAAGAAAAAAGTGCCATGAATGTTAGCGCAATGAAAAACATCCCTCAAAAACTTAGCCAACTAAAAGACTAATACATACCAAAAAAAAGGGGAAATGTATAAAAGAGAATGAAGGCAAACCAAAAACCTAACACGGTAGCATTTTTTTTTTTTTTTGGTAGTGACCCATGGAAGTCAGAATCAAATTCCAAGCATGTTAATTAGTTGCTTAATGAGTCAATCTTATTTGGCTGGAGCTTATTACTCTACTTCGAGTTTGTTTTGAAACAAAAAGAAAAAAAATCATGCACAAACATTTTGAGTAAGTCGAATTTCTAAAATAAAGTGTCTTCTACAAATAATTTTTTTGTGCACTATGGTTTGAACACTTCTTCTATTTTTGGTGATCTATACGTCATTTATAATATCCAAAAGAATACTTAAAATGTTAACAAATGTGATGATGCTTATGTTTTAGAGAAGGTGATGTTAAACTCAAAGAAAATAGAGTTTAAATATGATGTTTCATTCACTTGTAAACAAAGAGAAAGACAATATATTACCATTACCATAAATGAAAATTTTATTCAAGCCTATAAAATGGGGAATCCTAGATTCAATAGTAATAAGGAGCCAAAATTGATGGTTCTATACGCTAACAATGTGGTTAATGTTAAAAGTGGTTTCAAAGAAAATAAAGCAAAAATTTGTTTGTTGTTTGATTGTTTCAATTCAATTCAGTTGATATTTCACCATATTTTTGGATTTTGATGGTGGAATGCATTCTTATGATTGCTTTTCTTTAGGGATTTATGAGCAAATGAAAGTCAAATAAAGAGGTGACTCATGTATCCATGAAAAATTGAACTAAAGCACTAAGCCTTTTTATTGAAATAATTGTTCTAAATTCTTGTCTGGTTTTAATCTTGTTTTAAAACAATTTTCTACAAAGTATATAAGGTGGAATTGAGTTTCAGTTTTGTCTCTCCGTATGTGTGTGGGATCCTTGGAATTTTAATATTTTATACTAGTATTGATTGAGTTGAGGAAATTAAGAAAATTTCGAAACTATATGATTCTAAAATGGTACAGGGTGTTTTGGAAAATATTGATAGAAAACTGAAAAAAAATTAAGGTGCAATATTTGGTCATGCTAGTTAATATATAGCATGTGTTATCTATTTATGTTACTAATCTAAATGACCCTTTTGACTAAATATTCAATTTTTGACTACAATTTTTCAACGTACAATGTTTGAGACGTGTATTCTAATTATATAAAGCATGCTCTTAAAGGTATAGTCAAGTGTATATAACAAGTATTGGGTGTATGATTACCGTTAGTAAAAAAATCATACACAACTACTTAGAAAGTAGGGTTACAAGTGGATGCATTAGAAGAGTGGGTAGTTACCCACGTCCCAATAAAAAGGAAATTGACAAAGTAACTAATAAACATGAGGAAGTGGCCAGCAAACATGAAAAAATGGCTGATCAGATTTTGAGACTCCAATTAACTGTTACTTTTGGAGGGAAACCATGCTTATAAATAGTCCAAGATACATTAGGGGAAAGACATGAGAAGAAATGCTCATAAATGCATTCAGACTTCAAAGCTTCCCTCTTTTAGTCTAGCAAAATTCTCTCTTTCTCTCTTTTTCTCTCCAGCAATCTTCTTTAATTTTCCAGCAATTTATATTTAGTTTATCACTTTTAAATATTCTAGTTTAATGTAATTCAATATTCCACGACTCTCTCTTTCTCTCAAATTCATTTATTTGTCGATATGTTGACTTCCAACTTTAGCTTTAGTCATTGTTGATTGTTTGATGCTTGAATTTTAAGTTCTTGGAGCTGTCCAAGGCGAGACGAATAGCAATCGACCTAGAAGTTAGACCATAATCAGTGCACTATTTTCATCATTTTCATCTACCACACATCACATTCTCAGTATCGATCGAGTGGCACGTATACAAACACAACAACCAGGCCAATTGACTAGATAGAGTGCTTTGCAGGCTGATTTTGTGCGCAAATATCTTTTTTGCACGCTTGGTGGGACCAGCTAAGTGACATTGACAAATGGCTAAGTACAAGGAAGCAGTTAAGGACAAAAACCTTGACTTTGATGAGATCACTCCATTATCCTCATGGAATGAACGCCCTAGATCAGAAGAACTATGACTCAGTCCAGCCTGAGATCAACGATGCACCAATGGAAACATTGGATCGGCTAATGCACAAGGTGCTAAATGCACACCTTGACCTATTGGCTGAAATACGCATGCAAAACAGGTCGATGAAAGAAACGATGCACGACTATGACCACATATATAAGCAAATTGGAGTGAGAAACTACAACAATAGGTAATGCCATTGATGTTGTCGACTCCAAGGTTGATATGCATATTGATTCAATTGGATTAGATCTCAAGAAACTTGCCTCAGCAGTTGAGTCCCAAACTGGGGGGTAGGTATAGTTGTTGTCAACTCAGTTCGAGGGGTAGGCACACTTACCATCGACAGGCTTCGTCGACAGAAAGGTCGATGTCATTTTGGATAAGTTATCAATTGGGAGGCAAGCACAACTGATGTCGACTCAAATTGAGAGGCAAGTATAGTCATCATCGACTCAGTCTGGGGGATAGGCAAAATCAACAGCGTTAGGCCCTATCGATGGAAAGACAAGTATCATTCTGGACAAACCATTGACTATTCAACCACCAAAAGAAACTACGGCGGCATACATGACGGGCCTTACTCAACGGAGTGAAAAAATTGATGGGAGTACAGACAAGAGTGTATGTGAGCAAAAATCAGCCTGTGGAGCAGAATCATCAATTCCAAATAATTTAGATGATTACAATCAACAATGCACAACATGAAATAGGAGGTTGCTACGCTATTTTTCTATCGATGATTGATCGGCAAAAGTGGGCTTACCAGATGAGACAAAGCTCATTATGTGTTCAACAAGCATAAACCCGGTCGAGCATGTACATACCCACAGCTATGTGAAAGGAAGACATCAATACTAGAACTTCGAAGTGCCTAGGATACTAGGACGTGCCAATTTGGCACTTCGATCCC
Organism: Mitragyna speciosa; assembly: GCA_024721245.1. NCBI lineage: Eukaryota > Viridiplantae > Streptophyta > Magnoliopsida > Gentianales > Rubiaceae > Mitragyna > Mitragyna speciosa. The sequence continues at coordinate 946,615 of CM045573.1, read as the reverse complement.
CAAAGAATTGGCTCTAAGCTATTTCTCTTCCATCAGCATTTGTTCATTCACACCAGCCACTATCTACATTGACTATTGTGTCGATCACTCTCATACCTCTTGTTATCGATAAGTGGCAATCGTCAGACATCGTCGATCAGCCTTGCCGACTGTATTCCTGATGATGACTAATACTCGTCGATTAAGTTTTCTGGTGTTGATTTTCTCGTTGTCGACGAGTGATACTCGTCGATTGAGCTTTCAGGTGCTGATTTCTCTATTGCTAATGAGTAGCATTGGCTCCAATCGATTAATCACAAATGTTCCAAGTTGATGAATACCGGTTGAAATACTGGTCATGTTGCCGATTATAGACAGAAGAATCGACTTATAGGTTGTCATTAAAGATTCAAACACTCCATCGGCCACTTTGAGCACCGATGAACTGTTTGAGGGGGGCAGCTGTTGAGGATATGATTACCATTAGTAGAAAAATCATACACAACTACCCAAAATATGGGGTCACAAATGGGTGCATTAGAAGAGTGTGTAGTTACCCACATCCCAATAAAAAGGGAAGTGACAAAGTGGCCAATAAACATGAAGAACTGGCCAGCAAACATGGAAAAATGGCTGATCATGGCTTTGAGGCTCCAATTAACTACCACTTTTGGAGGGAAACCATGCCTATAAATAGCCCAAGATGCATCGAGGAAATACACGAGAAGAAATGCTCAGAAATACATTCAGACTTCAAAGCTTCTCTTTTTTGGTCTAGCAAAATTCTCTCTTTATCTCTTCCCCTTTCTCTCTTTTTCTCTCCAGCAATCTTCTTTAATTTTCCAGCAATTTATATTTAGTTTAGCACTTTTAAATGTTCCAGTTTAATGTAATTCATTATTCCACAATTCTCTCTTTCTCTCAAATTCATTTCTTTGTTGATATGTTGACTTCCAACTTTAGCTTTAGTCATTGTCGATCGTTTGATGCTTGAATTTTAAGTTCTTGGAGCTATTCAAGGCGAGACGAACAGGAATCGACCTAGAAGTCAAACCACATCAACGCACTATTTTAATTATTTTCATCTACCACACATCATATTCTCAGTATCGACCGAGTGGCATGCCTACAAACACAACAACCAAACCAATCGACCAAATAAAGTACTTTGCTGCCAATTTTGTGCGCAAACAATACATAAGAAATTTTGTTTAAATCTCTTTAAGGTATTTATATATAATATTATTTATATTTAGCAAAATGCCCAACTAAGTTGTTCCAAAGATATTATGAGATTTAGATCAGGAGAAAATTTTGGTTCAAGCACACTATGTTTGGGACTCTCCAACTAATAAAGTTGCCAACTTTTGTTTTTTTCCTTTTTCTCTTTAATTTAGATATTGAAGGGCTTTTTATATTTTTTGCTTTCAAATAATCATAAAAGTTGGTAATTAGGAATCTATTAATCCCTGAAAATTTAAATTATAATTTATTCTTGAGATTTATGGGAGCAAATTTATTTTTGCTTATTCTCTATTTTTTGATAATTTATTAGATAATTGTGATTAAGTTATTACAGACAGGCAAAGGATTATTTTTCAAGACCTTTGGATTGAAAGATCTTGAGGTTGCTAGATTATTTTAGCTTGGAGATCAAAAAGACGAATAATGAGATAAATATTTTAAATAAAAATGGTAATAAACTTAATGATCCTTTTAAGATTTCCGTTAGTGAAATTCGTTTCAATAATGCAATAGGTGATCCTATATACACTGTCCTTTGTTCTAGACTCAATACTCCTATGTAGCAATTGAAAATAAAATACATTTGGCAAATATTGGTCATAATTTTTGGGCACCTACTAGTAAAGTAATAAGGTATTTGAAGTAAACTGAAGGGCTTGTGAATATTTTAATGGCTGCTCAATATATCGAATATCTAATAAAAGCAGAGTTATCGGCACTAAAGTAAAAGACCAAAGGTTTTTGTTTCAGGGCTTCCATCTATGGGTCAATCATATTTTGTTAACACATTTTCGCTGCTATGTTCTTTACAACAAACACCAAAGTAAGTGTTTTTAAGTTTTTTGAGTAAGGAAATGAGTTGATAAAAGTAATGTGCGGTATGACACATTACAATGGTGAAATGCATACTAAATCATTGATCAAGTTGTTGAAACTTTAAAGGTCTAAAAAACAAATTACACATGCAGTGTTCAAGTGTAGTGCACTTGGTCAGTGAGAGTTATTTGTAACTCTTATGCACGCAATTACATTTGTAAAATTTGATTTCGTATTTTACGCCGTTACTCATATGATGTAATTTTATAATTATAACTAAAGATTATATGGATTATCTGTATGAATTCATATAGAAATAAAGTGAAAACTGTATAATAAATGTTTTATTATGTAGAAGGGGTAGGCATAGGTCAGGTACCCACCTTAAGAGGATTTGGTTGACTCGACCCTAACCTATCGAGTTAGTAATTTTTTGACCCTAAGCCGACCCTAATATCCTCAGGTGCCCAATCCTCAAGTACCCGATAAATACAGGCTGGTCATAGGGTACCCGCCCACCCCTAATCTTGTTTTTTTGACTAAAATTTGTAATAGCTACTTGGCTAGACTAGAACACAAAATCACACACCAAGGTCCAAGGTCTTCCAAAATTCTCTTCACTTCTCTAATTCTTCAAAAAAAAAAAAAAAAAAACCACTAATTCATGTTACTAATTGAAAGGACTCACTCTATCGTCTCAATTCATCAAGATTTTGATGATTAACAAACTAATGACAATATATATTAAAGTTCTACCAATGTGTATTTGCAGTAAAATTAGTTAGGTGCCAAAAAAAAAAGTCAAAATGGAATGTAAAAAGTTGAACTGGAATACCCCCAAAGAAAGTGGATGTCCAAATGCTCTTTGGATTTTAGCGGATGACAAAGCAGACGTCCGGTTAATCGTTCGGATGGTCTCTGGAGTGTAGTGGATGATAAAGCCGAACGATAGCTTGCGAAGCGAACATCCAGATTGCAACTGTATTTAGGTTAATACTTTAATAAAATTATCATTAGGTCTTTATATTTTCTTATATTTACATTATTACTTCTCGGGTATGGTACCTGTGGCTTTTTATTTTTCTAATCCGTATCCGTACTCAAAATTTGGGAGTACCCGACCCTAAGATGACTTGCTGAGGAAAAAGATTTTGGTTATCCTATTTTTCAGGTCGGTTCGAGTTGGGTCGAGTAGGTTGAGTCATCAAGGTTTTTTGTCGACCCCTATTATGTAGTGGTTTCTAAAGTTGACGAAAATCCTATCAAAGTTACCTTTTTAAGTGACTTCTTTTGTGAGAGGCTCGACATCACGAGTAATCGGAACGTGTGATCTTAAGTTGATAGAAAAAAATATTAGTACAACATAAATACATATTTAGATAAAAAATAATTTACTTGTACAATTTTAAATACGTCACATCAAAAATAATAAAATTAAAATTGAAAAATTTGCCTTACAAGTGAAAAATTACAAATCAAAATTCTTGACAATATGCTTAAGGAAATACTTGTGTTTTTTCCATGTTTGACAACTAGCGTATATGAAATTAATTGTTTAGTTGATCACAAGAAATAAATGACAATCAAAGCATAAAAACATATGATAATATAAAAATAAAATAAAATAAATCAAGTATGATATTTATGTACTTGAATTATCTTGAGCCTGAGTGTGGATCATTTAATGGTCCTTATCTATTTATGATATACATGGATATTAGTTCTTAGGACGTACATGTGGACCAATTCCACCTACCATGGATTTTAAATATTGATACCTAGAACCGCAATTGTTATTGTAGACAACATATAAATAATCTTGTCGATTTAAAAGTTCAGCTCAATTATCCTCATCTTTCAATTTAGAATGTACCAATTATTTGGGTTTTTTAGTTTTTCCCATTTTCATTTCCCAGCCTTAGTAGTAACGCATAGAATGAGGTAGGATTCCATTGCAACTACAACTCAAAAACTATGATCAAAACTAGTAACCAATAAATGATTGACACCTAACCACAATTGACAAAAACAGAAACTTGGATTTTTTTTTGTCCTACAGATTTTAATGGGATTTAATTAACCGGTGTTTTGTCACAAATAGATCTATTATATATATCACAGTGTATTCCGATCTGTTCTAAACAATATTTGAGAGGATTTAATTTTTGGGAATTAAGTATCTAAGGAGGATTACATGATCTAATTCCCAGGATATGACAAGTGGATGGATAGTGAACATCTTTTGGAAAAGGTGATAACGGAATCCTGACATTAAGCCTTCTGGAAAATGTTGGTCCCAAATCAAGGCACTTGGAAATAATAGATAGGGGGTGTTTGGTTTAGGGGAATCAAGGAGGGGAATAGGTATCACAAGTAATGATACCCATTGTTGATGTTTGTTAAACAACTATCACTATCATTCAATGGGAATGATAGTGATTAATTGGGGTGTTAATGATTCCCCCCAAAATACTAGTCTATCAAACCCATTAACCCTTGTTATTAAGGGCAAAAACACACCTATTAAAAAATATATATCTTTTGAGTTACCCACTCTCAATACTCTCTCTCTCTCTCTCTCTCTCTCTCTCTCTCTTTGATTTTGAATATTTTTTATTAGTACTTTATAATTTTTTTTACAAAAATTCTTTTTAATAATTTTTTTATAAAAATTCTTTTTAATAATTTTTTTTACATTCAATAATTTTATAAAAAATTGTATTGAAAATCAAAGATATATAATCTCTCTGTTAATATAATAAAAATGACTTTTTTTTTAAGATTATCATTTCCATAAAACTCAAATTAGAGCATGACTATATTTAAAATTGAAGAAATCTTTTTAAATTTTTTTTCAAATATACAAAATAAGAAATCTAAAAAATATGTATATCATAAATAAAAATTTTAAAATTTTAAAATTTACTTGAAAGTCATTTCAGTATACCAAACAAATATTCTTATAATGATACCCCTTCAATATACCAAACAAATATTCTTATAATGATACCCATTCCATTATTAAACCAAACATGTTAGGGGGAATCATCAAAACCCATACTCATAGTAGGGTTAATGATACCCATAGTGATAGTGATTGAGGAATTTGAACCAAACGCTTCCATAGTGTCAGTCATAAAATAAAGCCATTTCGAGCGGAAGCATGTAGAACATTTGACATCAATGTGATACATCCGAATTCAAAACTTTAAACCTTAACCACTAATTTCCTAATTGTATAGTTCGATGGTTCTTGTCTTCAAATGTCTTTTACCTTTTTTACCAAGATTAACACAATTTTCGGATGTACAGATTGAACAATTCGAGCAGCCATAAAATGTGGTTTCTTTTATTTGACTAGCTCTTGTATAAGAAACAAAAAGAGATTCACAGAATAAGAAAGAAGGAGAATCAAATGGCTTTGAATTCTGCGAGCCATTCTCCTTCGATCCAAGATGAAGATTCTGCTCCTTCTAGCACGTCAAAAAGACCAGGTGGTTGGCGTGCCATCAAGTACATTCTTGGTAAAGTATGCCAATATGGATACCGTATTTCATGCAAAGAACTATTCCATTAGAAGCCCTCTATTGCATAAACAAAACAATTGGTTATTGAGATTGAGTAAATAATTCTCTGTCGATTTGCTTATTTTTGTTTTTCTTTTACTTTTTGCAAGGCAATGAATCATTTGAGAAGTTGGCATCCATGAGCTTGATAGCTAATTTAACATTGTATCTACGTACAAACTACAACTTGGGGGGCATATTTCTCGTTAATGTGGTTACCATTTGGTCGGGGTCTTCCAACATCTCATCAATAGCCGGGGCTATAGTCTCCGATGCATATCTTGGCAGATTCCTTACTATCCTCTTTGGCTCAATAGCCTTATTTCTGGTACGATTGAAGTCCTTTATCCTAATATATATCTACTACAAGTGTATACTTTTTTTTTTTTATGATGTCAAATTTCATGTAAGTATACAGACTATTATATCATTGATCACATTAGCAGTACAAGAAAATAGGGCTAACTGCACATTATACATCATGTTAAACTGCAGTATCTAAGATTAAAACTTTCAATTTATTTTGCCAGTAGCTGAACGTATTTCTTGAATGGCTTTTTTTCAAACAAAAAAAAAAAAAAAAAACAAAACACTGGCCGAGTAATGATGGGTTTCTGTATATCCACCTACCAGTTTAAATGGAACACTTAACAATGAGAATAAGATGGAGAAAACCATACAGCCTTACCTCATATTTTACACAATATATGAAGTCTCTTAGATAGCATATTGCAGCCCCTTAATTTCAGTCACGATCACGGCTTTTGAACTGGTCAAATTTTCAAGTGGTCTGAAATCTAAAGCCCCGAAACAAAAATTAACCGATAGTTTTAGTTTTTGGGATGAAACATGAATCAGAAACATGATTACTCAATTTTCACTGAAACAGGGTATGGGTACCATAGCTTTGACTGCAGCTATACCTGAACTAAGGCCCCCAGGCTGCCATAAGCCATCCATATGCGAGCAACCTCAGCAATGGCAGCTGGCCGTGCTTTTCATAGGCCTTGCTCTGTTGGCGATAGGTGCAGGGGGAGTTAGGCCTTGTAACATTGCCTTTGGAGCTGATCAATTTGACACAAGAACAGAAAGGGGAAGAGCACATCTGGAAAGCTTTTTCAATTGGTGGTACTTCTCATTTACAATTGCTCTGTTGATAGCACTCACTGGTGTTGTATATGTTCAGACAAATATCAGCTGGGTAGTGGGATTTGTTATTCCAACAGCCTGCCTAGCCTTTTCAGTAATCATTTTCTTGATCGGTCGTCACACTTACATAATCAGGAAGCCTCAGGGGAGTATCTTTCTAGACATGATTAAGGTGATCAGTGCATCTATCCGGAAAAGAAAGGTTAACCCGAGAGAATCTAGTGATCACGCCTTCTATAATCCTCCAATAAATGAAGAATTGGAGTCGGCTAAATTAATGCTGACTGACAGATTCAACTGCCTAAATAAGGCTGCAATGATCCTTGACTCAAGTGAACTGAATTCTCAAGGTCAGCCCACAAATAGTTGGAGATTATGTAGCATGGAACAAGTGGAACAGTTAAAATGCTTGGTTGGAATTTTGCCAGTATGGTGTTCCGCTATTGGTTGTTTTGTAGTCATGGACCAGCAAAACACATTTGGGATCCTTCAGGCAATTCAAATGAATGAAACAGTTGGAGCTCATTTCAAGATTCCACCAGCTTGGATGGGAATTACATCAATGATAGCTCTATCTATTTGGATATTCATCTACGAACGCCTCTATCTCCCAAGATCAAGGAAAATCCTGAAACGGGACACAAGAATATCAACAAAAGAAAAAATTAGAACTGGCATAGTGCTGTCAATTTTGTGCATGTTTGTGGCTGGTATTGTTGAGAAAAAGAGGCGAGAAGAGGCTATAAAACGTGGATCTCTTGTTTCACCTCTTAGTGTTGGATTTCTTCTGCCTCAATTTGTTCTATCTGGCCTGACTGAAGCTTTTGCAGCTGTTGCTATTATGGAATTCTTTACTGTCCAAATGCCTGAGAGCATGAGAAGTGTAGCCGGCGCCATGTTTTTCTTAAGCTTGTCAATTGCCAGTTACTTAAGTTCCCTTATTGTCAATATTATTCACAGCGTGACTGGAAAAGATAAGAGATCGCCATGGTTGGGAGGTCATGATCTAAACAATGACAGGCTTGACTACTACTATTACATCATTGCATCGTTAGGAGCAATCAATTTTGTATACTTCACCTTCTTCGCCAGCAATTATGTATCCAGTGGGAAGGCTATAACTTCTGGGAGGAATCCGCAGTTAGACAACCACGCAGTGTCCCAATGTAGAAAAAGTTCTGCTAAATGTGACATAAATGACGAAGAAAAAGGATTAGAAACAGGTACTAATTAGATGATACAATTTAAAACTTCCTCATACCAATTAAAGCAAGCATCCTGTATCATTATAGGAGTAGACCTTTGAACATTCGTAGGCAGGGCTTTTTTCTTTTACACTTTGTTTCCCTAGAATGGCATATGAAAAATGCTTCATTCTTTGTCCTTCCCTCGTACTTGTGTAACTAATGTAGTGGAATGTATACTTTGCTGCATAAGGTTGCAAAGAAGATTAATCATTGTTATCAGATGGTGTTAACTGTAAAGTTGTTTTCCTTGTTTTGATATTTTGAAAGGGTACTAAATCATGACCATAGAAGCATTCCTGGTATACAATGCTAGGACAAACATCCATCAAGAGGCCGTTGATCTGCTAAAATGGTATTAACTTCGATATAAACTTTGATATGGAAAGGTATTGTAAGGGAGATGGACTTTTTTATATGTAAGAAGAAAATTTTCAAGAAAAAGATTCAAAAAAATTGATATTGCCTGTTTCATGTGGTTTTTTCTTGATTCTTTTCCTTCACCATTATGTATACACCAGGGGGTAAGAGAAGGAATTGATGATGCCAATCTTGCCTCATAGATGATCTTAAGATCAATTAGATGTGCACAAGTTCAATCAAACTAGATGTAATTTTGATCTTATTTCATCCATTGAGAAGGCAACTATGATGTCTTTGCCTTAATAATTAAGGGTGTATTTATTTGGTTTAGAAAAATTAAAGAGGGACATGGGGGTCAATAATAATAACACCCATTGTTGATGTCTAGAAAAAACAAATATCATTATTGTTCAATCAGAATGAAAGTTATTGACTAGAATCTCTATAATTGTCCCAGAATACTACTCTATAAAATTCACTAACTCTTTTGGAGGGATTGATACACATTTCATTATTAAACCAAACATGTTGAGGCGAATCATCAAAACCCATACGCATAGAATGGTTAATAATATTCATGGTGATAATGATTAAGGACTTAGAACTAAACGGCTCCTAAGTTCTATTTACGAGGTAAAAAAAATGTTTTAGAATGTTTATTGTTAAAGTTGATGTAGATATTGTATTTAATATTTAATTCATTAATAAGGATAGGAGATATTGTATTTAATATTCAAATCGTATATTAGAATAGGAGATTAGGATGAAATAAGATTAGAATAGATATATTTAAATTTAAACATACCTAGTTTCATTGTATCTTTTATTAGTGTCTATCTATAAATAGGTCATTGTATCATTTGTGAAAAGTGAGAAATATAGAAAATATTTCCTTATATTCTTTTCTTCTTTACATGGTATCAGCTGCTAAAATACTACTCGAGTGTAATCTTAAACAAGAAACTATGGTAAAGTCCTCCAAGATTGTGCAAGGTGGGAAAAGGGCAAGCTGACATGGTTCTTGAATGGTTGTCACAAGAATGATGGAAGTCTTGAATGGTTGTCAGAAGCCTACATCGAACAATGATTTTTTTATGATTCATATTGGCATCAAGTTGGATGATACCAACAATGTACTTTAATCCCAAGTTGTCGAGATGTATATCTTAGGCAAAGACAAGTTTGGATGTATTAATGGTGAACTTCCTCAACCTTCATCGACAGATTCGATATAATGACAGAGGCGGATTAAAAATTCAATTATGAAAGCATGGCTGATAAAAAACATTGATCTATCCCTAATCAGCAATTTCATCCACTTTCTAACATGTAATGTAATAGGGGATGTTGCTGCAACAACATACTTTGACTGGACTGATACATTCCAATTGTATAAACTGCGGTGAAGGGTAACCAGGATTAGACGAGTTGGAAGGTCAATTGAGAAATATTAAAATAACTTATAAGGCTTGTGGAGAGAGATTGATTTCTATTTACTGCCAATATCAGCAGGTGTAATTCTTTCATACAAGAAGAGAAGGTACACACCCATGATTGATTGGATAAGATCTGCAGTATTGTACTATGAATGAAACCATTCCCAATAGTGGAATTAATCATACATGTATGTTCGACGTGAAAACAGTAAGCAATGGGTAATGCTAATAGGAAGAGACAACATAATAGATGGGCCAATTATGTTGCCACAAACTCAAACCAAAATAGCACCCGATGGAGATAGCTATATACATTATAATAAGAAAGGACACATGCATGATTCATGTTTTCAAACAGCATGGATATCTAGCATGGTGAAAGAAGCAAAAAGAACAAACTCAATGAGCAGATTGATTGAATGCTGCTAATCAAAAGGAAAGCTCTAGAAGAGTTGCCACTGTAGCTGCTAAATCAGTATCATCAGCCACAATCTTTATTATTGCATAGGTGCCTTTTCCCCCTTTTGCTAATGTCTCAAAGTCCTATCAACATCAAGGTAATTGTAACCCTAATTGAGGTAATAATGACTGGATTGTTGATTTAGGACCTACCGATCATATGACTTTCGATCCAGATGACTTCTCTTGTGTCACTCAACTAAGAAGGTCAATAATCTCTAATGCCAATGATATTCAATATCTAATTACAAGTACTGAAACTGTCATTTTATCTTCATATCTTTCTCTACCTAATAAATTATTAATTCCTTCCCTATCAAATAAGCTGCTATTTGTAAGTCAAATAACAAACAAACCTTAACTATGTAGCACTGATATGTCCAACCTTTTTGTCTTCTTCAAGATATTCTCACCAAGGAGATAATCGGTCATAATACCAGGAAGGAAAATTTATATTATATAGATGATTTAAATTCTAGTCGAGCAAACAGGATGAGGTGTAGAATCGGCGACTAGAACATCCATCTTTTGGTTACGTGAAACACCTATTTACAAACCCATTCACTGGTATTAATATTGCCGATTTAAACTATGAGACTTGTATTTTAGTCAAGAGTCATAGAATCCGCTATCCTATCAGCTTGAATTAAGTGTGATACTCCGTTTGCCTTGGTGAATTATAATGTATGGGGGCCATCACCGATTACTTTATCTACTGTCATACATTGGTTTGTAACTTTTATAAATGACTGTACTTGAATGAATTGGGAATAATGTTTTCAAATCATTTTTTCGAACACAATTTGCAAGATTCTTCTGTTCAATAAGGTGAATATGATCATCGATTATTACAAGAGTTCTTCAATGCTTACGGTCTTATGCATAAAACATCTTGTACTGAAATTTTGTTGCAAAATAGAGTGTTGAAAGGAAGAATCGACACATATTAGAAATGGTAAGAGCATTAATGATTGGCGCGTTCATGCTGATATTGGCCTAATGCAGTCTTAACAGCAGTCAAAAAATTGAATCTTTTATCGTCAAAAGTAGTAAACTTTCAGATTTCACTGCAGGTTCTAGCTCAACACTTCAACCTCCTATCAGCGCTAATGATTCCAGTATGAGTGTTTGGTTGTGTGACTTTTATATATATACCCAAGAATCAACGGAGTAAATTATATCTTGGTGTTGTCTGCTGTGTCTTCTTGGAATATGCCGTGCACAAGAAGAGTTATCGGTGCTATGATCCAACCACTAATAATGCATATGAAATGATGGATATTACTTTTTTGGAATCGGAAACATTTTTTTCGTTGGCATCCAACTCATCACTTTAGAAGGATGTAAGGAATAGAGAACATCAGATTTTGCATGGATTGGCATGGCTATCATTGCCAAGTACTGATAAGGCTAATGTACATGTGACTACTAATTTAACAATTACTTCTGATTTGCCCACTACGAATTTGTCAGCTGTTGATTCTCCAACGATCGATGGTGGTAAACCTGACCCTTTGGCTATTGATATTGTTAACGATATTGCGGTAGATATATCTATTGATGCTGCTGATATAATTCCTTCTTCCTCAGTATTAGACAATCAATCGTCTGAAAATATTCTTTAAGTAATTACTTCTGTTAATCCTACTATTGAACAACTGATAGATATGTGTTTTCTGACGAATCCAATCATGGCAAGCCACAAGTTGATATTTATTAGAAGCCTATATAAAACAATCCAAGTACCCCATTGCCAATTATGGTTCAACTCGCCAATTATCTGAACCTCTGGAGGACTTTGTATGTAATGTGTCATCAATTGATATTCTAAGCAATGTATATGTTGCTCTTATGAATCCAAACTAGACTCAAGCTATAAATGATAAGATGTCAGTGTTAAAGAAGAATGACACATGGGCCCTAGTCGATCTACTAGAAGGAATCGTGGGATGCAAATGGGTTTTCACTAGCAAGTACAGGCCTGATGGATTGATTGACTAATATAAAGCTTAGCTTGTAGCTATGAAATACACACAAACTTAATGCATTCATTATCAAAGACTTTCTCACTAGTGGTGAAACTCAATACGGTCAAAGTTTAGATTGGCCGTTGCATTAGTTTGATGTTAAGAATATTTTCTTATATGATGACCTTGAGGAAGAAGTGTATATGCAGATACCACTTAGACATTCAATGGTTCCAAAGGAAAACATTATCTGCCAATTGCATAAGCTCTTTATGGATTAAAACAATAATCCCGGTTTTTATTCCAATTTACCCATGCTATGAAAAAGTATGAATATTAGCAAACCAATGCAGATGATATTTTATTCTTAAAGCATCAGCTTGGGAAGATAATGACTCTGATAATCTATGTCGATGACATGATTATTACAAGTAATGATGATGAAGAAATCTCTAGATTGCAAAACCAGTTAGCATCTAAGTTTGAGATGAAGAATCTGTGGAGTCTCAAATATTTTTTGGGAATTGAAGTGTCAAGATCAGCACAAGGGATCTTCATCACTCAACGAAAGTATGTACTTGACCTTTTCGCTAAAGTTGGATTACTGGACTGAAAACTAGTCAATACACTGATTAGTTCATAATCACAGACTTGGAAAATATTTATATCAGAAGCCGACTGATAAAGAAATATATAAAAGATTAGTTGGTAAGTTAATTTATCTTTCCCATACATGTCTAGATATTACTTATGCTATCAGTGTAGCCAGTCAATTTATGCATGCTCCTAATAATCGGTACATGGAAGCAATAATCAGGATTCTCCGGTACTTAAAATCTTCACCAGAGAAAGATCATCTATTCTCCAAGAATAACTATCTCAATATGGAAGGTTATACAAAATGCTAATTGGGCTGGAGATGTCTTTGAAAGGAAATTGAAATCAGGATATTTCATCTTTGTCGATGGCAATTTAGTTACTTAGAGAAGTAAGCAACAAAATATTATGACATTATCTAGTATAGAAGCTGAGTTTTGAGAAATGGCTACAGGGTACGAATTTATATGGCTTGAAAGGTTGTTGATCGATATCAGCTTTGCTCCTAATTCAGAAATGAATTTGTCCTGTAATAATAAAGCAATTGTTGATATTAATTATAATCCAGTTCAATAGGACTGCACCAAACACATTGAAATAGATCAATGCTTTATCAAACAGAATCTTGAAGATAAAGTGATACGACTTCCATTCGTTAAATTAGAAGATCAACAGATTGATATACTTACAAAAGTTGTGCCGATTACAAATTTTTACAATTCACTTGGCAAGTTAGTCATGTGGGACATATATGCACCAACTTAAGATGGAATGTCAAGATGAGTAGATATTGTTTTTAATATTTAAATCATACATTAAGATAGGAGATATTGTATTTAATATTCAAATCATAGATTAGAATAGGAGATAAGAATGAGATAAATTTAAGATAGATATATTTAATTTAAACATGTCTATTCATTGTATCTTTTCTTAGTATCTGCCTATAAATAGGCCATTGTACCATTTGTGAAAAGTGAGAAACACAAAATATTTCCTCATATTCTTTTCTTCTTTACGTATACAACCCTTCATATTCTTTTCTTCTTTACATATACAACCCTATTTATTTCTTTATGTATTTCCATATACTAGTGATTTTAGTTGTCATGCATTTTGATTAACTGGAATTCGAATTTTAATTGGGTATTCAATGCAGTTTGTCAAAAATATAGATACACGTATAGATAACTACAATTTTAGTCCACATCATTGAGGGTCTACTGATTTTAATTGGGTATTCAATGCAGTTTGTCAAAAATATAGATACACGTATAGATAACTACAATTTTAGTCCACCTTATTAAAATTCATGTAAATGTAAGAAAAGTTGTCAAATATTCTTAACCTAGTGGGTCGAAAATGAAATGTTAAGGGAGTGAATTAGTTTTGGTACAACCATACATGGCTATGCTTTTTGAGAACATGTTTTTCAAAAACTTCAAACACATTTTTCAGTCGCCATTTTGCACCTATTCTCAACAGCTTATTTTACTTGCTTTTAGCTTCAAATTTTAAAGAAATCTATTTTGCGATATTCTCAACTAATTTTTTACTCTGCTTTTGGACTTGTTAAGCTAAAATCAAGAACAACTTATGTTCAACTTTTGTAAAATCAATATTTACAAAAATTAGAATCCGTCATAAAACAAGCCTTTTGTTTCACGTTCATATTTACAAAAAGGAATCTCTAGAACTTCTAAAATAATGCTCTTGAAAAATACTCTAAAAAACAACTATTCAAATGAAATGTAAAAAAATAGAATACTTACAAAAAATCAAATTCATGTATACCGATGATAATTATGAGAATAAAATAGTGACCTTCCCTACATAATAAGAGGAAGAACATGTTACACATTAGTTCTAAGAGGTGGGAATTCATGACCAAGATAAATAAAAATCTGACAAGTTCTAGTAACTCGGCGTGAAAAATCCTGGATTAATTGTTGAAACTCTACCAAGGAAGTAGACATAGAAGCCATGCCCAGAGTTTTGTACTGAACAAAACAAGTGTCGCAAAGGAAAGCTCTGACCAAGGTTCTGTAATTGCAAGTACCGCTGAAGACACCAAGGAGTTTTGTTGCAGCAATAGACTTCATATTTAAGACAGCGGTCTAATACACCAAGAGATTTGATAAGATTCCAACCGCTTCCAGCTTCTCAAACGTTTCACTTCCTGTCACATCTGCATTTTTCTATTTAATTGTCTTACATGTTTTAGAAACATCTAGAGTAACAATTGTGAATGGAGTTCTTACCTATAATAAAAGGCATAGCTTTGAATCCTTTGTACTTGATTTCATCAACGCCCTTGAGAGAAGTATCACTCGATCTCAAGTTCGTACTACCATCCATAGAACTCATTCCCCTTTGCCGTCTAGCCTTCTGCCTTTTGCAACTCTTATTATATTAATGGGAGGCTCTCTCTTACATTTTCCTATGTTGCTATAGATTTAGGATCCGTGTGGTTCATGGATGAGATGAAATGTGCACAGCGCCTTGCAAGTTGGCCCCGTGCCGGTTCGGACAAGTTGGATGCTATGTAACTGTTCGGTAAAGATAGGTAATTAGTAAGTAAAAATATATTACTGGTCAGTTAAAATTTATAACTGCTTTTTCACTACAAAATGATGTCATTTTTTGGCTTCAAATTTGGCCATACTGGACCAATCTCAGCCATCCATTGTTGGCCCTTTTAATTTGGGCCATGAACTTGCTGGCAACGAAAATTGTGAGGCCCCAAACTTGGATAAAATGAGATGACTTATTCTCAAATTAATAATCTTGGAATGAGTTATTCTCAAATTAATAGTCCCTATTATCTAGTGTTTGGTTGATACTAGAATTGATAGGATATCTTATGCAATAATGTTAATGTATATTTTTTTGGAAATTGAAGTTTGGTTTTACTAACTAAAATATCTAAAATTTATAATATTATTTTATTTGTTAATAGAAGTGGGGCAAGATGATAGATGGTTTGTGGTGCATGATGATAGATGGTTGCGATGGTGTTACATTGAAGTTGTAGTGGTGGTGCTGGATAGTAGTAGTATAGGGCAGTAGATGGCAGTGGTGCACTGTGATAGATAGTAGTTGTGTGCAATGTGGGTGATGATGGTGGTGTAGTTGTATGGTAGTAGTAGCAATGGTGCTAAATGCTTGTAGTGGTGTTACATAGTGGTAGATAGTGATGGTGGTACAAAGTAGTAGATGGTGATGTTGCAGAGTAATTGTGATGACATTAATGGAGTTGCTTGGCATCGATGGTGGTGGTGCTCAGTGGTGTGGTCGTTATGGTAGACTGTAGTGTTGATGGTAGTACAATTTGATAATGGTGGTGGCACTGATGGTGCACAGTGATAGTAGAACTAGTAATATACAGTGGTGGTGGTGGTGGTAATATTGATGGTGGATGTGGTGGTTGTAGACTCAAATTAGTCAATAACTTTGTTGTCCTATCTAACAATCATCCTGAGATTACTAGCACCACATACCTAGGGGATTATTTTATCCCATGTACAAAAAATTAATTCAATTAAATAGAATAAACAATTATATACTTAAAATACAACCAAACATTAGATGACATAAGATTAATCATTCAATGCCGTATCATCTCATAAACTAAAAACGCTCTTTTATGGTACAAGCATGTGATGTCTAAGAGATTGTGGAACAATGTGTACAAAGTGCTTCAATACATCCTTTGCATCTCCCTAGCAATTGGAAGCTTGTGAATATCTTCACACTGCTTGACAGCAAATGTATAAAGTGACAAGCACCAGAATTTGATAGGAGGTCCGACTTTAATAATTCTATTGAACAGTACAGTAGTAAATGTTTCTTTGTCCATAATAGTTGTTAAATTATTGGGCTTGTATCTCAAAACCAATTAACATCAGGTAGAGTAACCTATGAACTTTATTAACTAATTTAGAATATTTTAGAATTTCAATATGGGACTTTTTGTTTCTTAACAGTCCCCCTTCTTATGTAGGACTTTAAGGCTATGTTAGTTTGATTGTGCTTTTAAAAATATATTTTTTAAAAACTTCAAATATATTTTTCAACTAACTTTTTATCTTATATAAACATTTATCCAAAAAAATCTTTAAAATTGATACATTGATTTTTTATAGAAAATACCCAAAAAATAGCCATCCAAAAGGAGATAATTAACACTTCCCCTCACACGTGACCAGGATTGAAGAGGCCCAAAAATTGAAATGCACAAATTGAAGAGAGCTCATGAATTGAAACGGGCATTTGACAATAGCTCATAAATTGAATCGGGCTCTGAAGGGATTGAGTCATGTGTGAAATGGAGATAAAATCCAAAGTTTTTAGCTCTAATACCATGTTAAATTACTTGGACTTTTATCTCAAAACCAATTGATAATAAGTGAAGTGCCCCATGAACGCTATTAATTAGTTTAAAATACTTTGAAATTCTTATACGAGACTTTTTGTTTCTTAAGAGTCCCTTTCAACGTAGAACTTTTTGTTTCTTAACAATAGTTTTTAATGAATACAGGACATTGGGTAACATACATCATGTAGGGAGGGGTTGAAGCAGCATCCCTTAATAAATGTTACAAATCTTAATGATAATACTGCAAATCTTAATGCATAATTTAGAAAATGTCCAAATGACATTTGATGCCAAAATTAATGGTAAGTTTTGTTAAAAAAAAAAGTAGTAAATTTAATTATTAAATCATAAGTTTTGTCAAGCAATTTGTAAATTTTATATAACATTAGAGTTACGCCATACTTAATTAAAATAGAATGAAGAATGATTAGATTCTTTTGTTTTCCCTTCATCTTCTCATGTGCAAGAAATAGAAGATTGAAACAAGAGCTATATTGATATTTGGGTTTTGTTACCTCTTTTTTCTTGTGATCTAGATTAAGTCAAATTCAATTGCTAAATGTGTCTAAATACGTTTTAGAAAACAAAGTAGTTTGACTAAACGTACGAATGTGTTGTTATTTTAAGCTCAAAATATTATTTGCTAGTAGGAGAAACATTAATATTTCCTTGCCAACAAATTCAATTCATCCATGATAGAGCCTAGATACACGTTTTTACAAGCCTAGCCGATGCACATGGTAGAATAATTTTTAGTTTGCTTGTCCAGTCCTGTTTTTTTTTTCCCCCGTCAGATGGAGGCCAAAGCCAAAGTTAAGAAGCTACAATGCACAATGAATGCTACCCATTAAAATCTGTTGGAAGAATAGATTCATTTCACCCTATTAGATGCTGGGAAGAGTGTCACTTCTATGGATCCTTTTGCTCGTCCCATCCTATTTGAAAGCGGCATCGTTCTCTTGATTCATTAGCTTAGGGTACATATAAAAAGATCAAATCAATGTTGTTCCGGTTAATTATTCTCTATGGATTTTGGATAAGTATTAAATATACTATATGCATTGTCACGTGATACATTAAAATTAATAATTTATCATCACGTGACGCCTTTTATTATTAACGATTATAATTAGTTCTAATGCATCACGTAACATATCATGTGGTATGCTTGGTGCACGCAATATCTATTCACGTCCCTCCTCTAGCCTATCATGTCATCAATCCACTAGGAACATTTTTTGACTTTCCTAATCATGGCCAGTTCCTCTTCTAGTTCCAGTCAAAATAGTATTCTTGGGCTAATTATCTTTTACCTCTGTGATTTAGCGTTCAATCCCATAATCCCCTCATTTGTTTAAAATAACCACTTCATCACCTTATACTATCATCTAAAGTGGCACCATCAAATTTTGTGGTAAAATCAATAGATAAAGGGGACAAAATTTTATTAGTTTATGTGGCGCAAAGGGAGAATATCCATTTCGCATGATATGAATTTAACCAACTCAGCAAACTCACCGATTAAGGAAGTGAAAAATGCTTTATCATCATCATCATCATCATTATTACTAGTATTATATGAGATTTAAAGTTCATGTAGTTACGTGTCCTAGTTTTTGATATCCCAAAACTTTCGTCAAATTAGATATCTTTTTTCTTTCATCAGTACCTCTTTTTTTATTATAACTAAATTGGCTAACCCATTTAAAATTTGAATTTTGGAGAGCAAAAGTTGTAAGATGATTATTAGCATAACAATCAAAACACTGTTCTTTAAATGTTATGTACACAAAAAATGATACTTAATTTAGAATGAAGCTAGCAGTTAATAGATATGACACATACATTAATTAGTCCATAAAGGTTCAAAAAAAGACATCTTTTCTATTAATTTGTCCTCAAGAGAATCCATTTGATTGCATTATTTGAGAGAGTTTCTAAAAAAATGGTACTATAATATTTTATTTGAAAGAATTTGTATGACAAGGTAACTGGGGAAGTGTTACTTTGTGGAAAAAGGTTTTTTTTTTTTTTTTTCATACGTAAGCAAACCAGGACTTTTGAACCTTTCTAGAATAACTAATACTTAGGTGATATTATTTTGTCTATTTGTCTGTTCTTAAGCCCGAGAATAATTCATTGTCAAAATTAGGTCCCACTCAAAGAAAATTATAGACTATTGTTCTCCCTAAATTCTGGAAAAAATAATTGATGAAAGCGTATTGCGTTGGTAATTGAATATTTGTGCCATAATGCAAACTGTCAATAAATCAATGTGCCTTTCTATCTCCCAACTACTATAAACTAGTTCTAATTTTTTTTTTTTTTTAAAATATTACGATACTAGTTCTAAAGATTCACCTTGGTAACTATACATATGAGATAAAAAGGAAATTAAAAAAATGTGTTTGCAGGTTTTTAAAAAACAATATTTAAGCAAACACAGCATAACATAGCTTAAAAAAAAATACATTTGGAACTTGCCATCTTAACTCAGATAATCATAGTAACGCCAGAACCAATAAAGATGGTGGGTTTGTAGGTCACTAAAGTGGTTTAACTGGTAAGTCATTAACATAATACTTTTTTAAAATAAATAAACATTTTAGGTGCATAATATATGATATTTAATATTATAGGATCTGAAAAATAGATGCATCAAAATAGGGGATAACTTTTATTTCCTTGAATTTTACACCAATTCATTTTGGTACCCATCTTTTAATTTTGAGATACTTCCTCGAACTTTCTATTGCATTCTATTTTTTTTCCAAATTGTTAATCGTAGTCACAGAATTAATTTTTTTCTTAATTTGAGTCACTGAATTAATTTTTTTCTTCCCTTTTTATCTCTTATGCTATCACTATTGCTATTAATAGGTAACTTATTGATTAGACTACCATCAAGTTCATTAAAGTTCAATGAATGGGTAGTGGTGATGCAGGAGAATTCTTAATATTGAAAAAAAAGTAGGATAGATTATAAAGCTTAGGGTGAAAAGTGATGGGATTAAGAATTTAAGGCGAAGAAAAAGGACAGATCTAAGAATGCAGGCTGTAAAGTGGGAAAAGATAAAGAGCTCGAGGTGCAAATTGTCCAAATCAAATTTGAGACAGAAAGTGAGAATTTATGTAAAGTTTAAGATTAAAAGTGCAATGTGGGATTAACCTTACAGATAATGAGAATAGTTACAATAATAGCAAACATAGCCCAGTACTAAAATTGCATGTTATCATGCATGATATAATAAGATCAAAACGTGGGAAAGATTTACAAATTTTGTAAAATTTCTTTAACTCGCTAGGATCTTCGTATCCCGGACGGCTTTCACGAGTCACTTCCATGTCTAATCAAATTAATGACCCACTAAAGGTTTAATTACCGAATTGATCGATTAAATTTGTGGGTTCTGTTGGGTTTAATAACTATGCAATCGATTATAATGACATGACTACCAAAAAATAAATAAATAAATGACAAGTCATTTTTGTTTAAATTTCTAAGAACAATGTGTGATGACATACGTAATAAAAACTTATTATTATTTTTATAACACGAATTACCACCTAGTTTTAGAGTGCGTCGCGGATCCGGGGCCTTGCAATTTGTCCTTTTTTTTTTTTTGAAAGGAATTTGTCCCTTTTTTTATTTCCCGCAAGTTAAACATGATGTAATGTCCAACATTGTGATATAACTTTGTAAAACCGTGATGTAATTATTTTTCACGTAAAACAACGTTATTTTTAAAGTAAATTTTTTGCCTTATTGATTTAATCTCGTTCGTCAATTTTTTACGTTAAATTTGGACAGTAAACTTATGAAAAATGACACTTGTGAGGCCTTTTCCGTTGCAAATTCTAAATCTTGGAGAGGTTCTTTTACGTGCGAGTATAATGCTTTTCTAGGAGACGTCTCAATTGCGAAGACCATCGACCTTGAAAGCAAGATTATTATAACTGCTACAATATATAAAACATCAAAAACTAATTTGATGGAATACGCTTTTACATAGGCAATCACAATTATCATTACCAATAACTAACAATATCTTCACTCTCTCTTTTCCACAAGTCATGTCTTTTTCTCATATTGATCATTTTCTATGTTTTGAAATTGCATGCATGTAAAGCGTGTATAACGTAACTAATTATATGACTAGTTTATGTGTGACACCTACCAAAGTTTGAGTAAAACAAGTAAATTATGTGAGATTGGAAAAACCACATTAATTACGATATAGGAGTTTTTTTTTTTTTTCCTCCTGTTGTTAGACAGAACGTGCAACTTACAATCATTCAAAGAAACAACATGAATATATAAATTCATTAGATTCACTATCATTACATTACTCTTAATATAATTAGGAATAGGAAATTATTTTTGGAAAAGCATCTCAACACCATTTTTTTTAAACAATAAAATTTCCTAGTAGAAGAAATTTCCTTGTGCGTTGTAAATAAAAGTTTTCTTTGTTATGGAAATCTATCGTCTGAGAAAAACAGAAGTGGTGATGTTGGTGGTATTTTTCTAAAAAATTTTCCTATTTCTAATTTATTTATAGATGCAATAATAGTGAATTTATATAAATATGCTTTTAGCTTTATGCGTAGTCTTAATATTCAATTTCTTATATTGCCTCTAAGAGTTTAACTATCATGTAACGGTCGATAACATCTAACTATTTTTGAAGATCAAAGACAAGATCAGTTATGTCTAAATTATAACGGATCAAATTGATTTATTTTCTAAACATAAGGGACTAAATTTCTTTAGTAAACGAACAAGGACCATTTAAGTCTACGTTCCAAATGTTAGGGACTAAAATCCAAAAATGATAAAGAAAAAGGCCATCAAAAATCACACATTATTGTGTTATTAAATTTTTCAACATTTCACGCAAGTATACTCTGAAGGTGATGGAATAATTTGCTAATCTAGGCTGTCTCACCAGATAGATGAATTTTTTCATATGAAGTAAATGTGGGAAATTTATGGACCCAATTCACTACTCGTTTATCTTGTAGTCAAAATAAAAATCACAACATTTTTTCTTATATTAACATGGATCATGTAATTGATGTAGATTTTGTTCAAGTTACAAAATCCACAAATAAAATCATAAACTGATTTTATGTAAGAATTTTCCAATTAGTGTCTCTCTCTCTCTCTCTCTCTCTCTCTCTCTCTCTCTCTCTCTCTCTCTCTCTCTCTATATATATATATATATATATATATATATACGCGCACGCATACACACATATAGACATACACATATACGTAGGGGTCGTTACCACTTCTCACATCAAAATGAGTGCTGTCTTTTCTTTCTTTAAAACAAATATAAAGGGTAGAAACTTTTTGCTCATTTGACTTAATTGGTATTGTGAAAACCATTGAAATAAAGCAGTCGTTTGCCGTAACCAAGATCTCATTTGACATCATCTACCTTAAGGACACAGGCCCGTAAGTTGGTCTTTTCCATTTCGCAAAATTTAATATGTGTGTAACGTGTTAGTTAAAATTTGTAATTTGAAATGATGGTATAATTCAGCTGAAGCGTGGTGTAATAATTTGCCACTCAAAACAACGTCGTTTTTTCTTTATAAATTTAGATTTACTGGTTTAACCTCATCCGTCAATTTGTCCCTTTAAATCTAGACCACCAACTTGTACCAAATGGCACTTGTGAAGGCCCAAGGTCCACAATTTATATGTTGATAATGTCCACACTTTCCATTTTCTCATAATTATAGGTAAATAAAAACAACTCCGATCATAAATCATCATTAATCACCGGAAATTAAAAAAAAAAACTCAATGCTTAAAATGTGATTGAAAAGTGCAATTTTGTCAAAGTATATCAGATGAGATCTTCTAAAGGGGAAAAAAAAGATATGATACCATTGACTTATATAAGGATATATACGATGGATTGCGCAGGCTAGAAAAGTTCACCCGAAACTCACGTGATATTTATAGTGAATAGCATTTAGGTACGTGAAATCAGTGAATGTGAAATTTACATATTGTACTGCATATAAATAAAATTTGTTGTGAATATAGAAAATTTGTACTTATCATGTTATGTTTTATCTCGGTGATCTGGGACGTTCGAATTAATTTAGCTGGGGTACATATAGGGTTCCAGATTAGCATATTTTGTGTAAAAAAGAATTACCAAGAATTTTTGCGTAAAATTGTCAATTGCCCAATTTGTCATCTTTTCCAAGTTATTCCAGCAAGTAATTGGCAGGCAATTTTTCTTCCATTTCTGTAGAGGGTTGACAGCAAAGAACAATCAATATCTGCAACTTGATCCCTGCTACTAGTACGACTTGTTGAGAGGGAAGAAAATCATAGATTCCATTCACACTTTACTGTCTGGAAAAATCAATGATAAAGAGTTAAAAGAAATTTGGGCAGTTAGACAAGAGAAGAAGAGTAAAATTTAAGTCGTGTTTGGATCGATTTTAAGGTTTTCTCAAGCAGTTGTATGTTCATGCAACCTTGCCAGCCATCGTACCAAAAAACAAGATCGATATTAGCTTTATTTTATGATAATTTATTTGGTTATTGAAGAGACATTTTTCACGGGATCCTTTTCATTTTTGGCATTTTTCTTTTATATCGTGTTTGGTTTCATTTGGATAACTATTTTTGAAATATTTTTAAAAAATATTATTGTAACAATTTTAGAAATTTTTTTAATAAATGTGTATGTGCGATAAAAAGTTAGTTGAAAAATGCATTTAACATTTTTGGAAAACATATTCCTCAAAAACTAAACCAAACAAACACAATATTGCATGACTCTCTCGTTTTTAAGCCCAAAATTAGAAGCAAGAATGTCCTATAGATTACGTGTGACAAGGAATAAAGTATATTCTTTATTTCTCTCCCAAAAAATAGCAAAGAAAAATGAAACAAAAACTCTAAAATTTATTCTTTGGCGAATGTAAATTCCTAAAACTACTATTAATCCTACTATCGAAGCATGAAGCCTATGTATGAAAAGATTGGAGTGTTAGGCTTTTGATATCTTCGTGACCATTTAGTCCTCAAATTATACTTTTTGCTAATTTGCTCCGATGTATTGCTGATTTTCTCTAGAAATTTTAACCTGTGGACGGAAAGTAAACGACCATGTTTTGGGGCCAAAGTTACGTAAACGGCAACAATGAGATGGTAGTTATGATGCATTTTCAAACTTATTATTGGAGATACATAATGTTCTTAGTCTCTGATTCATCGAGAGTGACTCAGATTCAAGGAGATGTCACAGTGTTTTTCCAAGGACCATCTCGTTTGTTGACACTTATTGCCGTATAAGACGAAGCTACCTCTTTGCTATTTTCATTTTTCATTTTTTCTTTTTCTTTTTCTTCTTTCTTTTCGTCTTTCTTCTTTCTTTTTCTTTCTCCTTTCTTTTTATTATTCTTATTTTCCTTTTTAACTAGTTAATTTGATGGTATATTTGAATAAAAATAAGAATTTTAACTTAAACTCATGTTAGATTTAATTATGTGACAGTCGTTAAATATATAAATTTGCTCAAATTGATGGAAATGGTGAGATCTGACTTAATGATATTATAATGTATTTATTTAATTTTTTGTCAACTTAATTATCTATGTTTTAATGGAATATCAACTAGTATTTAATTGTCATTTTATCATTAGTTTTCAATTGAGAAAATATACAAAAAATTGCTAAGATTGACTAAAAACAATGGAAGAAAATAAAGAAGGGAATAAAAAGGAAAATCAATGACAAATAAAAATTAAAAGAAAACAAAAAAAAAAAGAGAGAAGAAGAGGTGAAGGAAAATAAAAATGAAAAAAAGAGAATAGTGGAAGGGTAATTTTGTTTTACAGGGATTAAAAACAAATAAAAGCTTAGGGATCAAACGACACAAATAAAAAGTTAGGGGTAAAGTAAAAATCAAGGTAGACCTCAAGTGGATAAACTATAATTAATAAAAAGTATTTTAGTGATGAAAAACAAAAAGAGTATAATGATATACTTTTGCCTATCTTTGAAGTGATTAACTTGTACATCCCAGTTCGAGTTTTTGCCTAGAAAAAAAAAGTAGGAAGCACAAAAACAGGAAATCGAAATTCACTAATGTAACAATATTTTGTTTATAATTATAAGATGTATATATAATTAACACATAATTTTTTAGGTTATGAAATACGGTTCAAACAAGACCACTGAGACCGTCCTGTTCAGGTCGACCATATCCCATTAATTGCTCGTCGTATCGTCCATTATTTCCCTAAGAATTGACGTGTCGACTGGTGGAAAAAGGAAAATAAATAATATGTAAATAAAATATTGTAGCATGCTAGTCAATGGAATGGACATGTGTTGAATGAGAACTTTGACGCCAATAATCGTATGAATGATACTCTTGTTAAGACGTCCATTAACAATCATTTTTTTCTAGATGTGTCCAACAAGTACTTACGTTAAGGAGAGAAATTCTACTCCCCCTTGTCTTATGTGACAATGATGAGAAGAAATCTTTTATATCAGTTTGATTTTATTTTATTCAAGAATGATGGCCAATAATTTTCTTCATATGCATTTTATTTGGATGAGATCATCATCAACTGGGCAGGCTCCAGCTGCATGAATATTGGAGGAACATCTTGAAGGTCCAGTAGAGTCTTGTGACCATATCTTTTCTATCTGGTAAAATCGTATTGATCTCTCACGGATGAAAAAGTGTGTGTGTGTGTGTGTGTGTGAAGTGAAAAAAGGATGTATCCACAAAATTTATACAGTATATATTGTCATAAATATAAATATAAATAAATATATACACACACATTTGTGTGTGTATATGTACGTATGTATCTCATGGTATTATTATTGTAATAATATTATAAAAATATATAATTTAAATGAAGCCATATGACATAGTCTATAAAAGGTGACGAAACGTGCTAAATTATCGACCTGATGAAGGCGGGGAGATAAGGGGATTATTGGCCAACTCTTTCATTGAGAGTTATGTCGTACTGTATTAAACAAAAAGGAACAAGAAGACCAGTGTGAAAGAGTTCTAAAAAATCAACAGGGAAAGAGGATGGTTCTACAATGATCACTAATAACTACTAAGTAGAGAGTCTAATTTACATTCGTATCCAGGTATGCATGCATGCATATAATGTAATGTCCACATTCTTGACATTAACAAGATAAGGAAAGGGAAATGATGTTTGTCCTTAACCAATTATGAGGATAGAAACATCAAAATTGGACACCCCAAAATGCTGGTGGATATTTAAAATATTTTTGGACTTGTTATATTGTACATCTACTACCATATTGAGACAAAAATCAGATGTTTATATAAGCCTCTAGTTACAAGGTTACCTGCAAAGGATCTGTGAAGCTTGAGAGCGGTGTTAGTATTACCTCTCTCATCATAGCTTCATAAATATATTTGAACATTACTCCATATAGCAACCATTTACACAAAATTTGTAAGATAAGTCTAGGCCAGAATTCAGAGAAAATGGCGAAGAGTCCTTCAAAGGATGATAGTGCTAATTTTAAAACGGATGATCTTGTTGCTAAGAACGATGAAATCAAGTACAGAGGAGTCAAAGCTATGCCTTTCATCATAGGTAACAACTTCATCTATGATATACAAATGTTAAAATTTCGTGATTGGCACTTGTCTGGGAAATATTATATTAAACATGCAAACTTTGCAGGAAATGAAACGTTCGAGAAGCTGGGAACAGTTGGAACTTTATCCAATCTCTTGGTTTATCTCACCACTGTTTTTAACATGAGTACCATTAGTGCAACCAATCTCATTAATGTCTTCAATGGTACCTGCAATTTTGGAACGTTGATAGGAGCTTTCTTCTCTGATACTTATTTTGGACGCTACAAGACATTGGGTTTTGCTTCAGTATCTTCTGTCCTGGTACACTTTCAATCATCCTTAACTTTTCACATCTTTTCTGCCTCCTTTGCTCTCAAGCTAGAATGTTATTCAACTCCCCTGAAGTAAAATTTGGTTTCTTTCCAAAATACTTTTTCTAGTCCTGATAGCAAACTTTGGCCTTAATACTTGGAAATTATTTCTATGTACTGGAAGAATCTGATCTTGAGCTTTGTTTTTTCCTCTATGAAAATGCAGGGAATGCTAGTGTTAACGCTAACAGCAGCTATTCCTCAGCTGCATCCTCCCTCTTGTGGAACAGATAGTAGCAAATGTGAAGGGCCTACTGCAGGGCAGTTCACTTTCTTGCTAACTGGATTTGGATTACTAGTAATTGGCGCCAGTGGCATTCGACCATGTAATTTGGCATTTGGCGCAGACCAATTCAATCCGAATACAGAATCTGGGAGAAGGGGAACCAATAGTTTCTTCAATTGGTATTATTTCACTTACACATTTGCTGTGATGGTATCCTTGACAATCATTGTCTACGTACAATCAAATATCAATTGGGCTTTGGGATTAGCAATTCCGGCACTTCTGATGTTCTTATCATGTGTTTTCTTCTTCGTTGGTACGAGAATATATGTGATGATCATTCCACAGGGTAGTCCCCTGACTAGTGTGGTACAAGTTCTGGTAGCTGCATGCAAAAAGAGGAAATCGGCTCTACCAGATCAACCATGGACATCTCTCTTTGATTACATTTCTCCCAATTCAATCAACTCGAAGCTTCCCTACACAGATCAATTCAGGTGATGACCTCAAGTTTTGCCAGTTCTTATTGGTCTTTAATGCGTGGCAATTGAATATTAGTGTAGAACTAATTGAGATGAAACATTAATTCAGGTTCCTGAACAAAGCAGCAATCATAACCTCAGAAGATCATGTCAAAACGGATGGTGCAGCATGCGACCCGTGGAGGCTTTGCAGCGTCCAACAGGTGGAAGAAGTGAAGTGCGTGGTCAGAGTGGTTCCAATATGGATTGCAGGAACTATATACTTCATTGTTTTAAACATGATGAATACTTATGTAGTCTTCCAAGCTATCCAAGCCGATAGGCGCCTAGGAAATACCAACTTCAAAATCCCAGCAGCGTCTTACACAGTTTTTCAGATGTTGAGCCTCACAATATGGATACCAATATATGACAGGATCATAGTTCCGTATCTTCGGAAAATCACCAAGAAAGAAGCTGGCATAACGATCCTTCAAAAGATGGGTGTTGGTATGGTAATTGCAGTAGCTACCATGGTGGTATCTGCACTGGTGGAGAACTGGAGGAGAACAGTGGCTCTTACCAAGCCAACTGTAGGGGTTGTGGCGAGAAAAGGCAACATTTCTTCCTTGAGCGCCAGTTGGTTAATACCTCAACTGGCACTATCAGGGCTTTCTGAAGCATTTACTGTTATTGCTGAAGTTGAATTTTTCTACAAGCAATTCCCTGAGAACATGAGAAGTTTTGGAGGGTCATTCTTGTTTTGTGGCTTTGCAATGTCTAGTTATTTGAGCAGCTTCCTGATATCAGTAGTCCACAGGGTGACCAGGAATGCATCCGGATCAGATTGGTTGGATGAAGATCTCAACAAGGGAAGACTGGATTATTTTTATTACCTAGTTACTGCTTTGGAGATATTAAATTTTGGATATTTCCTCATCTGTGCCAAGTGGTACAAGTACAAAGGAACACAAGGCAAGAGCACCACTGATGTTCCCATGGAAGAAATGAATTCGAGATCACATATGGTTTAATTTCATTATGGACATCTTATTGATGTCATCATGTGTAGTCCGACAAGACAGGACCAAGTAGCAGCTGGCTATTCCCTCTCGTGCCCCAGTCTAGACAATAACAGTAAAAGAAAGTTTCAATAGCGGGGACAGAAGTAACTAATGTAATAAGAATAGTCAAATGCTGTAGCACTATCTTTTAAAGATTTCCTCTACTTATAACATAATAATATAAATCATAACACTCCACTTAGCAATCGATCAGTGACTCACATAGTTTTTTCTTGTAATATCATCTATGACAATAGAGTTCTTATAGAAATTTCTACTTCATAGTGATATGCAGATAATATCACGACTAATTTCCGTGTTGTATTGCACGAAAGTCCAAACCACTTGCTTATATTTTGACAATTCATCTCTAGTTTCAACACTCAATTCCACGCTTTCCGTTGCTTCACATTCTTTTCTCAATCTCCATGTAAGTTAATTCCACAATTTAATATTCCCCATCATCTTTAGAGTTTTTTCACCTCTATATATTTTCGCTGTCTTTTATTAACATAGAAAAAATATTCGTTTACAATCTATTATGTATATTTTTTAGTGCTATCTGATATTTCTAAATTTATTATACTTCAAATTCAAGTTAGGTATACTATTACTTTCTATTTTAGTTTATTAAGATTTACGTTTTATTACTTCTTTGTCTCATTAATTGTTCAGTTAATTAGTGCTTCAATATGATGTTTAAGTTGCCTTTTTTTATAATCACAATACTACATGCAAATCTAAATTCATTTTAGTTGTGTGTTGTCATACATTATGTTATAATCTTATAAATATTCTTTTTAAAATGTTAATAAAACTACTTGATTAAGTTTATAATGCTTGAAAACAATTGACATTAATTTGTATACGGAAACCAATGGTGCTATTGATTTTCATTTCCCGTAAATGAATTTTTGTCCAACGTATCCCTTCTTCCTCCGGCTCTAGGTCTTCTCTTAAACTCCCTCTTACATCTCTTGTTTGATTGACAAACGTCCCATGTTCTAAATAACAAGAGTCCAATCAAATAATACATTGGACAACATGGGACACTTGTCAGTCATACAGGAAATGTAATATGGAGTGTAATAGGAGAGTGTAACAGAAGACTTGGTTCCCTCCCTCCTCCCCCAGCGCACAAAAAAAAAATGAGAGAGAGAGAGAGAGATGCATGAGGATTAGGGAAAAGTGTTAGTAGAGTTATTTTTCTCATACTCAAATATATTTAATGAAACTTTGAATAGAATATTCCAAATTGAATGCACTTATTTCGTTTCCAATTTTCACCAACAATAAGAGATTGGGTAGGCTTGAGACAATAACTATATATTGGTCAGTGTCAAAATTTGAAGTTTGGTAGTGTAGAGTTGGGGCGAAAAGATTAAGGTACAAAGTGGTTTTGGTCCAAAAAGGAGTTCTACACGACTTAGACACGAAGCAGACCACTAGCAACTTGTAAAATCACAGAAAAGATCCCGAATCAATTCAGACACGGGGCGTTGCAATTTAAGCGCCATCCAATTCCAACAATTTAACGAACCTGATGCAATCTTGGGAGGCGGACGACTGAAATTGAGCTAGCAAATTGATCCAATACGCGACATCGTTTAAAGAGGAATAAAAAGAAAAGAAAAATAATGAAACGGTAGAAAACAGTATTAATGTTTTCGCTCCAAAATGCTCAATTTTCAAAATCTAAAAACAAAATCAAATTCAACCACTAGAGAAAAACAAAAAACCAATACCTTATTCTATTCTATGAAATTGAAAGGGGGAAAAATTAGATTTTATTATTCATTGTGAATGCAAACACTTATGGGATTTTGAATTATAATCAATTACTTCTCAATTACACCCACAAGCTGACGATTTACATTCAATTACTTCTCACTTACACACATCATCTCAACTAGAGGACACTTGATCAGACGATCAGCCGAACGACACATCGTCTGCTTTTTATTACTTCTCAGTTACACCCACAAGCTGACGATTTACATTCAATTACTTACTACTTACAACAAAAAACTGAAAATTTACATTCAATTACTTACCACTTAATTAGAGCGGATGATCAGCCGGACGACACATCGTTTGCCTTTTATTACTTCTCAGTTACACCAACGAGCTAACAATTTACATTCAATTACTCACCACTTACAACAAAAAACTAAAGATTTACATTCAATTACTTACCACTTAATAAGAGCAGACAATCAACCGGATGATACATCGTCCGCTTTTTATTATTTCTCAATTACACCCGCGAGCTGATGATTTACATTCAATTACTTATCACTTACACACAAAAACTGAAGATTTGCATTCAATTAGTTATGACGATTTTCGCCCAAGATGTGTTATTTAACTTAGTTGTTTAAGCAAAGGTACTCCAAATCTCACGGCTTACCAATCCAAAAAAAACCCCCAAATCTAATTTCATATCAATTGGCTGTGAATCCATCCTTTTTAGCATCGCTCTTCCTTTCTTTTTTTTTTTTTTTTCTAGCATAACCTTCTTCTTGCCCTGCAACTTTTAAGGTTGAAGAAGAACGACCAACCCTAACACAATAAGGATGTACTAATGCAGCATTTGTTTTTAGTTTTAAGCAAATTATGCCTTTGCCCGCCACTAATTTCACACAAATTTTCAAAAATCAAATTAGCATCTTTTTTCTACAGTTGCATAAAATTTTCAAAATATTCACGTCTCATTCACGGTATTTGTTGCTGTGGATAAATTTTGATTTTTTTTTTAAAAACTGAAAATGACGTCGTTTTTTGACTCTCCAACTTAAGCCAATGTGGCTTGCTTTCAATCGTCATATGTTGGCTTGTGTCGCCCCTTGTCCATTCAATTTGACCTTGGAATCACAATTGAGACTGTGTAAAGGGCTACAGACAAAGTAGATAGCGGCAGCTTTCATCATAACTACGGACAGATGTTCGTTTGTTATATGACTCCTTTAGGTATAGATATATATTTCTCCACAAAGAACTCACGCATTCCTGATAGTGAAATTCATAGCTTGGAAAATCTACGAAATCGAATTCATCTTTGGATTGAAAACCATGAATTAACCCAACTTTGGAAGTGGAGAACAGCGAAAGATCACAGATATAGCTTTAGAAGGAAAATAGGTTTTTCCGTTCTTATTACAGCCACGATTTAGCTTGGGGATTAACCTAACTTTGGCATGACATTTCAATTTTTACCAAATCATTTGTAGGTTTCATAAAGTTTTTGCACTTAAATAAATAAGACATTCTAAAAAGATTTTAGTTGGCTTCTTTAATTCCAAGTTGCATTGCGCAACTGATACCTTGACATCTTTTAAATAAATTTAAAAAATACCTATTTATAGTTCTGAACTTTGACTTGGCAAGACACATTATGCAGGCCCATCTGCAATTTATGATGCCTCTCAATTAGCCAACAAATGAATAAAACAGTGCTTCAAGAATTTCTTTTGGAAAACTAATTAACAACGTTGTACTAACTGACAACTAATCAAGAAGATTACAATACAAGCAAACACTACATATATTGCATTTGTCTAAATTTACTCAAAACCTAGCTCATCAAAAGATATTATCAATATATATATTTGCTTGGTTGCCTCTGATAAATAATTATTACAATTTCACGTAATTTGGATTTGGCTCGAGTTGACAAAGTTCTGCTAACATCGTGTTACGTTGGTGCATTAATTAGATATTCCTTCACAATTCTAATTCATCTTTGAGTCCTCTTTTGAGTTGTGCCTCTCAGGACAGCTAAATATTTTGCAACATGTGTAGGTGGGAACGAGCCAAGATCGAACATTATTGAAGGGGCAAAAAAAAAAAAACATTTCGAAAAATTATTGAGTAAGCCTGTGATACCTAATTCTTTTAGTTTAGCAAATTAATTAGCAGCTAACCACAAGTGGAATCATTTGTAGGCGTCAATCATGTGTGACCCGCCAGGCAGCAAGGAAACTGGGTGGACTGAATAATTGATATGGAGCATCTTCTTTATTTTAATTGTTTTCTGGGGCCATTGGCTTCAAATGAAGTGGGACAAAACCGGCTGAAGGGCAGCCGGCATCAGTTAATTAATGTAAAAGCGTACAAGACTTACCATCGATAACGAACTAATAAGCCAAAATTGATATAGAATATGACTAGGAAAGGGGAGGGGAGACAAGAAGAACTCTGGAACAGCACGTTGACCAACCAAAATATGCTTTAATATTAGGCCACTCCTAACTCCCACAACAAAGGCAATTTTCTAGCTAGTAATAAATAATGCACCTCACAGTACTTTCCACAAATATTGCTGCCGGCAGCTACAATTAATTGAATGATTGATTGTAAATGATTAGTGAGTAAGCACTATGTGCACCACGTAGGATGTTATGTAATGTATTATAACTAATTATATGCCAAATATTACAAAGTGTGATCCACCATTACCACGTAGCGAAAGATTATTGGTTTTAATATACATAATATAAATTATTAGTTTTAGTGCACGTGATAATACACGCGGTGCATTTAATACTTTTCAAATGACTAGTTGCACTAGTGAACTAACCTTGTGCCAAAGGCCTTCATGTTGGAACAAACCCATTTAGGTTAAAATTTTCAAAGTGGAATAGCCACTCTTTCTAGGAATTCTAAATTGGAGGGAAAACTATACTTTAAACCCTGTAGTATTTAGAAAAATCACATGATCCCCTTATGATTTAGAAGGCTACCCATCACTCCCTATGACTTGGGTTAAATTGTCATATAGACAAAAATTACTTTCCGTCATAGTTCGTGGATAAAATGTCCAAATTACCCCAGTATAAGTACAAAAAATGGATAAAAATGATGTATAACTTTTATAACCATAAGGAAATTATGTGGTTCATCTGAAAACTATAGGGGGTAAAGTGTATTTTGCTCAAAAAAATACATGCAAGCAAAGAGATGAAACAGTTAAACACGAGGATAATTTGGAGATTTTGCTTGCAGAACATGACGGAAGAAAATTTTCGTCTTTTTGACACTTTAATCCAAACCACAAAGGGTGATGTATAGCTTTTTGAGCCACAAGGGGGTCATGTGGTGTTTTCGAATACCACATGAGGGAAATGAGCATTTTACCCTAAATTGGAATATGTGGTTGTAGGAATCAATTTCAGTTTTAATAAAGCAACTACTTAGAAATGAAATAATTTTCATTGATTTTGTGAAGTCAAAATTAAATTTGATTGATCCTCTGACTAAATATGTGGGAAGAAAATTAATTATTCAAACTTCAAGAGAAATGGGACTCAGAGCAACAAGATTTGCTATCAAAAGAAGTTTTACTTTCTTCTTTCCAAAATTTGCTATCAAAAGAAGAAATAGCATCAAAATAAGTTAAAGGATTATTATCAACAAGATAAGTTTGAATTTAATTTTTAAAAGAAAATTCTTTTCTTGGCATTTTACTCCTTCTCAATTCCTCATTAGAGGCTATTTCTCTATTTATTTTAAAATGTGCATGAGAAATTTTATTAGACATTGGAATAATATGATCAAAGAACTTAGCGTTCTTTGTCTCAATAATTTTGTTGCAATCAAGCACATCACTTCTTAAAACAAGAAACCTATAGGCAACACTGTGTTCAGCATATCCACTAAACATAAAATCAAAACTTTTAGAACCTATTTTTTCTCTTCTTAGGTTCAGGCAAAAATAATTTAGCAAGACACCCCCACACTTTTAAATATTTCAAATTAGGTCTTTAACCTTTCCACAATTCGTAAGGTGTTTTGCCAGTCCTTTTATGTGCTTGTAAGTGACATGTATATAAAATAGCTTCTCCCCACAAATTATTAGGAGCATGAGAACTAACTAACATGGAGTTCATCATTTCTTTTAGTGGTCCATTTCTCCTTTCAGCTACCCCATTAGATTTTTGTGATAAGGATTGGTTATTTCTTGTATTCTACCCTCCTGCTCACAAAAGTTATCTAAAGCTAAATATTCACCTCCTCTATCAGATCTAATCCTTTTTATCTTCCTATTAAATTGATTTTCTACTTCTGATTTATAAGATAAAAAAGCATTTTGAGTATCATCTTTTTTTCTAAGCAAGTAAATTTTCGTATATCTTGAAAAATCATTTATGAAAGTAGCATAATATCTTTTACCACCTCTAGTCATAATTTGTTTTAAATCACTAAGTTTGTGTGAATTAAACTTAACAATTCAATTTGTCTATGGACGAATACACAACTTTTCTTTGTCATTTAGTTTTGGTACAAATTTTACACTTATCCATGTTATTACTAATACCAGAAATTAGACCATATGATTGCATTTTCTTGATATAACTAATACTAACATGTCCTAATCTAACATACTATAAAGAAATTGAATCAACGATATACACAGAAGAAGAAGCATTTTCATTGATCACATTAGAAATGTTAAGTACAAAAAATCCCTAATTACAATAACCTTTACCCACAAACACATTATTTTTTGTCATTACAATCTTGTCAAATTCAAATGACATTTTTATTCCAACTTTTTCTCAGCAAAGCAACAGAAACAGATTTGCTTGAATGTTCGGCACATGCAGCACATCATTAAGGGCAAAAGTTTTTCCTAAAGTGAGCTTCAAGAGCATTTGCTCTTATCCAGAGCTTTCAGAGTTCGTGAGTATCTAATATAGACAACTTCTTCATCATGCCCTATTGAAGCATAAGAGGTAGATGCTTCTCGACGTGTACATATATGCTGAGTAGCTCCAAAGTTTATCACCCACTCTTTTACATTAGCTGCAATGTTTGTTTGAGAGATGACAGCAGCAATTATTTCATCTCCTTTGATTAGATTAACCTTAGGAGGATTTGCACTTGCTTTGTCATCTTTCCTTTTGTTAAAGTTGGGATTATTGGGCTTAACATTTTGGGACTTATTAATATACATAGCAAGCAATTCATTAGAAAGCATTTGTAAAATAGTGTATTGACATATCTTGTTGGCATTTTGCCATGACTTCTGTCTTGGCATTCAAAGTTGCAATAGGTTTGGCATCAATTGGTGCATAGGCAACTCCTTGGACATCGAGTAAAAAGTGCACACATTCTTGCCACCTTTTGAAGTATGGTTTGGCAAAAGACAAAATGATGGAGTTGGATCTGGAGGCGTTAGAAGCTGTGGCATGACAGTATTGTAGTTTGAGGCCATAGTTTCTTAGATTGTAGGAAAATAGTAAAGAAGGACAATAAAATTTATAAAGAATGAACAGGATAAAAAATAAAATTTGAACGAAACATCACAAAGTGATTCAAAAACTCTTTGGCTTTCCAATGTAAGACAAAAACTTTTGAAATATATACACTATTTATAGCATTGGCAATGAGTTCTAAGACCCATTGGGATCCCATGCCCATATTTAATTTGAAGGGGATGGGTATCAATAATATGGGGAACATATATGGGATCATACCCATTAATACCCTTTTATATATGGGCATGATTGAGAATTGCTTGAGAGTCTTGTACCCAAATATGAACAAACCTTGAGAGAATTTGTATTGTCCAGTGCAACCTTGAAAGATGCGCTGCAAACTAGTCTTTATATTCGATTTGATATAAGTATGTAATGTCCACAAACAAGTGAAATGTTTTTTTTTTAATTTTTAATTTGCTTCATTGTTTCATTAATGAATTTTAGTATAAGATGTTTGAATTAAATAATATCCAAATTTTATGGCGTTAATAAATTAGATCTTTACACATTCTCAATTTTTCCTCTTGCATGTAATCATTGGAAACTATAGTTTATAATTGAAAGGTTAAAAAGCATTAATAAATAAGATCTAAAAAAGAATAATATAAAAACAAAAAAAGTTAGAAATTTATTGAAGCGAATAAACTTAAAAAAAAAGCGATATAGAAAAAATATGAAGATTAAACTAAAAAAAAAACAATATGATATTTAAAAAAATAATTGATTAATAAGCAAAAAATAGTTTAAAAAAATAGTGAAATGAGATTTATTGAGCATCTGGGTGGTATCAAAATAGGTCTTGTCCATTTTAGTCCCATCTATATTGATCTTATGACAAATATAGGACTGTTTGGATATAGTCCATATTTTACAATTCCAATTAAGTCCTGCCCAAATATCGCCCTCCCCCCAAATTGTCATCTCTAACTATTTACAATAGTGGTAACATCGCGTTATGACAAATTGGGAAATATTAGTAACATCGCGATATAAAAAAAATGATAAATTTTTTTAAGAATATCATTTTATGACTTATTACTACTCTTGAAAACTTAATTCTTACCAATTGGATAGTTAAACATTCAACTTATTTAAAGGGTTGCATCATCAAAATTATAAAAGTCTAGGCAGAATTCAGAGAGAATGGTGAAGAGTCCTTCAATGGATAATAGTGCTAATGTTAAAACGAATGATATTGTTGCTAAGAACGATAAAATCAAGTACAGAGGAGTCAAAGCGATGCCTTTCATCATAGGTAACAACTTCATCTGCGAAATACATGTGTTAAAATTTCATTATTGCTATTCGTGTGGGAAATATTGTATTAAACATGCAAACTTTACAGGAAATGAAACGTTCGAGAAGCTGGGAACAGTTGGAACTTTATCCAATTTTTTGGTGTATCTAACAACTGTTTTTAACATGAGTACTATTAGTGCAACCAATCTCATTAATGTCTTCCATGGTATCTGCAATTTTGGAACGTTGTTCGGCGCTTTCTTCTCCGACACTTAATTTGGACGATACAAGACATTGGGTTTCGCTTCAGTAGCTTCCGTCTTGGTACAGTTTCAAGTTCAACTATCCCTTTTTTTTTCCTTTTAATACATCCTTTCTGCCTGTTTTTTACTTCAATTTAGAATGTCATTGAACTTCCCCTGAAGCAAAATTTGGGTTCTTTACAAAATGCATTTTCTGGTCCTGATGGCGAGTTTCGACCAAATAATTGGAATTAAATTGTGTGCACTGAGAGAATCTGATATTTGGCTTTGTTTTTTCCACTATGAAAATACAGGGAATGCTAGTGTTGACGCTAACAGCAGCTATTCCACAGCTGCATCCTCCCTCTTGTGGAACAGATAGTAGCAAATGTGAAGGGCCTACTGCAGGGCAATTCATTTTCTTATTAACTGTATTTGGATTACTAGTAATTGGAGCTAGTGGCATTCGACCGTGTAATTTGGCCTTTGGTGCAGACCAATTCAATCCAAATACAGATTCTGGGAGAAGAGGAGCCAATAGTTTCTTCAATTGGTATTATTTCACTGACACATTTGCTGTGATGGTGTCCATGACAGTCATTGTCTACGTACAATCCAATATCAATTGGGCTCTGGGATTAGCAATTCCTGCATTTCTCATGTTCTTATCGTGTGTTTTTTTCTTTGTTGGAACGAGAATATATGTGATGATAATTCCACGGGGTAGTCCCCTGACTAGTGTAGTACAGGTTTTGGTAGCTGCAAGCAAAAAGAGGAAATTGGCTCTACCGGATCAACCGCAGGAATCTCTCTTTGATTACATTTCTCCCAAGTCAATCAACTCGAAGCTTCCTTACACAGATCAATTCAGGTAATGACTTCAATTTTTCTGGTTCTGATCGATCTTTAATGCGTAGCAATTGTATATTAGTCTAGAACTGATGGAGATGAAACATTAATTCAGGTTCCTGAACAAAGCAGCAATCATGACCTCTGAAGATCATATCAATAAGAATGGTTCAGCATGCAACCCGTGGAGGCTTTGCAACATCCAACAGGTGGAAGAAGTGAAGTGCGTGGTCAGAGTGGTTCCAATATGGATTGCGGGAATTATATACTACATTGTTTTCAACATGATGCATACTTATGTAGTTTTCCAAGCTATCCAAGCCGACAGACGCCTAGGAAATACCAACTTCAAAATCCCAGCAGCTTCTTATACAGTCTTTCAAATGCTGAGCCTCACAATATGGATACCAATATATGACAGGATCATAGTTCCACATCTTCGGAAAATTACCAAGAAAGAAGCTGGTATAACTATCCTCCAAAAAATGGGTGTTGGCATGGTAATTGCCGTAGCTACCATGGTGGTATCTGCACTGGTGGAGAACAGAAGGAGAACAGTGGCTCTTACGAAGCCAATTATAGGGGTTGTAGCGCGAAAAGGCAACATTTCTACCTTGAGCGCCAGTTGGTTAATACCTCAACTGGCACTATCAGGGCTTTCTGAAGCATTCACCGTTATTGCTGGAGTTGAATATTTCTACAAGCAATTCCCTGAGAACATGAGAAGTTTTGGAGGGTCATTCTTGTTTTGTGGCTTTGCAATGTCTAGTTATTTGAGCAGCTTCCTGATATCAATAGTCCACAGGGTGACCAGAAATGCATCCGGATCAGATTGGTTGGATGAAGATCTCAACAAGGGAAGATTGGGTTATTTTTATTACTTAGTTACTGCTTCGGAGTTTTTAAATTTTGGATATTTTCTCATCTGCGCCAAGTGGTACAAGTACAAAGGAACACAAGGCAAGAGCATCGATGATGTTGCCATGGAAGAAATGAATTCGAGACCACATATGGTTTAATTCGATTGCGCGGACATTTTATTGATGTCATGCGTAGTCTGAATAGGCTGGACCAAGTAGCCGCTAGCTATTCCTCCTCATGCCCTCCATCTGGACAGTAACAGTAAAAGAAAACGCTCAAAAGGAGGGACAGAAGGAACTAATGTAATAAGAATGCTGCAGCATTATTTTTTAAAGATTTTCATCTGCTTATAACATAATAATTCAATCATAATACTCCGCTATGTGCGGATGATTTAATGAGTTATGTTTCGTTTAGATGCAAAGTCTTGTTGTTCATGATCTCTAAGTCTTCACTTATGCTCACAATAGTTCGAACCTTTAGTGTCATTTTTTGAATACCAAGTCTAATATCATTGATGAGGAATTATCACATTACATTCATATTTTAATAATTATATGATTTATTCCAAATGTGACGAGTATAAACATGAGTTGCCAACTTCTTATTAATGGCATCGAGTTTGGTTCTGAGAAAATAAACGGGTAGCCAACTTCTACTTAATGGCATCGAGTTTGGTTCTGAGAAATAACGTGGGGATACGAACTGCACACGAAGGCATGGCAACCCTACACAAATGTACATGACATAGAGTTGTGAGAATTTCTTCTATTATTATTATTATTATTTGATAAATTCTATGACCAAAATTTAAACATGCGCACGCGGGTCAGCCCCGGCCCCCGAGAATTTTGCAAATTCCGTGGATAGATGTGTAACACTCACATGATAAATAAGACGGGTTTTATGTTAAAAAGAAGGGATAATTTCACATGCCTCCCTTAAGGTTTGCTATAATTACACTTACCTCCCCTCAATTTTTGCAAATTACACTTACACCTCCTGTGTTTATATTTTTCATAACAAAATCAAAGTCCTTCTTGATAATGTAATCCAAAAATACCAACCAAACACCTTAAAATATACTAAATTGCTTTTCAAAAATATAAATAAATTTTAAAAACAAATTAATTAGTCATAAAAATGTCAAAAGTATTCATATATTGAATCAAATTTTCAATCTCCACCAAATCTTACTTCTTCAAAATCTAGTTATCTGACTAATCTAATAAAATTTACTTTATCTATTAAAAATTTTCAAAGAAATATATTAATAAGAAAGAGATCACCAATTTAAAAGCAATTTAGGATATTTTAAGATATTTAGTAAGTATTTTTGAGTTACATTATCAAAATGGACTTGTTTTGTTATGAAAAATATAAATGCGAGGGGTGTAAGTGTAATTTTTAAAACTTGAAGGGAGATGAGTGTAATTATAACAAACCTTAGGGGAGGTATGTTAAATTATCCCAAAAAAGAATTCAATACCAACCCCATCTCCCAACAAAAACTCAAAGGCCCACATTTTCATTTTTAATGACTAATTTCTGTGTTCTATTGCAAGAAATTCCAAGCCATTTGCTCATATTTTGATAATTCTTCTCTCATTTCAACACTCGATTTACTCCACACTTTCCGTTACTCCACATTCTTTTCAATCTCCATGTTAGGAGATTCCACAGCTTAATATTACTCTTTTTCTTTTTTTTTAGAGTTTTCTCACCCCTAATTGTTTTCATCTTCTTTAATTAACATAGAAAAAAATTTGCTTGCTGTTACAATCTACCTTTTTTTTTTAATCTTTTGGTGCCACTGCAATATTTCTAATTTTTTATCCACTTCGAATTCAAATTCAAGATTTATGTCATTACTTAAATAAAAGTGCTTAACATGGTTTAGTTAATTGATGCTCCAATATGCTGTTTAAGTTGCCCATTTTTGTATTTCTATACTAGGTGCAAATTTAGATCCATTTTAGTTGTTTATGTCGTAAATTCATTATAATCACTATACTATAACAAATACATATTTTTTCAAAATTATTTAATGAAACTTTAATAAAATTTCCCAAATTGGACGCACTCTTTTCGTATCCATTTTCACCAACAATAAGAGATTGGGGAGGTTTGAGATAAGTTGATAATCCACATATTTGATTGAAAGTGGAGAATAGTGATAGAGCGC
This sequence comes from Mitragyna speciosa, assembly GCA_024721245.1. Taxonomy (NCBI): domain Eukaryota; kingdom Viridiplantae; phylum Streptophyta; class Magnoliopsida; order Gentianales; family Rubiaceae; genus Mitragyna; species Mitragyna speciosa. The sequence continues at coordinate 905,030 of CM045573.1, read as the reverse complement.
AAAGCTTTAAAAGAAAAATAGGCGGTTTCATTCTCATTACAGCCACGTTTTAGCTTCTGATTAACCCAATTTTGGGATGAAATTTCAATTTTTACCAAATCATTTGTTGGTTTTCATAAAGTTTTTGCAGTTAATTAAATAATACATTTTTTACTTCAAAAAAAATTAAATAGTGCATTCTAGAATGAATAAAGAATCGAGTGGCTAGAGCTTTACAACTGCACGCTAGAGATTGGAAGTTCGAATACCACCAACACTATTCCCGTCTCCAATGTAATAATATAGGCTTGATAAAAAATGTAATAATATAGGCTTGATAAAAAAAAAAAGGTCTGAAGATTATTTGGCTTTTTTAATTCGAAGTTGCATTGTGCAATTGATACCTCGAGATCTGTTAAATAATTTTGCGCTTAATTAAAAGTTGAAGACAATACCAAATACCTGTAGTTCTCACGAATTTTTGACTTGGCAAAAACAAACATTAAACGGTCGATCCAGAATTTATAATTCCTCTCAAGCAGCCAACAAATAAATAAAACAATGCTTCGGGAATACCTTTTAGATAACTAACAACGTTGTACTAGCTGACAACTAATCAATAAGATTGCAATACCAACAAAACTACATGTGTACGTACGTCGGAACAGGCCAAATCCGAGCATTATTTTTTGTTTTTGGGATTTGGAATTTTCTTGGCCTCGTTTGTTGGCATGCATTTTTTTGAAAAATTATTGGGTGCAACCGTGATATTTAATTCTTTTAGCATAGCAAATTCATTAGCAGCCATGTCACATGTGGAATCACTTGCAGCGTGTATCAAGGAAGAAAACCAGGTGGGCTGAATAATTGATGCGGAGTATCCTTATTTTAATTATTTGTGGGGCTAAATCAGCAGTGGGTAGCCGCCATCAGTTAATTAATGTAAAAGCATACAAGAGTTGACCACCGATAACGAGCTGATTGAGAAGCCATAATGACATAGATTATGAATGGGAAAGAGCAAGGGAGACAAGAGCTCTTTTTTTTTTTTGGGGGAAGAAAGCCTATATTATTATAGGAATTTTTTTTTTTTTTTTTTTTGGGAAGGAAAGGTGGCAGAATTCGAACTCAAATCAAGGAGGAGGCATAAAGCTGTAACTGCTCGGGTCACTATTCGTTCTCAACAACTTTAGAATAGCAGGTTAAACAATCAAAAAAACAACTTTAGAATAGCATGTTAAACAATAAAAAAAAGCTCAGTATTAGGCCACTTGTAACTCTCATAACAAAGGCAATTTTCTAGTAATTATAAATAATGCACCTCAGAACATTTTCCACAGATAATACTGCCACCAACTACACCGAAATGAATTATTGTAAATGACTAGTTGCATATATGAACAAACCTTGACTTGTTTGGGTTGAAGTTTCCCAAGTGGTTGAATTTTATCCACAAAAACCAATTTGAGCCTTTTATAGCTGCATCCAGTTGGTTCTTTGCTTGTTTGATGTTCATGGACTCTTCTCCAACGACGCAAGTAAACGTCTTGTTGTCTAGTAAACTGGAATTATCATTTAGTTCACTGTATTAGCCTAGTTAATTGTGCTTTTTGGATATCACCCCTCCAAAAGACTGTAAAAGAAGATTCAAGAAATACCTATATGGTCCAAACAACAAAAAGGGGAGGGCAGAAACGCAAAGAGGATTAAAAATATTCGGCCAGGCTTGTCCGTACGCGGGAGCGGGGTTTAGATTTCTTTGTCCAATTTTTTATGATATCTAATTCTATTCAATATAAAATTATATTGCACTAATGTAAAACTATACAAAACTACATCATATTACTAAATGATACGATACAATTTTGTTTTAAACATAATTGGACACTAAAAGAATTGAATAGAGGATTTGAACCGATACATATCATGTTCTTCTATACAATTTAGTTGATACTAAAAAAAGGCAATATCAGATAATGTACATGTTTCTCAATATGTACATTATATCACATATATTATGTACATAAAGATAAATGACGGTCGTCTGTATTTGCACAAAAGATTTAGCAGTATACGCTTGTATGATATGATTTATTCTTACAATTGTAGCTGCCCAATTTCTTAATTATAGTTAACCAATTTGGCGTGCACGAATTAGTTTATATAAGCCTTCTGCAAAAGGGAAATTGACGTGCAAAAATGTTCGTACTAGTTCATTTCCAATCTTTTCTTCTGAATTACTTTACTTAATTCTTCAAGTAAAAACGGATGTTTATCTTACGTATTGAAGGCATTGCAAAATGACTGTCACGTCCTATATTAGCCCATATTTCATTCCTATATTAACTTATATATCATGCCATTTTAGGTCACACCAAATATGTGTGCACTTGATTTTAAGATCTATCTTTTCTTATTTCTTTTTTTGGTCAAAAAAACTTAAATATAATATATTTGATAAATGACAATCTCTCCATCGCCTATTAAATAAACTAACCAATAAAAAGAAGACACGTGGGAATATTAGAAAAACTAATAACTAATATGCTTGGTTTATTATTTTCCTACATAGCCTCCTTTAAACCAAGTTTTTGAAACGTGGACATGCTCAACATCTTCTTCAACCCCAAGAATGTCTCAATCTTCAATGCCTTTGTGAAAATATTCATCACTTGCTCCTCAATCATGCAATAATCAATCTCAATCTCCCTGTCACGAATCAACTTACGTATGAATTGATACTTGATATCAATGTATTTGCTACGCCCATGAAGAACTGGATTCTTGGATAAGCTTAATTGCCGACTTACTATCACAATAAATCTTCATAGAATTAGCTTGCTTGTGTTGTAAAACACCATCCATCCTTCTTAACCACAATGCCTAAGTAGCATCCTTAGCTATCTAATATGCTCTGCCTCTGCAGCAAAAAATGCTATCACCTGTTGTTTTTTTAGAACTCCAAGAAAACACCCCTGAGCCAGTAAAAAAATGCATGACCCAAAGTACTCTTTCTTTTAACAGATCACCTACCCAATCACTATAAATATAACTATAAAGCTCAATAGGATCACTACCTGAATTAAAAATACCATTTCCCTAAATACATATGATGTATCTCAGGATCCTCTTTGCTGATTGCAAATGTGACCGACTTGGATTCTCCATAAATTTGCTAACTAAACCAAGACAAAATTGATATCTAGCCTCATAGAATTCAAATATCGCAAACTTCCAACCAAACTTTTAAAGTAGGTAGAATCTATACATCCTTCATGCTCTCCTTGGTCAATATTAAATTTACCTCAATTGGTGTCAAAATTGGCTTTGCTGCTTCCATCTTGAACTTCTTTAAAAAATCACCTGCATATATTTTTTTAGAAATAAATTTACTAGGGTCAGATTGAAAAGACTAAATACCGAGAAAATAAGACATAAGTTCCATATTTGTCATCTCAAACTGCTTAATAGCCTCCCTAAACTCAGCCATCTTAGGATTATATCCTATAAAAATTAATCATTTACATACAAGTACACAATCAAAACATCACCACGTGCAGAAGATTTAACATTCAAAGTGTGCTCATATGGACACCACTGAAATCCAAAAGTAATAAAATAAAAACTAATCCGTGCATACTAGGCTCTTGGGGTTTGTTTCAAACCATACAAAGCTCTCTTCAATCTATACATTTTATCTTCTTGGCCTCTTATGATATAACTTGTAGGTTGTTCAACATATACTTCCTCAAATACTCCATTCAAGAAAGCAAACTTGATATCCATTTGATAAATTTTCTATTTATTTTGGCTAGTATGAGAAATTATCAAACATACAGTATTAAGCATTGCAACAGGTGCAAATACCTCAAAATAATCAATCTCGAATTTATGCTTATACCCTTAGCTACCAACCTTGCTTTGAATCTTTCCACTTCTCTATTGGGCTTGTACTTTTTTTATAGACCCACTTCACTCTAATAGTTTTTTTTATCAGTTCAAAGAGAAGTAAGATACCAAGTATTATCTTTCTCAATGGCAAGAGTTCCTTCATCCATCGCTTTTACCCAACGACCATGTTGGGTTGCCTCTACATAAGCAATAGGATCACAATATGCAAATAAAGAAAAATTAACAATTTCCTCATCAAAAAGAGTATCATCAAAAGTATTAACAGAATTCCTCAAATGAGCAAGCAATTGTTTGTGACAGTGTGGACAACCCATTAACTCAATCTTTGATCCTTGAGTAACCGGCATTGCCTGAAAATCAATATTTTCATCCTCTCTATCAAAATTTAAAGTCAATTTTGCATTCATGTGATCCTTATTAGTCTAGTCCCAAACACATCTCCAACCAAAAATCACATCTCTACTAATGATCTCGTTTCATGAAATAGGATTGAATAATTTATAAGCTTGGAATACATCATTGTAACTAATAAATACACAATTTTCTCGTTTATCATCAAGTTTCTTCCTTAAATAATCAAGAATATATAAATAAGTAATACATCCAAATACTCTGAATTGGCCAACAAATGGTCTTCTACCACTCCAAATTTCTTCAAGAGTTTTATCAAGAAGGCTTCTTGTAGGACACTTGTTTAACTAATAAATAGCACAAATAACAGCCACTCTCCAAAAAAACTTTGGCATATTTTCAACTTCAAAATGCATCTCACTATATCCGCAATTGTTCTTTTTCTCTCTATTATCCTATTTTATAGTGAAGTATACTTGTTTGTCAACTGATGGTGAATATAATTTTCTCAAAAAAATCGTCACATTCAAGATATTTTTTACTCCTATCTGTTCTCAGAATTTTAATTTGATACCCACTTTGCTTCTCAACAAAAATTTTAAATTTTTTAAATGAGTTATAGGCATTAGATTCTTTACTGCAAAAAATAAATCCAAGATTTCATACTGAAATCATCAGTAAATGAAATAAAATACTTGCAACTACCATTAGAAAGAACCTCCACTATACACAAGTCTGAATAGAAAATCTCCAATAGTCTCTTGCTTTTCGTGATTTACCAGTCTGAAAAACATCCCTATCCTTCTGACCCAATACACACATATCACATACTCTCCCAAGACAACTGATACTAGGTAGCCCATGAGCCATCATTTTGTTAGTCAAAATTCAAATGACCAAACTGCATCTGCGACAACCAATTATCATCATTAATTACAATATTTAAAAAAGAAAAAATTTTACTATTCAAATTTAATGAAAAGAATGTTTTGGGATCATTGTCATCTTTGCAATCACACTAATTTTCAAATCAAAAATTGTACAAATGCCTTATTTGATACGAATGTCATAATTTTTTTTCTGACAACTGACTTATACTCAACAAATTATGATTTAACCCAGGAATAAAAATTACACCAGTTATAAAATTATTAGATCCATTTTTCAAGCTAATAGGGATTTTTTTTTCCTTACCAAGCACTAATAGAAGAATGTTATTCTCAAATTTTACTTCACCTTTAAAAGATTATTAAGCTTTGAAATAATTCTTGTTTCCTAAATTCTTTTTTTCTTACACATATGTTTACTACATCTAGTGTCCAAGAACTATTTATTTTTCTCAACGATATTAGCAGTGTTGCAAGCCAACAATAACGTATCTAAATTTTGATTATTATTCTAAGCATGATTTTCAAAAACATTCAAATTTTCTATGCCCAAATTTTTCATACTTATAACACTGAATCCTTTGCTCATCATTATTCTGATTAAAATTATACATTTTATCATAATTATTCCCTTTAGCTTTGCCTCTAGTATCGCCTCTAAAATCAAAATTGTTAACTCTACTACGTTTAGGTTTCCATCTGCCTTTGCCTCTAATGTTTGTATGATCTCTACCTCTGTTGTTATTGTAATCACGATCTATATTGCTGTAGTCCCGATTTCTTTATTGATAATTTCCTTTGTTGTAGTCTCGATTTCTTTGTTGAGAATTTTCTTACTCCTTGGGCTTATTTTTGCCCCTTAAATTCAACTGTGTCTGCAATGCCTTCTCCACTATATACGGTGTATTCTATATCTTCCCATTAATCTTCTGTTCATGTAGAATTAATGAGCCTTACAATTCTTTAATTTTTAAGTTGGACAAATCCTTGTTTTCTTCAATAACTAGTACCACGTGATCAAACCGATGCAAAGCACATCGGATTGGAATTTGAGTTCATTTTGCATGATTTCTCCCCAGCTGCGTGTGGGTGGTCTTGAGCCTCGCCCACGGCTACTACGGGTGGCACCCACTGCTTGCGGTCAGAAAGTTGACGTAGGTGACTTTCCACTAGCTACGTCTGCGACTAGTTTCACCGAACCCACGGCTCATTTGTGATTATTTTACTGGTTTTTAGTTTTTGTTAATTAGTTTCCTTATTTGATTGCAACTCATTAGGTATTCAGCTTAATTCGAGTTTAGGTTAGTTGTAGGTTTATAAAAGACTTCTTTAGGTTATTACTCCTGATAATTCAATAAATTGAAGATTTTGAGAATTTTCTCTCGTTTCTTCAAACCATTGATTCGTTTTTAGGAATTTTGCTCATGCAACAAATTCCTTATCACCCACATACCATATCAATTGGTATCAGAATTGGCTTCTCCTAGGATGAACACTGGTAAGAATCATGATATTAATCCCATTGATAAAGTCGAGGATTTTGCAACAACTACCCAAGTGCGAGTGTAACACAATTGTTTGGATCGATCAGATGAAAAAAATTGATGAGATCTTTGGGTTGTTATGAGGCTTCCAATGTAGGAGAGATTGTAATTGAAGAAATTACCATGGCGCGGGATTGGTTTGTGAGTAATGATTTAACTGACAATATCAGGTACCAAATCGTGATTGGAGAAATTATCCTGACACGGGATTGACCCACGAGTGACGATTTAGCTATCAAGATCTATTGCCACTTTGTAGAAATCAGGACTATGAAGAGCAATACATAGGAAACTCAAACACATGGGTTCATCAGGATCAATTGCCTAATAAATTTAGTTTGAAGCTTGACCCCCAAACGGTCGATCAAGTAAAGTAGGTTGGAGAGGAAGATTAGGAATGCATATGCGGCCTTGATGGAGAATGAAGAAGTCAATACACCACCTATAGAGGAGGTAACAATGGAGGATAGTGTTGATAAAATTTTTGCTAATCTGACTCATGACGATACGTTGGTTGAGGTAATGGATGATTCTTGTAATAGTGATGTATACAAGGCCAATTAAGTTGTTGTGGCAGTTGAAGAGTCATCCTTGAGATGCAAGTGTCTTTCAATTGTCTAGTATTATGAGTTGCAGCCTCAAAAGACGTGTTATATTCGGATATTGATGTTAACATGAGGTTGAATTTTTGTGAAATTGGAGGGAATGATGCGGAGCACATTCAATTGGAATTTGAGTTCATTTTGCATAATTTCTCCCAGCCCCAGGTGGGTGATCTTTGTAAACCTCAAATTTTGACATACCATTTACTTTTCAAACATTAGGGAGATGTTTATATTTTTGGGGTCAATTTCTAATTTTTTAATAAAAAGGTGGAACAAAATCAATAATCTCAGAAGAGCAAAATAGTAATTTCTACCTGTAAATATTTTTCCATTATCTTTGGGGGTTTTAAATTTATATTTTTACTTTCATACATATTTTTAATTTTCTATGATTTTTTTTATATTTTACCAGCACAAGGGCAAAATGATAATTTTATCTTACGAACACCATTTTATCTCATTTTAGGTCCCAAATTTATTTTTCTAATTCTTTAAGCATGTTTCTAAATTTTTTTATTTTTTTGGAGACGATTGTTATTTTTTCTATAAATATTGCATTTAGGGGCAAAATCATCATTTCATAGTTTAAATTTATTTTTCATCAATTTTTGAGTCATAAATTCATTTCCTAGAGTTTTAACCTTATTTTTAATTTTTGGCAATTTTTCGAGATTAATAGTTATTTTTCTGTGTATTTTCGTTGTCCAAAGGCAAAATCATCATTTCACATTTCAAACCCATTTTTTGCCAATTTTTTGAGTCATAAATGCATTTCCTAGGATTTTAAGCTTATGTTTAATTTTTTTATTATTTTTTCGAGGTCAATAGCTATTTTCTGTTTATTTTTGTTGTCCAAGGGCAAAATCGTCATTTCACATTTCAAACCCATTTTTCACCAATTTTTGAGTCATAAATGCATTTCCTAGGGTTTTAATCTTATTTTTAATTTTTTATAATTTTTTCGAGACCAATAGCTATTTTCTGTGTATTTTTATTGTTCAGGGACAAAATTGTCATTTCACACCTTAAACGAGTTTTTGATCAGTTTTAAGCTCTAACCTTTATTTTGAAATCTATTTTGAATTTTTGGAAAATTTTGGAGATTACTGTGATTTCTTTGTATTAATTTTTGATTTTTTTGGGTTAAAACACATTCTTTTTAAAATAAAATTAGAATTTTTATTACTGGTGGTATTTTTGTTATTTTGTAGTATTTTTGGTGACCAAGATAACTTGCTCTACAAATACCCCCATTAAAATCAAAAAGGAAAAAAATGAGAAAACCCTAAACAATAGATTTTTATCTATTTTTTGAGATCAAAACACACACTAAATCACGAAAAACACACTCACTAAGGCCGCCATCTTCAATCGTTGTTCACTGTTCATCGCATTTTCAGACTGCTGTTCATCAGACTCTTCCAAAATTCAAAAGGTAAGTTCTTATGTAGATTTTCTCTTTTTTTTTATTCCTTTTTCTCTGTTTTTCCATGTGAATTTTGATTAATGGCATGTATTTATCTAGGATTTAAGTTGAATTTTTGAAGGTTTATATTGTTTCTGGGTCCATTTTGTGGTTTATTTTTCTTCTTGGCTTCATCTTCTACACCTTCAACCTCATCTCTCTCTTCACCGTCGTTCACATTTCCAATTCACCTGCCAATCAACCACTACCTCCTACTTCTCTACCAGCACACAACCATCAGCCCCAATCCAACAAACGCCAGTTCCAACCCATCCTCCACAATCCCAGCTTCTCAACCTCTGCCTATCACTACAACCCAAAAACCTCCAGTTTCCACCCTACATCACTAGAATCCAAAGCCAAAAACCATTACAGCAACAAAACATCAGTCACCGTTCCCTCCCCTAACGTCAGCTACACCGGTCCCCAATCTCACAAACCACAATCAGCACCCAGTAAATCAACCACAATATCCATTACCTGCAAGAAAGACCAAAACAATACAGATATAATCAGCCTCCCTTCTCTTGGTTCCATTTCAATCACCAGTCAAAAAGCCAGTTCAATTCCTCATAACCACTGCCTCAGCTTCTCCCCACAACCAATCAATCAGAACTAGAACCCCACCTCACTTTGTCGCCAGTGATCAAAGCCAACCTTCACCACAGTCTCCCACAACTCTCACCAAGAACCCCTGCAACTGTGAGACCACTGCAAACCTGCAACACAAATAACTCAAACAAATCTAAGCTCACGAAACCACAGCTCTACTGCCTCGCCCACATCTTCCAAATCACAGTCAAAATCACCTAAACCATCGCCGAAACTCCCTCCCATCCTTACCCCCATCAATTACAGCCCCAAAGTCACAAATTCCAAGCCCTTGCCTCCCCTAGCGCTCCTCATAAAACATCAGTTCACCATCCTCCATCTGTCTGAGCACTACCTAACAAAACAGCCATAACCACCAGCATGTAATTCTCACCAAAACCTGCACAAAGAACAATCAATACAACCAAAATAAAAACCAGATTCCAAGTAGCTTTCACCAGCTACCAATCAACACCCATAATCACCTACGCACCATCACAAGCGCCTCTCCTAAGCCCTACAAAAATCACAAAGATACCAACAACCAAAGCCACCAAAATCGTAGCTCCACTGCAAGCCGCAGCTCTGTCGCTGCCAATCTCTTTTTTTCCCCTCAAATCGCAACACAACCGTTCATGGGTTTGGAGCTATGACTTCGATTTGAGTGCAGGGGAAGGCTGAAAAGTCTGAATAAAGATTTTGTGAGTGACGAGAATAGAACGATAGAATAGATTAGACGAAGAGAAAAGAGGAAGAGAGGTGAGAAAAAGATGGAAATATCTGAGACAAAGAAAGAAACAGAACGACAAGGCAGAGAGAAAGAAATGAAAGCAATCAGAAAATAAAGAGGGAAGTGGAGAGGTAAAGAGAAATCAGAGAGAGAGGGACGAGAGAGACAGAGAGATGGGAACTAAAGAGAGATTGTGAGAGAGGGAGAGAGTGATGAGAAAATAGAGAGGGAATCAGAGAGAAGCAGTAAGAGAGCCAGAAAAACAGAACAAAGCCAAGAAAGGAAAGAGGAATGGCGAGAGAGAGAGAGAGAGAGAGAGAGAGAGAGAGAGAGAGAGAGAGAGAGAGAAATCAGTTGGAGGGGAAGACAGAAAGAAAACCAGAAAGAAATTGAACAGAGAAAGAAACGGGTAAGAGAAAGAAATTTGGGGAAAAGGATTGTTCTGGTTGTAGAAGAAAATGAGTAAAGGGGTGGGTTTTTGGTGTTTGTTTTGTTTTATCTAAATTTGTTTTTACTTTTAATTTGGATTTTTATTTATCATTTTGTTTTAATTGATTTAGTTTTCATTTAGTTACCATTTTAGTTAATCCAGTTAATGTAACCAGCTGATTCGGTTTTTGTTTTAGTTTAGTTTAGCAGTTCTTGCTTTCTGTTATATCATTTAGAATAGTTATTTAGACTTCAGCCCTGAAGATTTTTTGGATTAATGTTATCATGCCCCTCAAATATGTTGTTTAATGCAATCAGGTCTTCTATAATTTTTGTTTGACCCTTCTATGTTTAGTTTCTTTCAATTAGTCCCTATTAATTGCAATAAAGTCTTAATGGTTGCTTGAGTTTACATTTTTATGCCTCTTATTTGTTGGAATTATGTTTTGCTCTCCCATTTACTTAGTTTTAATTTATAATTGTGCCCCCCATGCTCAATTAAATTTATTATTTGACCCCTAAGTTTGTTTGAAATTTGCTTTCAAGCCCTTAGTTTAATAGAATTTGTATGTTTATCCTCAATCTGTCAATGCTTACATATTTTAGGCTTTATTTCTTTATATCATAGTACCTTCATTTGTTTGTTCATCTTGTTAGTATTTAGTACCAAGGTCTTCAAAAAGGTACTCTCATTTCTCGTTAATTTCTCTTTGTGTATTCCAATGTGCTCCTATGTAATTTTTATGTATTTTCTTCACGTGTTTCTTATTTTACATGTTAGTTGCAGCATTTAGTTACTTTATGCTATTTAATTTTGAATTTTCTTATTTTGACAAAAAATGTAATATTCTTATATTTAGTTAGTTGATGTAATAATCAGATTATTTTTCTCATAGTTTTACAAAATTTTGTATTTTAGATAGCAAGTGTAATAGATAGGTTGTTTTTATTTTTCCCCCTTTAAATTTGTAACTTAATTCATCGGTGTAATAGTTAGGTTAGGGCTTTTTCGTTTTTGAGTGCTTGTGTGCTTATATGTTTTACCGCTTTCCTTAGAGTTTTGCATCTAGATATCATGCTTGCATGTTATGTGCTCCTATGTGATCTTTTATGTCTTTTTATGTTTATTTGCTTTCGATTTATGTTTTACTATTTTAATTCATATTTTATCAGTTTTGTTATTCGGTCACCATACTAGTCCAACTCTAGTTGTGGCTTTTTTCTCATTTCCTCACTAGTCCAACGCTAGTGAGGATCCCTAGAAAGGGCTAGTCCAATGCTAAACCCTTAGGGCATTTTAGTGTTAGGTGCACTCGTATGCATTTTACATTCCACTTCACACATTTTTAGTTTTTCTTCCATTTTGCATGATTTTTATTATTATTACTATTATTTATTTATTTTTGACATATCTTCAAATGCATGATATCTAGATTGCATCTCACTTAGAATTTAAGTCATTTTTGTGTGATCCGACTAGAAATAGTCGCCTACTCACGTGAGAAGCAATAGGCATACATGCCGTTTCTCTCTCCGTGAATAGAAACATTTAGTCATGAGTTATTTGTCTCCCGTGCCCGTCATGTTGCATATCCACCTTCTTTCTTCACTTACTATATATTATTATTTTCTTTTCTTTTTGCATCGCATTTTTGCATAGACACTCGTGACTCCCTTGAGGTCTCGATTCGGGTTTCGCAATTAATGCGATAATTCCGACCAAGCCTCAATAGGACATGCCGACCCTCCCGATACTCACATTTAGACTTAGGATTTGCATTCATTTAGATACATCCGAACGCGATAGAACTTAGGGTTAATTTAGGAAATTTTGATTCAATCTCGCAACTAGCTTCGGCTAGGTAGAAAGGGTGCCTTAGGCGCAAGCCTTTACCTTCTCTTTCTTCAAATGTGACTCCCAGGACCTTTTTTTTCTCGTTTTTCGTAGACCAGAGTTGGAAAAGCGTTTTAAATGATTTTTTTAAAAATTTTACTTTTGTTTTGTTAAACGATTTTTTCAGGTGACTTGGTACAAGCCTAACTCAGTACCAAGTGGTGACTCCATTTTTTTTTAAACAAAACCCTTTTTCAAAAATCAATTGGCCAAAACTGTCGCACTTTTAGTCGCAAGCTTGCTTTATTTTAAAATACCATTTTTTCCTAAAAAATACATTTTTTTTACTAAAAACTCGATTTTATCACACAATCACTAGTTTTTCCAAAACTCTACCTTTTCGAAATGGGTCACCGGACCGGAACCGCCCTTTCAGGAACGCGACAGTCAACAACCCCACAGTGTGTCATTTCGGGACAGGACAGTCTTGAGTGGCACCCATGGTTCACAGTCAAAAAGTTGACATGAGTGATTTTCCATCAGCCGCGACTATGTCTAGTTTAACAAAACCCGTAGCTCGTTTGAGATTATTTTACAAATTTTTAATTTTTGTTAATTAATTTCCTTACTTAATTGTAAGTCACTAGGTATTTAGCTTAGAATGAGTTTAGGTTAGTTGTAAGTTTATAAAAGGCTTCGTTAGCCTCTATTTTAGGTATTATATCATTATTATTCTTGATAATTCAATAAAATTGAAGATTTTTAAAGTTTTCTCTGGTTTCTTTGAATCGTTGATTTGTTTCTAGGAATTTTGTTCGTGTAATGAATTTCTCACCACCATGCATATCGTATCACAACCTTTATGGACAAAGTGTTAAGAACTTTCTTAACAAATACCCTATCGGTAAGTTTATGGTTATTGAGTTCCATCTCGTTCTTGATCTCTGACAAACAAGAAAAATATAATTCAATTGATTCAAATTTTTGTCATTGTTGCAAGTTCAATCTTCTATTTGAACATCATCAAATTATTTTGTTGAACCTGAATTTATGCCTCTGTATGTTTTCTTCAAAAAAAATCCTAAGCCTCCTTTATTGTAATTGCTGTGGCAATTTTTTAAAAGTTGATATATCAATTGTCTGATGAATTAGAAATAATAGCATCGTATCCTTCTTTATGGCCTATGCATCAGCATTAGCACCATTTGTTCATCAACATATTAATCTAGCCTATATGCCTTCAGATGAGTTAACATCTATTTCTTCCAAAAATTATACTCCTCTATTCTTGAGTTTTAGTACAAATAATATTTATGGGTACCATGGCTCTAACACCACTCTAATGAACCTAAATTAATTTAACAGTGAAAACCCACAAAAATTTAGACAAGAAATCATAAGGAAAAATAATGGAGAAAATAAAGAATTTTCTCTCCTTAAAGAAAATGTGAAAATATTATATTACAAAATTGGAAGATCTTAACTTAAATAACAAAAGCCCAACAATACCACAAGAATCAACTAACCAATAAAAATATCACACATGAGCCTTACTACAAAAACTAATAACTAATATGCTTAATTTATTATTTTCTTATAGCTGAGTAGTATCTTTTTTCAAGATATTTATTATGCAATGTGTATAGTAAAGTAGAGTTAGGTGACATAATAAAAATTGATATCTAAGAAAAGCGATAGTTATCATATAATTTTACTAGGGTTTCAAAAAGACTTAAGTTTCGTCAATTAACTCCTCGTCAACATACCATTTTATATTTGTATATACGAAATCTTCAAATGTGTGTGTGAGAGAAAGAGAGAGAGAGAGTGTGTGCATGTGTGTGAGAGAGAGATAGAGAGACGTGGAGAATATTGTATTTGTGTGAAACTCTGTTTGTGTATATATGTGTGCACACATGTATGTGTGAAATAGTGTGTGTGAGAGAGAGAGAGCAATTGCACATGTATAAAAGAGTATATGTATATGTCTGTGCATGGGTAAGTGTATAAGAGTGAATGTGTGTGCATGTAAGGGGGAGAAATATCAAAATTCAATAAATTAAGTGAAAAATTTTCACTAAAAATTTTGTATATAAATTAAATAAGTACTTAATACATTAAGTGATGAAGGAATTTTGTTATCAAACATATTGAATTAAAAAGTTCTTAATCTATTAATTTTTAATATTAAGTTGAGTTATTAAACACTCCCTAACTCCTCGTCAACATAGCATTTCATACTTGTATATACAAAACCTTCTAATGCTAAATTTGAGTCCGTTTGGCAACTAAGTGGCAAAATCTCCGACTTCTTACATTGCTCTTATTTACACACACTACAAAAAAAAAGGAGCTATGGAGGCAATTTTGTAGAGGGGGTTTTCAAAACTGCCTCTACAAAACACGGAACTTAAAGTTCCGCCTCTATGTGGAGGCGTTTTTTAAAACCGTATTAAACTTCTTACAATACAAGGGAGGCGAGTTATTAGCAGGGATTGATGATGGATTTTTTTTTAGTGGACGGGTCTACGGGCCCTATCCATGAACCCAACAGTGGATGAGAGTACCACCAAGCCTCTATAGGATCCACCAAGCATTGGTGGCACCCCTATTCTTACCTCCCGCGCCCTATCTTCCTCAAGCACCAAGTTTTTCGCTGGTTTCCTCTTCTTTCTTTCCTCTATTGTTCTCCCTCAAGGTTAATTTCTCTGGTTGTCGTCCTCTTCCCTGTGGTTGTCACCCACCGGAGTTCTGGGTACTTTCCAATATCTCTTTTCCTCCTATTTTCTATATAGTTAATTTTGGTACGAAATTTTGGTACAAAAAGTTTCCTTATAAGTTTGATTAAGATTTTTGCTTCTGAGATTAGTTAATATTAGTGCTTGTTTATAAGTTGCAGCATGTAACAATTGACGGCACCACCAAATCAACCCACATTGGTGAAGAGGAAAATCGTCTAGTCTTTTGGTGACTTTTTCCTTATTAATCTTGAATTGGGTCATATTTTTGTTGTTTGGGTTGGTTATGTTGTAGCTAAAAGTGTTTGAAAAATTGTCTCTTTGAATGTCTCTTTGAAAGATACTTCTCAAGCTTTTCTGTTCCTCCTACCCTTCTCTTGTGCAAGGTTGTGAAGTTTGATACAACTGACCTTGAGTGGATTGATAAAATTCTGGAATGTCTTGTTTATCATCCAAACAAAGAGAAGTTTGAGTATCCTTTAGTTTATCTGCAGAAGAGAGCTTCGGAAGCTTCCAAATACGGTATTTAACTCTTAATAGTTTTCTCTAGATTAAATACTTGCTTTTTTCTGCATGTGAATTCTCCTTTTCTTGAAATTCTAGTTGGGTCTCTTTTCAAAAGTTGGTTAGGGAGTAGGAATATTGATGTTGTTGTACATAAAAATAATAACAAAAAAAAAAACATCTATCATTTGCAAGATCAAGAAAAGGCTGCAGGCAAAAGATTGATCTCATTTTTTTGTAATTAAAAAGCATGTAAAACAAGCATGCATGCAAATGGCATAATAAACATCATTGTATTACACGAAACTCATCAGAACTGATTAAATGATAATTAATTAGCAGATTAAAGAAGTGGGGGAGAATAGATAGATACCCTCATCGCAAAATTTTTGGGATGGAACAAGAGAATATTTTTGCAGCTTATGGCTTGAGAATGGTGCTGATATTCTGTAGAAAGAAGCTGGAGTGGAAACCATATATGATTGGGATAAATGACTAAATTGCTCATCACTTTGAATCTTACGGTAATGGAGTATTACACATCTTTATTTATTAAATTATTCAAAAAAATTTCTCATAAACATGTATGCTTTGGAGAAGATAAAAGTAGAGACGAAAATAGAAACCAAAAATGATCATACAGTTTGTAATTTAAGAAGTTTAACCATGGACTAAGCATTATAATAAGTTGTGTTGCAGCAATAGCAGAAGGAAATTAAGTGATGAAGGAATGGCTTTTGGAGGATTAAGTTATGTCTTAACACTTGTTATGAACCATCTGCTGAACAGATTGAGGCAAGTGAATTGATAAGATAACAGTGGGGAGAACTTTAACAAAGCAACCGTAAGATTTTTTATTTTTGAAAACACAAAAAGGCACCCATATGATGGAAAAGTATACAATACACCACGTGTATTGCCACGTGGTGTACTAGAATTAATAATTTATTGTTATGTGGCAATGGTGGGTCATACTTTGTATTATTTGGCAATGTGTGATTGGTTCTAGTGCACCACATGACACGTTACGTGGCGCGCGCGGTGCATGCAATACTCACTCCCCATACGATGCTGATCCCTCCAGATGATGTGACTTCTACTTCTCAAATTTCAACTGTTTTAATAATATATGATTTGCACGCCTATATACGTGTACTGTGATTCTTTGAGATTGGACTTGATTATTATTATATCATAAATTTATAATTCTTATTTGTATGGGGTATTTAAATATGAAGACCTTAAACTGAAGGTTTGAAGGTTAAAATATCAGAGAGAGGGAGGCAGAGATGATTATGTATAATTAGTGTTATACTTCCATTTTATCTTTTCAGCTGGAAATGTTCATTTGGTGGCATCTTTTTATTATGAAGCCTTTAAGGATTTGAATTATGATGTTTCTTTTCTTCACTTTTTTGGTTAAGAGATGCGTCTTGAATTCTGATTAAATTCTTTGCGTCTTGAATACAAACCTTATTTTATGTTGGATGAATTCTAACCTGGAAATAAATTTGCTTGTTTGGTCCATATCCTCTTTTTGTGCTAATTGTAACTAAAACATTTAGGCCGAAGCTTTGTCTCGGGTTGGTGGTTGCCCGAATGTTGTGTGATTGTGAATAATTTGTTAAAGTATTTTCTAGTGTCATTCATTGATATAAAGTCGATTTGCATATGTCCATTGTGTGCCATATATTGGATTTATCAATCTCTAGGATGTGTAACATACACTACGTTGGGCTGCCATTTTTTTTTAATGTACAGTTTACATTTTATTTTGTTCATATAACAAAAAATATAAAGTTCGATTATTTCATTCGGTATCCTCTCAATGTGGTTGGGTTGGGGGGTAATGGACATTGTAACTTATTTATTGGCCCTTGTTTGATATCTTTGCAACTTCATGTAAAATGGAATGCAAATATGATAACGAACGTGAAGTATTTTGATATGCTGATCTATGTGGATGTCTTAAGCTGTGACCTGTCATTAACTTGCATGTGTTATGTGGAGGCTACCGTTACTAGCATGTAAATAATTACTTTAGGTATTGGCTGGAGTATTTATTTCCAGCACCTTTTGGTTTTTAGATTATCTATCTTCAGTTTTATATGCTAGATTATGCTTAACAATCTTAGTTAGTGTGATTTGTTGTTAAATGTTCTCTCTTGACCTGTTCAGTGTTTGATGTTTCAAACTATGAAACAGATTTGATGTAACCGCATGTATGTTCGATGCCTGTTTGCTTAAGAGCATATAAATTGCTGAATTCTTTAGATAACACAAGATTTCATGAAGAGGACGTATTTCTTTCTTGAGCGTTCTTGTTTATTTTAATCTCGATTTCTTAATTCATGCTCTCTTGATGTAAAGCTCTATAACAAACTGTCTTGATCTTTGTATTGGTGGTTTTGAGTATCTCTAATTTTGAAATATGAAACAAAAACATCTTGTTGTGTAATCTTATCTATTAATCACTAACTAGTTCAATATCTTAGGTTTTCCAGCACTTTCTATGCCAATGTGGATGCCATGCTGATATTAACTGGAAGTAAATTGTGTTTTTTGAGCATATAATTAATTTTTTATATGAACCAAGGCATGTTGTGGAATAGGAAGTTTGACCACAAATAGGGTCAATTGTTTGGGCATCACGCTTTGTGCGGAGTTGAATTACATCAATAAACTTTAATTGCTATATATGTCATTGGTGTTTTCTTCATTTTCTTTTAAGTGATTGGGGAAAAAAAAAAAGAAATCTAGCATTTTTATTATTTTGGATTGATGCAAAAACTAAGCTTTCAATTAGCGATTTGAAATGGATGCTGTAAACACCAAATTTTGACACCCCTTTTATATAAAAATGTATTTTACTTCGTTTGGGGATACTTTTTATTTTTCGGGGGCTAATTGTAATTTTTACGTAAATTATGTCTAATTAGATGTATCAGGGGCAAAATGATAATTTCACAACGTAAATATTATTTCATTTTATTTTATTTTATTTCATTTCCTAAGTACATAGTTTTACTATTTTTTCATTATTTCTAATTTTAATGATTTTTCAGAGTCATTTAGTATTTATTTAAAATTTTAGTATTTTTTAATTTAATAGCACATTTCCAAATGCTTTTTTTTAATGAGAATTTTCAAGTGAAAAATTTTATATGCACATTTTATATATTCATAAATTTTTTGTATAAATTGCATGATTTTTAGAAATCGTTTGATATTTATTTCAATATTTTATCTTTTTTTCTATTAATAGCACATTTTTCAATGTTATATTAATTTTGAACACTACAGTGAATTTTATTTATTCATTCCCCTAATTCCAAATTTAGTATTTTTCTTATTGATTTTAGGGAGTCCAAATATCTTTTATTTTATTTCATTTCATTTGTTTTTTCTTTATTTTCCTTACAAATTTCTTCCTTTTTTTTTAAATATATTTAAAAAAATAAAAAAGGGAGCCAAACAGCAGCAACGTTGGTTGCTACTATTTGTTTTCTGCCATGGCTGCTAGCAGCCATACTTTCTCCTATCATCAAAACCAACTCCATCCTCTGATCACATCACTCTCCTCACCACTTGCATTCCATTACCAGATTTGAAGGGATTAGATTGGATTTTTTTCTTCCCCAACATCAAGCTCACCATACACTCATCAGTTCACACACACTCACACACTCACCTACACAGAACACTACACCACAGACACATACTCTCTCTCAATTCTCACGTCTCACTCGCTAGCACACACTTCACTCACTCTTCTCTCTCGGCTCCCTCATTGCACAAACACAACACTGCATTTTGCTTCTTCACAATTCACTCTCACAGATTCACCACACCTGCACACACTACACAGAGCTCAGCAATTCACTCACTTTCCCTCTTTGCAAACCTGCACAAACAAACGCCAGCATCACCCTCTGCTTCCCACATTTCCCTCACTTCACAACACAAACAGACACACAACTCACCTTTCTCACAGCTTCACTTCACCAACATCAGCAAAAAAAAATACATTCACATCACACACACAAAATCACGTTTCAACACACACAAGTACAAAATTCACACACAATAGCACTAAACACGCAGAAATACAACTTCAAAAACACACTTCCCCTGCACACAGACCACACGACACTCCCTCAACTCTCTTCCATCCCTCTCAAAGCACACACCAGCTTCATTCACTCCACAAACACACACATACATTACACTGAAACACACACACAACACACCTGCACACACTGAAACACACAACAACACACTTGCAAAAACACACACACCCCCTTGCAAAAACAAGAACACACACGCATACATCACACTCAACTCACACGCACACACAATACAACAGTGGAGCCAGTGGCTCCACCAACCAAAGGCCAGCCAGTATAGCGGCGCACCACCACCCAACTAGCCACTTTCAATTGAGCCAACAACCGATGCCACCGTGACCAGCCAACGCTGTAGACACCAAATTTTGACACACCTTTTGTAAAAATATGTGTGTGACTTTTATTTTAGGGGATATTTTTTATTTTTTGGGGGTCGAGTACAATTTTCGCATATTATGTCTAATTCGTCACATTAGGGGCAAAATGGTAATTTCACCATGTAAATATTAATTTATTTTATTTTATTTCCTAAATACATAATTTTACTATTTTTATCATTATTTATGATTTTAATGATTTTTGAGAGTCATTTATTATTTATTTAAAATTTTAGTATGTTTTTTTTCAACGGCACGTTTTCCAATGCACTATTTTTACGATAATTTTCAAGTGAAAAATTTTATATTTGCATTTTTGTATATTCATAAATTTTCTGTAAAAATTACATGATTTTTAGAGGTAATTTAGTATTTATTTATTTATTTGTCTTTTTGTTTATTAAGGGCACGTTTTTCAAGAATGCGTTAATTTTAAAATTTTTTGAGTGAAAATTATACTATATATGCTTTATGTGATAATGTATGTTGTGTAAAATTTTTGTGATGTCATTTATTAATTTTCATAAATTTTATAATTTTGCCATATTTAGGTCACGTTTTCCAATGCACTTTTTATTTACAATTTTCTTTATGAGAATTTTGTCTATGATCATTTTATAAATTTTATGTTAAAAAAAAAAGAAAGAAAAAAAATTTATTATTATTATTTTTTTTTGTTAAGACCATTTGGTATTTATTTTAAGTTGTATTTTTCTAATGTTGAATTAACATTTAATTTGTTGCACTAAATTTTACCTTCTCCTTCTTATAATGTTGTATTTTAGTTTTTTTAATATATAATATAAATAAAAAAAAGGTTCAAGTAGTTCTATTTTATTTTATTTTCATTTTTCATTTTCTTTATTTTCTTCTTTTTCTTTTAAAAAAAAAAAAAAGGGAAGCAAAGCAGGCTGCGTTTTGCAGCCTGCTGCTGTAGCAACATGGCTGCTACAGCCATCAGAACAGCTTACACTCATAATCCCAACTTGCTCCTTGCCTAATCACATCATCACCCTCCTAACTTACACCAAGTCAGCAGATTTTGGGGGATTGGGTGTTTGTTTTTCACTCACCATTTTCACACTACCTCACTCCCTCTGCTCACCACTACACATATGCACCATCATTCTTACACACACATTACACACACAGAAGCACACACATAATACACACATTGCACTCACTCTTCTCGGCCATACACCCTCACACAGAACACACTTCACTCACACTTCTCCAATTCATTTCACTCACCTGCACATACTACACTACACAATTGCACTCCCTCTCTTCACTCACAGACAACACACTTCACCTCACTCTCTTCTCTCTCAACCTGCACAAATTCACCCTCATCAGCAGCACAAAACACACGCACACCCCTGCGAGCACACACATACACACACATCACACACCATAAACACTCATCAGAAATGAACCAATTCTCACTTCAGCATCACAAAGCTCACACTCATACGCACACACAACACACCTCACAGGCACACACATAAGCACACACAACACACCCCTGTAAATCAGTCAAAAAAAAAAAAAAAGGAGAAACTGCAACAACCACAACAACAACCGGCCGAATCACTCACGGACCACCGAACACCCACAAACAGCTCCACCACCGCCGGCGCCCCCCATTTCCACCATCAAATTGGCTTCTCTCCCTCTCGGCTAAGGAGGTGAGTTTTTCACCCCTTTCCTTTACATATTTCTGTTCAATTTTGTTGGTTTCATTTTCTTTCAGTTGGGTTTTGATCGGTAAACCAATTAAAATTTTTGGGGATGGAGAAAACTAAAAAAAAAAAGGGAAAACCGAGATAGAGAGAAAGAGAGAGAACGGAGAGATCGAAAATAGAGAGAGAGGAGAGAGTGAGAACCGGACAGAGAGAAACAACGAGAGGGGCGGGGGGCGGAGAGCGAAGAAACCGAAAGAGGGGAATGAGATCAGGAATAGAGAGAATAGAGGGAAAAATGAAATCTGGAAACAGAAGAAAGAGGGAAAGAAGAAGAAAGAAAAAGAGAGAGAAAAAAAAAAAGAGAAGAGAAAACCGGTAAAAAAAAAAAAAAGTTTTAGTGAAACTACGCATTTTGACGTAGTTTCACTCAAAATTACGTCGTTTTGATTAGGTTAGTTTATTTTTAATTAATAATAAGTATTTATTTTATAGTCCTTATACTTTCATTAATGTCACTGTGGCCCCGGAAATTTCTGATTTGTGCATTTAAATTTCTGTTTATTGTAGATTTACCCCCATAATTTTATTTTCTTTTCAATTAGGTCCCAATTAATTGCATTTAGGTCCCCCGACTTTTATATAATTATAATTTTGGTCCCTATGTTTTTTAATTTCTATTTTGACCCCTATATTTTTGGTAATTACCTTTTGACCCCTGTATTTTTATAAAATTACATTTAGACCCCTATACTTTTCTGAAATTACCTTGTTACCCTCCAGTATTTCTGGAAATTGCAATTTTTGCTCCCTATGCACTGCTGGAATTGCATTTTTGCCATAAAATGTTGCTGGAATTCTATTTTAGTCTTTGAATGTGGCTGGAATTTGCAATTTGGTCCCTCACATTGCTGGAATTTTGCATTTTTGCCCCCAAACCTTGCTGGAATTTCATTTTTGCCATTATATTTTGCTGGAATTACTTTATTGTCTTCCAATGTTGCTGGAATTTATATTTTTGCTCCCCAAATAGCTAGAACTTGAAATTTTGCCTTTAAATATTTGCTGTAAATTATGTGTTATTTAATGAAGTTGCTGAAATTGTATTCTTGGCCTTAAATGTTGCTGGAAATTTTTATTTTTGGCATTATACTTGCTGGAAATTATATTTTTAGCCTTTAAATTTGTTGCAAATTATATTATTATCTTAACTATGGTTTGAAATTATAATTTTACCTTTTAGTTTGTTATAAATTACATTTTTTTTACTGTAGAATATTGCCCAAATTTTTCTTTTAATCCAAATCTTATAATATTTTATTGTTGACAAAAAAAATATTAATTAAAATTAGTTAAGTCCTCAAAGCTTTAAATTATTTTTTTTTCACATTTTCTTTATTTATTTTATCAAATTTATAATTGATGTTCTAAAATTGGGTCTTGTTAGTCTAATTAATGTTCAAATTAGTTTCTTTATTTTCCTTTTAGTTATTTTAATAATTCTTATTTGGGGTGTTAAAAAGTTTAAGTATGTATTATTGTATTTTATCTTCTATTATTATTATGATTTCTTTATTTTTGTTGTTTTTCTTTATTTATTTATTTACTTATTTATTTTTACTTAAATAATTTTTATTTTTCTTCCTAAATAATTAATTATTATTATCATTATTTTCTTTCTCTTATTTTGTTTATTATTGCTATAATTGTTTGAATTATCGTAGTATGTTTATAGTGATTAGTATGCGATCATTTAATTAATAGTTTATTTATTTAAATAGTGGTATTTTTGACATGTTTGTTCATTTTAGTAGCATTTTGTACCGAGTTTACGAATGGGAGGTACCTCGATTACCCTTTAATTTCTTTTTACGTGCTCCTATGTGTTTTCTTATGTGTTTTCATGTATCTTTGTGATTATAATTTTATCCATATGTGAGTGTTTTATTTATTTATGTCATTGTTGTTTATTTGAATTTAATTTTTGATTATTCAAAGAAATGTAATAGATAGGTAATATTCTATTTAGCAAAATTTCTGTATTTAGATAGTTAATGTAATAGATAGTTTATATCTAGTTAACAAAAATTTTTGTATTTTAGTTAGAAAATGTAATAGATAGGTTAGATAGGCTATTTTGATTATCTTTTCCATTTTAGATTGTAATTAGGCTTCTCTGGTGTAATAGTTAGGTTTTGTGTGCTATGTGTGCTATGTGCTTATGTGTTTTATTCATTTTTCCTAAGATTTTGCATCTAGAATATTATGCCTATGTGTTATGTGCTCCTATGTGCTAATATTTGCTTTTATATGATTATTGCTTTAATCTAGGCTTTATTTAATTACTTACTTGCTTTATTGTTCTATATATGTATCGTCACCACACTAGTCCAACGCTAGTTGTGACCAATTTCGGTTTCTTCACTAGTCCAACGCTAGCGGAGAATGTATAGAAAAATAGGCTAGTCCAATGCTAGGCTTTTAGGTCATTTTAGTATTAGGATCATTTCTCGCGTGTTCATTCCATGCCATTTCACACACATTTTTTTGTTTTAGGCTTTTTTCCATTTTGTATGATTTTTATATGTATATATACTCTATCATTTATTATCTATTTTTAAACATATGTTTAGTGCATAACATTTAGATTCCACCACACATAGAATTTTAGGTCATTTGTGTGATTTGACTGGAAATAGTCATCTACTCACGTAGGAAGCGATGGCGTACATGTCGTTCCCTCCTCCGTGAGTAGGAACAGTTAGTCACGAGTCCATTCGTTCCCCGTACCTGTTATGTTGCATCCCTACTTTCTTTGTTCACTTACTATCTATACTACTATTTTCCTTTTCTTTTGCATTCCATTTTTGCACCTAAACTCGTGACTCCCTCGAGGTTTCGACTCGGGTTTCGCAATTAATGCGATAATTCCGACCAAGCTTCGACGGGACATTCCGACCCTTTCGATACCCACATTTAGACTTAGAATTTGCATTCATTTAGATACATCCAAACGCAATAGAATCTAGGGTTAATTTAGGAAAATTTGATTAAACCTCGCAACTAGCCTCGGCTAGGTTGAAAGGGTGCCTTAGGCGCAAGCCTTTGCCTTCCCTTTCTTCAAATGTGACTCCCGGACCCTTTTCTCTCGTTTTTCGTAGACCGGAGTCGAAGAAGGGTTTTAAATGATTTTTCTAAAAATATTACTTTTTGTTTTGTTTAAACAATTTTTTCGGGTGACTTGGTACACCAAAACTCAATACCAAGTGGCGACTCCTTTTTCACTAAAAAAGCCCTTTTTAAACTCTATTTTCGGGTCCAAAAACCGTTGCATTTTCAAAGTCCCATTTTAGGCCCTTTTCTTTTGTTTTCAAAATAAAGCATTTGTTTGTCACATTTTTATCGAATCATCTTTTACAAAGCATTTTCTAAAAAAATTATTTTCTAAAAAAATTATTTTTAGAAAAAAATTTGCACGCTTCTTTTTCCAATAAAATCACATTTAATACTTCCTTTTCCTTTTTCCCGACCTCACTCACACTTATTTATTTTCGAACGAAAAAATGGGGCGCGACAAATGCCGCTGGCAATTTTCGGCTCCACCACTATCATCGCCGCCCCCCAAACCAAGTAATCCCCTAGCTCTCTTTTATCAATCTTTTGTTATTTCAGTTTGAATGGGTTAAATTGTGTAGATATTTGAGGTTTTGAACATGAATTTGAAAGGCCTAAGTTTGGGTATTTTAATTTGAGGGACTGAGAGAGAGAGAGAGAATCCGAGAGAAAGAGAGTAAGACAGAGAGAGAGCAAGTTGAGAAAGAGAGTAAGGCAGAGAGAGAGAGAGATCAGAGAGTCGGAGAGGAGAGGAAAGAAAAGAAACAGGAAGAAAAGAGAAAAAGAAGAAAGAAGAAAAGGAAATCTGGAGAAGCAGGGAAGACAAAAGAAAAGAGAGAAGAAAGAAAAGAAAGAAAAGAGAGAAAAGAAAAAAAAAAGAAAAAAAAGGAAAATCGGTTTAAAAAAAAAGGGGTGTTAGCCAAAACTACGTCGTTTTGACGTAAAACAACGTAGTTTTGGTTAGTTTCTTTTACTTATTTTTGTTATTATTTTATTAGATTAGTATTTATGTTTTAGCCCCTAGGATTTTGGTTTGCCTTTTATTCTACCCTGAATTTTTTTAATTATTGCATTTAGATCCTTAATATTTGTAGATTGACCCTCTAAGCTTTAATTTCTCTTTATTTAGGTCCTATTAATTTCAATTTAGTTCCAAATCTTGCTGGATTATATTTTGCCCCTTTAGCTTGCTAGAAATTGCAATTTTGTCCCTTAAGTCTTGCTGAAATTACGTTTTTACCGCACAGGTTTGCTCTAATTTTCATTTTTACTCTCCAAGTTTGCTGGAATTCTATTTTTAGCCCTTGGATGTTGCTGGAAATTGTAAATTTGGTCCCTCATGTTGCTGAAAATTGCATTCTTGTCCTCCAACCTTGCTGAAATTTTATTTTTTGCCATTATGCTTTGCTGGAATTACATTATCACCCTCAAATGTTGCTGGAATTTATATTTTTGCCCTCCAAGTAGCTAGAACTTGCATTTTAATCTTTGAGTGTTTGCTAAAATTGCATTTTTCACTCTTGAATGTTGCTGAAATTTGCATTTTTGCCCCCAACCTTGCTGAAATTGCATTTTTTTTAATTGTTGCTGTAAATTATGTATTATCCCATTGGCTTGCTGTAATTTACACATTTGGCTTTTAAGCTTGCTGGAAATTTTAATTTTTGTCATTATGCTTGCTGGAAATTATATTTTAGCCTTTTAAATTAGTTGTAAATTATATTATTACCTTAACTATGGTTTGAAATTGTAACTTTACCCTTTAGTTTGTTGTAAATTATATTTTTACTCTAGAATGTTGCCTAAATTTCCACTTTTAACCCAAAACCTTGGAACATTTTTATTTTTGCCTAAAAAAAAAGAATTTAATTAATTCCTCAAGGCTTTTTTAATTATTTCTTTTCATATTTTATTTTTATTTTAATGTTCCAAAATTTGGTCTTTTTATCTAATTAATGCTCAAATTAGTTTCTTTATTTCTCTTTTAGTTATTTTGGTGATTTTTATTTGTGTGCTAAAAGCTTAATTATGTATTATTGTATTTTATTTTTTATTATTTTTATTATCTTTATTTTTTATTTTATTTACCTTTTTAATGTTTTTAACTAAACCTTTTCATTTTCTTCCTAAATATTTAATTATTGCTTTTAAATTTTTGTTTATTATCGCTGTAATTGTTTTGAACTATTGTGGCATGGTTATAGTGATTAATATGAAATTATTTAATTAATGTATTTATTTATTTAAATAATGGTACCTTAATATGTTTGTTCATGTTGTTAGCATTTGTACCGAATTTACGAATAGGAGGTATCCTCTATTACCCTTTCAATGTCTCTTTATATGCTCCTACGTGCTCCTATGTATTTTTTCTATGTGTTTTTTTTTATGTATCTCTTTGTGTTTATTATTTTTATTCATGTGTGAGCATTTATTTATTTATGTCATGTTATTTATTTGAATTTAATATTAATTATTCAAAGAAATGTAATAGATAGGTGATATTCTATTTAGCAAAAATTTTGTATTTAGATAGTTAATGTAATAGATAGTTTATATTTTCATCTATTTAACAAAGCTTTTGTATTTTAGATAGAAAATGTAATAGATAGGTTAGATAGGCTATTTCTCTTATCTATTTTTCATTTTTAGATTGTAATTAGGCTTCCCCAGTGTAATAGTTAGGGCTTTTGTGTGCTATGTGCTTATGTGTTTTATTTGCTTTCCCTAGGACTTTGCATCTAGAATATCATACTTATGTGTTATGTGCTCCTATGTGCTATTATATGCTTATATGCAATTATTGCTTTAATTTAAGCTTTATTTATTTATTTACGTGCTTTATTATGATATATGTATATCGTTGCCACACTAGTCCAATGCTAGTTGTGGTTAATTCTGGTTTCTTCGCTAATTCACGCTAGCGGAAAATTTCTAGAAAATGGGCTAGTCCAACGCTAGACCCTTAGGTCATTTTAGTGTTAGATCACTTCTTGTATGCATTTCATATCATTTCACACATATTTTCTCTTTTTTAAGGCTTTTTCCATATTTACATGATTTTTGGTACATATTCTATTATTATTATTATTATTATTATTATTATTATTAGCATTCGACAATGTATGACATTTAGGTTACATTTCACTTAGAATTTTAGGTCATTTTGTGTGTGATTCGACTAGAAATAGTCATCTACTCACATGGGAAGCGTTGGATTGACAAGCCGTTCCCCCTCCGTGAGTAGGAATAGTTAGTCACGAGTTTATTAGTCTCCCATACCCAGTTATGTTGCATCCCCACTTTCTTTGTTCACTTACTATCTATATTACTAT
Organism: Mitragyna speciosa; assembly: GCA_024721245.1. Classification (NCBI taxonomy): domain Eukaryota; kingdom Viridiplantae; phylum Streptophyta; class Magnoliopsida; order Gentianales; family Rubiaceae; genus Mitragyna; species Mitragyna speciosa. Next base: position 876,826 of record CM045573.1, on the reverse strand, counting down.
TTTTCCTTTTCTTTTTGCATTCCATTTCGCATCTACACTCGTGACTCCATCGAGGTCTAGATTCGGGTTTCGCAATTAATGCGATAATTCCCGACCAAACCTCAATGGAACTATTTTGTCCCTTAACGATATTTATTTTTAGGACTAGGCTTGCATCCATATAGTTACATCCAAATGTGATAAAATCTTAGGGTTATATTAGGAAAATTTGGACTAAATCTCGCAACTAGTTTCGGCTAGATTGAAAGGGTGCCTTAGGTGCGAGCCTTTGCCTTCCCTTTCTTCAACTGTGACTCCCGAACCTTTTTCTCTTGTTTTCAAAGACCTGGATTTGTCTAAAAGGATTTTCTCGTTTTCTTACATTTTTCTCAAAATCATTTTCTAAATAAATCATTCTCAATTTTCTTACCTTTTATAAAACATTTTTTGGTGACTTGGTACACTAAAACTCAAACCAAGTGGCGACTTCCTTTTCACTAAAAGCCTTTTTTAGACTCTATTTTCAGGCTCAAAAATCATCGCATTTTTAAAGTCTCATTTTATTCCCTTTTCTTTTTGTTTTCAAAATAAAGCATTTTCTAAAAATCACATCTTTTGTCAAACTACCTTTTTATAAAGCATTTTCTAAAAAATCATTTTACAAAAACCTACACTCTTTTTCCAATAAATAAACAAATTTTTTTTTGTCTTTCGAAAAATGGGGCGCAACAGATGCATTGATGTATTTTTGATGCATTGTTCTTATTTGTTTTGTACAATTTTGCATATATTTATTTTTTGTTTATTTGATCAGGTTGAACAAGAGAGGCTCGATAATCAGTCTCCTTGCTTGATTACAAGTTTGATCCCTTTTGTACATGGTTACAAGCAAAATTCATATCATACGCCAGGGGAAAATTATGACAGTGATATACTATCTTTTTGTTTATGCTATAAACTACAATTTTGTAGACAGCACAAGACTTATTATTGTTGTAGACATCTTAAAAGGTGATATTACATTATCTTTTTGTAAAGACTAGATTGTAATGAAAGTACTTTTAAAAGTTAACTTGGTATTCTTTTTCGTACACACACATTTGCACAATTGGTTTTATGATTTATTGATCAATTTTATAAAAGCTAGAGGCAATATACAACGTTTTCGTAGGGATGGTTATAAACGCCCCAGCCTTGTCATCAAATCAAAACGAAAACCACCCCAAAGTTTCTCCTTAGGGGCAGTTCTAAATGCCTCTAACCCTACCGTCTAAACAAAACATAGAGGAGGTTCTAAACACTCCTAGTTGAATTATTTTGGGCAAAAAAATAAGCTAGTAGAGGCAGTTAAAACTATCCCTATTCTGGGAAAGACAACTGCAGCTACCTGCCAAATGCTATCTCGGCGTTCGAGAAAATTGCCCTTTTTCTATAGAGCCGATCACAACGGAGGTGGTTTAGAGGCCGTTTTTAGAATTGCCTCAAAACAACATAGAGGCGGTTATAACCGCCCCTAGGGGGGATAATAACTGCCTCCGTAGCCTCTTTTTTTTGTAGTGACGGCCAAGGTTTTTCTCTTCCAATTAGTGCATTGTTATACTTCTTGTTTTCTGTCCATTGTACTTTTTTAGTAACTAGGTCAGGAACAAATAGAAGGTCGAATTGTTAAAATTCTACGATTCTACTCAGAGGTCAAGGGTTCGAATCTTACCAGCATTAATTTTGAATTTTATCAACACTAATTTTCTTTTCCATTATAGAGGTTGATAAAAAAAAAAAAGTAATATAGGTCGTTCAAATTCTTTAAAAGAGGAAATCCGCTATACAATCACTAAGCTTCTGAAATATCATGATTTTGGTCATTATATATATATATATATATTTTCCATGCGTAGCCATGCTATAGTGATCTATCTAGCTTGAACCAGTCCCGTCGAGGGCTCTTTGCCTATTTTATTATTACCCTAAAAATTGACGTTGGGAATGGTGTGAAAATTGAAAATAGATAGTCAATACGAAACTAAATTGCTAACCAAATCCCTGAGGAAAATACTTACATGAACCAAAAATTGGACAAAAGAAAATGACAAATGTTAACGTTGAATTATCTAAAACCAGGTCCAATGATAAACTGATTCCATTTGAGTGTATCTGTTTGCATGAAAATATGATTACGGAGCTTTACATCCTAAAAAGTGAAAGCTCTATAATGGGCACTGAGTAAATGGTGGAGCAACTAATTGCACCATTTGATGGTATGCATTGGGTATTAAGGAACACAATTTCACTGAAATGTCCAACACTAATGTCTAATTATGTACGGGAATTAATCGCTATAAACTAGATTATGGACCACTACAAAATTTCTGGCTGCCGAAAGGTCCTTGTACAATTATTTTGTGTGATTCTCCAAAGAGGACTTCCTTCTATAAGAGAGAGAGGTGCAAAGTTCACCATTCGTCAGTTGATGATATGAAGAATTTTGCTTTACAGTAACACTACATTTTTGTTTTAAGTGAAGAAGAAGACTAGACAAAGTAGTACAGATTCTGGCTCTACATTCAACACGTAATGTTTGCATCAAGTGGTCACAATTCCCCCACTGCTATGTGGAAAATTATTTACATCAAAGTGGTCACCAATTCTACAACTGCTTTGAAAGCAAGGGAAATTAAAATTTGGACCATGCCCACCAAGATTCATCGTGTATATGATCTAAGTGGGATGCGTCATTCTTTGTTGGAGGCTAGTAGAAAATTGGAATCTTTGTTCCTCGTGGTAGAACTAAAACAATTGTCACACTCTTAAATCTCCATCTCCTAATTAAACCTGTCTTATTCATTTCCACCGTCCCCTTTCAGAACCATTCACCATATGAAATGGTGTGATTCTTTGTCCTTTCGCGATACAAAGTCATGATGTAAGATCTATTTCTTCAACAACGAAAGTCATGATGTAAGATCTATTTCTTCAACAACGTTTGTTTTTTTTTTTTTTTTTTGGTTGGTTCTATGAAAGGGCCAACTAAGTAACTAAGCCATGCAAGTGGATCCTCTAGAATTCACAACCCTAGATTCATCCTCAAGCACAGCTTAGCCAACTCACCCGTACATGCATCCCTTTCCCTCCAAGTGTGAGATTCATAAATCATGATGATTGGAGTTATGTAACACGTGTAATAACATTCAACATTGTACCCCCTCCTCCGTCTCATAAAGATAGACTCGCTTTCTTTTTATGTCTATCCCAAATTATAAAATTTTTTTAAAGAATAATTAGTTTGTTATTTTACTAGCATACTCATATTTAATGTACATTGAAAGGTTAAAGTACTCTAAGTTCAAAAAACAATGTTGTAATATGTGCCTTTTATTTTGAAATAAATGATCTAATATTAATAAGAGGTATTTGAGAAAAGTATGAACAAAAAATAATTATTATAATTACATTAACTAAATTTCTTAATATTGTTTAAAAAAATAGGCCTATCTTTGTGGGAAGGAAGGAGTATTTATGAAAAAAATAAAAAAAAAAAAACAAAAGCAAATAAAGATGAACTGGTATAATTCAAACATGATGAATTAGGGATTAGAATATTAGGGGAAGGACACAAACAATTGGTAGACTGCAAGCGTTCGTAACAATATATAAAGATTATCCAGGTTGCACAAAGCAGTGTAAGTACCGATTAATGCTTGGTAGGTCCGAACAACTTGTTGAGAGTTGTGTACCAAGTTTTCGAATGATTGTCACTGGCAACCGTTCCAGCCCTTAGTCCAAATCTGGGTCTGTCATGGACCAAGTTTAGAACGTCTATCTTCGCCCAACAATGAAATCATACTCAAGTTGATCCCCATGATCCAACAGGTAGAGATATATTAACTAACTATGAAATTTCTCATTCAAACTCTTAAGTACTCCCTCACACCCTATCCTAGAGCTTTTAATTAACCGAGTTGTTTACGAACACAAGTTAATTCGACTCATGAAAATTCGAATTTGACTCATTTGAATAGTTAAACGAGCCTAACTCAAAGAAGGAATTGAGCTCATTTATTAAATAAATGAACTCAAATACTGTTCATAAGCACTTGTTTGCATTTGTGAACATGAGTAATAATGTCTTTTTATATTATTCTCAAAATAAAAACATTTGAACTCAATCGAACTTGGTTTAATTGTGTAAAAATCAAGTTGGAGTGTAAACGAACCGAGCTTAATCGAACTCTATTTGTTTGTGTCAAACGAACCGAGCTTGGTTCGTTTATTTTAAACGAGCGGAATTCAAGTTCGATCTCGAGCTTATTGTTTTATTTAACGAGCCAAACTCAAACACAAATATTAGCTCATTTAATAATCTAGTCGAGCTTGATGGACCCAAATCGAATAGATGAATAAAATCCACAGGAATTTAGACAAGAAATCACAAGAAAAATAATGGAGAAAATTTCTTCTTCAATAACGCAATGGAGAGCTTTGAAAAACAACAGAAGAAAGGGCTGCGGAAATCTTCTAGAAAAAACGAAAACCAAAAAGCTACAAAAAATAAAGAAGACGGTGCAACAGGAAAGCACGGAAACAAAACCTAAACTAGCACTACTTGGATGGGCAATAATCACATGTGCCCAAATTACAATAGACCCAAATAAATAAACCAATAGACACATGCACCTAACTAAACAAAATGACTAAAAGCCATACGGCTTGGTTTAACTTCTACATAGCCTCCCTTAAACCAAGCTCTTCAAACTTGAACGTGCCCAACATCTTCTTCAACCTTAAGAATGTGTTCGTCTTTAAAGCCTTTGTGAATATATCCATCACTTGCTAATCATTTCTACAGTAATCAACCTCAATCTCCTTGTCACGAATCAACTCACGTATGAAGTGATACTTGATGTCAATGTGCTTACTACGTCCATGAAGAACTGAATTCTTAGACAACTCAATTGCTAACTTACTATCACAATAAATCTTTGTAGGACTATCTTGCTTGTGTTGTAAGACACCAAGCATCCTCCTCAACCACAATGCCTAAGTGGCACTATTAGTTGCAGCAATATACTCTGCCTCTGCAGTGGATAAAGCTATCACCTGTTGCTTTTTGGAACTCCAAGAAAATATCCTTGAGCCAACAAAAAATGCATAGCTTGAAGTACTTTTTCTTTCAACTGTATCACCTGCCTAATCACTGTCTGTATACCTAAAAAGTTCAATAGGATCACTACACGAATAGAAAATACTATTTCCCTAAGTATCTTTGGTGTACCGCAGGATCCTCTTTGCAGCCTGTAAGTGTGACTGACGTGGATTTTTCATAAACCTGCTAATCAAACCAACACTATAATTGATATCTGGCCTCGTAAAAGTCAAATATCTCAAACTCCCTATCAAACTCTTGAAGTATGTAGGATCTACATTTCCACCAGTGCCTTCTTTGATCAACTTTAATTTTTTTTCAACAGGTGTCAAAATTGGTTTAGTCCCATCCATCTTGAATTTCTTCAAAATATAATGTGCATATTTTCTTTGAGAAATAAAAATACCATGGTCAAATTGAAAAACTTCAATACCAAGAAAATAAGACATCAAACCCATGTCTGTCATCTCAAACTGCTTGATCATGACCTCCTTGAATTCAACAATCATTTCAAAATTATTACCTGTAAAAATCAAATTATCTACATATAGGCACACAATCAATACATCACCACGAGCAGAAGATTTAACATACAAAGTATGCTCATATGGGCACCTCAAAAATTCACAAGAAATAAAATAAGAATCAATTCTTGTGTACCACGCTCTTGGAGATTGTCTCAAACCATACAAAGCCCTCTTCAACTTATACACCTTATCTTCTTGACATTTTTTGACATAACCTGCAAGCTGTTCAACATAAACCTCTTCTTCAAACACTCCATTCAAAAAAGCAGACTTAACATCCATTTAATGAATTTTTCATTTATTTTGGGCAGTAAGAGAAATTATCAAACGAACAGTATCAAATCTAACAACAGGTGCAAATACTTCAAAATAATCAAGCTCTGGTTTCTATTTGTACCCCTTAGCAACTAATCTTGCTTTGAATCTCTCCACTTCTCCATTGGGCCCGTACTTCCTTTTGAAGACCCGCTTCACTCTAATGGCCTTTTTATCAGTTGAAAGAGTAGTAAGCTCCCATGTATTATTTTTTTTTCTTCATCCATTGCTTTCACCCCACGATCATCTCGGGCAGCCTCTTCATAAACTACAGAATCACAATCTGTAAAAAAAGCAAAATTAACAATTTCTTCATCAGAAGCAACATTATCAAGAGTAACAACATAATCCTCCAAATGAGTAGGCAACTGTCTATGGAGTTATGGACAACTTGTTAACTCAATTTGTGAGTCTTGAGTAATAGGCACTTGTTGAAAATTAACAGCTTTACCCTCTTGGTCAAAATTTGAAGTCAAATCTGTATCTTTGGGATCCTCCTTACTCCAGTCCCAAACACCTCTCTCATCAAAAGTCACATCTATACTAACAACTATTTTTTTTTTGAAATAGGATTAAATAATTTGTAAGCTCTAGACACTTCACTATAACCAATAAATACACATTTTTCTCCTTTAACATCAAGTTTCTTCCTTAACTGATTAGGAACATGTGAATAAACAATACAACCAAATACTTTGACATGACCAACAAATAGTCTCCTACCACTCCAAGCTTCTTCAGGGTACTATCAATAAGGTTTCTCGTGGGGTACCTGTTTAACAGATAAATAGCACAAGCAACTGCCTCTGTTCAAAAGGATTTTGACATATTTTTCAACTTCAACATACACCTTACCATATTCATAATTGTTCTATTTTTTCTTTCTGCCACCCCATTCTGTTGTGAGATGTACCTAACTGTCAACTGATGGTGAATCCCATTTTTCTCAAGAAAATCACCACAGGTAATATATTCTTGACCCCTATATGTTTTTAAAATTTTTATTTGAAAGTCACTTTGCCTCTCAACAAAAATTTTGAATTTTTTAAAATGTCATAGGCATCAGATTCTTCCTTCAAAAAATAAACCCAAACTTTCCTACTGAAATATCGATAAATGTAATAAAATACCTACAACCACCGTTAGAAGGAACATCTACAGTATACAAGTCTGAATGGATGATCTTCAATGATCTTCTTGCTCTCCATGATTTACTTATCTGAAAAGCTTCTCTGTGCTTCTTGCCCAAAATACACATATCACAAACTCTGCCAGGACAACTAATGCTAGGTAACTCACGAATCATCCTTTTGCTAGCCAGAAATCTTAAACTGTCAAAATTTAGATGACCAAACCGCATATGTCACAGCCAATTATCACCATCAATAACAGTATTCAAACAATAAAAATCTCCACTATTCAAATTTAATGGAAATAAACGATTTAGAGTCATTGTCACCTTAGCAATCATACCAACTCTCTCATAAAAAATCGTACAAACACCTTTCTTGATACGAATATTATAATTTTTTTTCTGACAACTGTCTCATACTCAATAAATTATGATTTAACCCAGGAACATAGAACACATCAGAAATAAAATTGTTAGATCTATGTTTCAGACTAATGGGGATTTTTTTCTTACCAAACACTAATAGAATAGTGTTATTCTCAAATTTAATTTCACCTTTAACAAACTCATCAAGCTCAGAAAATAATTCTTTCTTCCCAAACATTTGGTTACTACATCCAATGTCCAAGAACCATTTATTTTTATCAACAACTCCATCATTATTGCATGCCAACAGTAAAGTCTCTGAATTTTTATTATTATTCTAAGCCTGATTTTTAACAACATTAACTTGAAAATTACTGTTAGATCTACATTCAAATCTAGCTAATTGATTAGAATATACCTCAAAAAAAAATTGTCAAATGTATACCTGTCAGATGGGCGTTGGTAGAATATATACTCGATGTGTTTCACAAACACGTCGAGGTATATATATATTTTAAAAATGGCATCCCGACGTGTTTCAAAAACACGTCGGCTTACCCGCCAGCCCGATGTTTCAAACATGTCGGGCTGGACGTGGAATATTTTTTTAAAAAAAAAACCTATTTATATTTATAATTTTAAATGTAAATTATAAACGTATGTTATATTTATAAATAAGTACACAACATAAATATAAATTATCTGATATTTATATTTATATATAAATAAATATTAAATTATATTTATATTTAGGAATAAATACACAATATTTACAAAATTATCAATTATAAAATTCAACTATGTAATATGTATTAAAAAATTATATTATGATATATATTAACTACTTAAAATTTTTAATCATAAATTTTACTTTTTTGTTCTTTCGTTAAAGAGAATTTGTTAGTTAATAACAATTGATTGGTGATTTATTTGATTGGATAATACTTATTGGGGCTAATATACATTTTTTAAATGTTGGAATATAATTGTTGGGCCACTTTTATGTTCAATCCAATAATTTAATCTAAATCGAAAATTTCGATAAATATCGAATTTGATACCGAATTTGAACTATGAAATAACTTATTCATAAATATAAGTTATAAATATAAGTCATTTTTTTCAATAGTTACTTTGATATTGATAGAATAACAGATACATAGTTGAGAATAAAGGGAAGGAACCCTCTTTTTTTAATGTATATTTAGATCAATTAGCCCTAAATTCAGCTTTAAAAAAATTAAATTGGGGAAAGGAAATGCATAGAATGTAAATTAACCTTAAACCCTTCAAAAAAAATTTTATTTGGTTAAGACTAAGAATCAGAGTTGCATTTTCTCTCGCTATCCTTACATTCTATGCATTTCCTTTCCCCAATTCAATTTTTTTAAAGCTAAATTTAGGGCTAATTGATCTAAATACACATTAAAAAAAGAGGGTTCCTTCCCTTTATCTCAACTACGTATCTGTTATTCTATCAATATCAAAGTGACTATTGAAAAAAATGACTTATATTTATGAATAAGTTATTTCATAGTTCAAATTCGGTATCAAATTCGATATTTATCGAATTTTTATTTAGATTAAATTATTGGATTGAACATAAAAGTGGCCCAACAATTATACTCCAACATTTAAAAAATGTATATTAGCCCCAATAAGTATTATCCAATCAAATAAATCACCAATCAATTGTTATTAACTAACAAATTCTCTTTAACGAAAGAACAAAAAAGTAAAATTTATGATTAAAAATTTTAAGTAGTTAATATATATCATAATATAATTTTTTTAATATACATTACATAGTTGAATTTTATAATTGATAATTTTGTAAATATTGTGTATTTATTCATAAATATAAATATAATATTAATATTTTATTTATATATAAATATAAATATCAGATAATTTATATTTATGTTGTGTATTTATTTATAAATATAACATACATTTATAATTTATATTTAAAATTATAAATATAAATAAGTTTTTTAAAAAAAAAATTCCACGTCCAGCCCAACGTGTTTGAAGGACACGTCGGGCTGGCGGGTAAGCCGACGTGTTTCTGAAACACGTCGGCCTCGACGTGTTCCAGAAACACGTCGGGATGCCATTTTTTAAAAAAAAAATATACCTCGACGTGTTTGTGAAACACGTCGAGTATATATTCTACCAACGCCTATCTGACAGGTATACATTTGACAATTTTTTTTTGAGGTATATTCTAATCAATTAGCCTTCAAATCTTCCATGCCCAAATTTTTCACAATTATAGCACTGAATCCTTTGCCCATCATTATTTTGGTTAAAAGTATATCTTTTGTCATAATTATAACCATCACATCTACCTCTACCAGGGCCATCTCTAAAATTCAAATTGTTACCTCTACCACCACATTGAGAATTCCATTACTATTGTCTTGATTTCTTTGTTGAAAATTTTCTTACTCCTTAAGTTCATCTTTTGCCTTCAAATTTAACTGTTTACAGGACCTTCTCCACAGTATCCAAGGTGTGCTCCATCTTCCCATTAATTCTCTGTTCATGTAAAATTAATGAGCCTTGCAATTCTTCAATTTTTAATGCTGACAAATCCTTGGTTTCTTGAATTACTGTCACCACATGATCAAACTTCATGAGTAAAGTGTTAAGAACTTTCTCAACAAATACCCTATTAGAAAATTGATGATTATTAAGTGCCATCTCGCTCTTGATCTCTGACAGACGCAAAAAATATGATTCAATTAATTTAGATTTTTTCATCATTGTAAGTTCAAACTTCCTCTTTAGCATCATCAAATTACTTTATTGAACCCGATTTACGTCTTTGAATGTTTTCTCCAAAATATCCCAAGCCCCCTTTGACGTATCCACAATAGCAATTTTTTCAAAAATTGATATATCAATTCCCTGATGAATTTGTGACAACGCCATGTTATCCCTCTTTGTCTCCTATGCACCAGCATCTTCACCAATCCCTTCCTCTATATGTTGATTTAACCCATACACCTTTAGATGGGTTAACATTTATTTCCTTCAAAAATTTTACTCCTCCCTGTTCTTCAATTTTGGAACTGAACAAGTAATATTTATGGATGACATGGCTCTGATACCACTCTGATAGACCTAAATCAAATAGATGAATAAACCCACAAGAATTTAGACAAGAAATCACAAGAAAAATAATGGAGGAAATTTCTTCTTCAATAACACAACGGAAAGCTGTGAAAAACAATGGAAGAAAGGGCTGCGGAAATTTTAAAAAAAAAACGAAAACCAAAAGGCAACAAAAAATAAAGAAGACGGCTCAACAGGAAAGCAAGGAAACAAAACCTAAACTAGCACTGCTTGGATGGGCAACAATCACATGTGCCCACATCACAATAAACCCAAATAAATAAACCAATAGAATAAAGACACATGTACCTAACTAAACAAAATGACTAAAAGCTACACGGCTTGGTTTAATTTCTATAGAGTTGAACCTATTCGTTTATTAAACGAACAGAATTTGAACAAAGAGTATTCGGCTCAATTCAGCTTGTTAAAAGCTCTTTCCCCTTGTAAAACTCAGGGTTTCTCTCGAATTAAAAAGTAAAAGAGAAAAGATAAACTACCAAATACAACTAGACTTATTAGCCAATAACACGAAATTTGTATATAATTAGCTAAGAATGAAAAAAAATTTCACCTAGAACGAAGTACAGTTTAAAAAATTTTCACCTAGAACGAAGTACAATTTTTTCTCTACTGCAATAATGCAAGGTTAAATAAAGCTTAAACATAGTGGGAGCAAAATTGAGACATCTTCACTTTTAGAATCCGTTGCAAATTGGCGTTCCTTAGGATTCGGATTTCCTTCTTTTAGTTGTAAGACACGTTGGAATAATTTTTTTTAATTTTTTAGGGCATGCAATTCTCCAAAGAAGCTACAGGGGTGAATCAATCCATATGATATCCCCAGTGCCAATTCTAATGCCACTCTTACTGCAATTTATCTAGAATTCTCACCTTGCGTTTATACTATAATAATTATCAAATTTATCTCAAATTTGATAAATGCAAATACAATGTGGTAATTTCTGATTAATGGCACCAAGATTGACACTAAAGATCCGAACTGACATTAATCTCCGAGGGCCTATAAATACCGTTAAACAAAATTCTGGTAAATGATTGTAGGATTTTTTCTGGGGTACTACCTTAATATGTACACATTTTTATGATGCGTATATTCTCAATTATTGCTTCCTTAGCATTCGCACGCTTATATGATTTAACTATACGTTCGAAATAGTAATAGGGCTCTACTAAACCCCTGTTCATAATAGTTTTTTTCAATTTGATTTTTGCTTCGAATTTTTTTAAAAATTTATTTTTTAATATTCTCAACTGTTTTTTTATTATGTTTTTGAATTTTTTTAATCTAAATTCAAGAACAACTGATTTTTAATTTTTCAAAAATTAGTTGTTTTAAAAATCAGAAACTATTGAGAACAAGGCCTTAAAACATGCCCTAAGAACCAATGTTAATTGTGAATAATAGCAAAAAGTTTTTCAAGTTAAAAATTACTCCAGTAGGATTAAAGAGCGCAAGGTCACTCAAATGAAATATATGGCTGAAACGGTAAACCATATCAAAATATAGAAGGAAAATAAATGTTTTTGTTTAAATTATGGCTTCCAGACACAGCACAAATTTTGAGGAAGGCCAACGGATGTTATCTATTGATACACGTCCATGCTGTCGAAAACTAACCAAACAAGAAAAGTGAAATTTTTGAGACCACTCATGAAATTTAAGTACAGGAACACTACCTCATATTGTTTCAATGTGGGACAAAATACACTTCGTCTTTTACCTCAGGTTTAACTCGCCTCGCAATGCGATGTTTTTTTCTTTTTGACAAGCAAACAAGCACACTCAAACTAACCTGTACTTAGGTCACTTCAGAAACACTCACCTAAGCACACCCCACGAGTGAATGGATTCACTCGTGGGGTGTGCTTAGGTGAGCGGATTCACTCGTGGGGTGTGCTTAGGTGAGTGTTTCTTAAGTGACCTTAGGTACAGGTTAGTTTGTGTGTGCTTGTTTGCTTGTCAAAAAGAAAAGTGAAATTTTTGTCCTGCCAGAAGAGGAAATAGCTGACCAAAAGCATCGTACGTCTTTGACACTGTGTTGAGGTGTTCATACTTTTCAGTCTTTATGGAAAATTTCTTAGAAGTCTCGATCCACGTTCTACTTGTGAATCTCGTAATTTAAAATAGAGGCACATAAATATTATTACGTCAATTTAAGTCACTTTCTTATAACAGCATGCATCATTATACTTATATAGCACTATTTTAAATTCCGAGATCCACAGGTGAGTCTGTGAATCAGGTTCATGTAAGAATTTCCTGTCTTTATATAGCTGGAGTATTTATACGTTAGCATTTGCTAAAAGAATCAAGTTTACTAAGAACCGTATAGTAGTGATTAGTGAACGGCAGAGGGCCATAGACCAAGCAATGACGGGGTTGAGTCCTTCTACAGATGATTCAAGTTTAGAGAACAGTGGTACTGTTGCTAAGAGTGATGGACCCGAGTATAGAGGAGTGAAAGCCCTGCCTTATATTATAGGTAACATTTACATATATACACATTTATTTTGATCCACAAATTCATTTTTTTTCAGCATCATTGGTGTTTTCAAATAAATTAGTTTACGAATATCTTGCCTTTTTTTTTTTTTTTGGGGTGAAAAAACTGAACTTGCTGCAGGAAATGAGACGTTTGAGAAGTTGGGAACGATTGGAACTATAGCCAATCTGTTGGTGTATCTGACCACTGTCTTCAACATGAGTTCTATTAGTGCAACAAATCTTATTAACATCTTCAATGGTACCTGCAATTTTGGAACCTTGGTGGGAGCTTTCTTCTCCGATACTTATTTTGGACGATACAAGATGCTAGGCTTTGCTTCCATATGTTCTGTCATGGTATAAATACTCAAATTCTTGTACATCTTTGGTAATCGAGGATGGCTATTTTCAAACACTTCCACGATTTCAATAATAACTACACATCAATTTTCTATAACCCACCAATTTTGGTTTTGATGTTTTCTAGCACAACAAACAAACGAACATAATTTTCACAAATTTTCCTTCTAGAGTTCCACTTCACTTTCTGTTGAATCACGTTATTCTTGTACAAACTTTCACCTCGTTCAAATGGAGAGTGAAAAGAGAATGCTAGCATGAGCACATGTAAGTTGAATCAAATCCAAAATTCATCAAGCCATCTTATTTGACACGCTTGAACGTACAAGTACCGATGTCAGTTACAAATTAAAGAATGTTCGGCTAGTTTATAAAAGAATTTTTGTGATCCATAAAGCGCATTTGTACCCGAATGAGAAGAATTTATTTGAGAATCTGATGATGTACAAGCATTTTTGTTATGCTTACCCTCTCTTAATGAACTGCAGGGGATGCTTATGTTGACGCTAACAGCGGCAATTCCTATGCTGCATCCTCCTCCGTGCGAAGCAGATAGCAGCACATGCGATGGACCAACAGCAGGGCAATTCATTTTCTTAATAGCTGGATTTGGATTTCTTGTAGCTGGAGCTAGTGGCATAAGACCCTGTAATTTAGCCTTCGGAGCAGATCAATTCGATCCAAATACAGAGTCAGGGAGAAAGGGGATAAGTGGTTTCTTCAATTGGTATTATTTCACCTTCACATTTGCTGTGATGGTATCCCTCACTGTCATTGTCTACGTACAAGCAAACGTCAACTGGGCTGTGGGATTGGGGATTCCTGCATTTCTGATGTTCTTATCATGTGTTTTCTTCTTCATTGGAACGAAAATGTATGTGATGATAATCCCACAGGGTAGTCCCTTGACAAGGATGGCACAAGTGCTGGTGGCTGCAACCAAGAAAAGGCAAACAACTGTACCAGATCAGCCATTGGAATCTCTCTTTGATTACATTTCTCCCAATTCAATCAATGCAAAGCTTCCTTACACGGAACAATTTGGGTAACGACTAATAACTGAAAACTCTCAATTTTTTTTTTTTTTTGTTTTGAGAAAATTGGGGGGGGGGGGGGGGGGGGAGTGGGGGCATTGAATTTCTAAAATTGTCAACTAATATATGAAAAAATCCATTCAGGTTCCTAAACAAAGCAGCAATTATTACCCCTGAAGATGATATCATCAAATTGGATGGCACAGCATCCAATCCCTGGAGACTTTGCAGTATACAACAGGTGGAGGAAATGAAGTGTGTGATCAGAGTAATCCCCATATGGATTGCAGGAATTATATACTACACTGTTTTGAACCTGATGCAGACATATGTAGTTTTCCAGGCGACACAGGCCGATAGACGCATAGGAACAGGCAATTTCAAAATTCCAGCTGCATCTTATGCAGTCTTTCAAATGTTAAGTCTCACGGTATGGATACTAATTTATGACAGGATCATGATACCATCTGCTCGGAAGATCACGAAGAGAGAAGATGGTATAACGATCCTTCAAAGGATGGGCGTTGGCATAGTCGTTGGAATAGGTACCATGATTGTATCAGGCCTAGTGGAAAACTGGAGGAGAGCAGTGGCTCTTACGAAGCCATCTGTAGGCGTTGCACCGAGAAAAGGCAATGTTTCATCCTTGAATGCGGCTTGGTTAATACCTCAGCTGGTTTTAGCAGGGGTTTCAGAAGCATTTGCTGTTATTGCTCAAGTTGAATTCTTCTACAAGCAGTTCCCGGAGGACATGAGAAGTTTTGCAGGGTCTTTCTTGTTTTGTGCTTACGCAATGTCTAGTTATTTGAGCAGCTTCATGATATCAATAGTCCATAGAGAGACCAGAAACGCATCAGGTGGAAATTGGTTGGATCAAGACCTTAACAAAGCAAGATTGGATTATTTTTATTTCCTGGTTGCTGCTTTGGAGACCATAAATTTAGGATACTTTCTCATTTGTGCCAAATGGTTCAAGTACAAAGGGACACAAGACAAGAGCAACGAGGATGTTGCCATGGAAGAAGTAACAAAGAAACCATATCTTGTTTGAGTCAGTTATATGTGCAACTGATTCATGATGAGCAAGAGTAAATTCACAGCCAGCCATTATGTATTCCTGGATCTTTACATATTGTATACAAAGCAGTTCTGCGTTCAGCTAAATTAGTTTGGGCCAAAAACGTGTTTATCTGCACAAATTTATCATCAAAACAGAAATGTACGATGACTTGTGACACTAATTATGCACCCCATATTAATTATTAATGTTAGTTTATACGAAAGTTCATATAAATTGATGTACCATTTCTTTAACAGAAGATTGACTCACCCACTGCCAGTAGCACCGGTCCGGCCCATGTTTGATCTGCAAGACTCGAAAAAGTTAGGGCTAGGCATATTGCGATGATTGGACTGGCTAACTTTGGGTCTACAAATTACGCTCGATTTGAAGTGATGGACCATAAGGCTAGCTTACCATGGGCACAAAAATCCACAATCTTTTGGTCCAGGCTTCTTATCGAACAAGTCTCCCTTTTATTGGATTAAAGCTTAACTTTTTTAAAAAAAAAAAAATCTGCATCCACAATTTTTATACAACCGTACCTCTTTAATGAATTTTATTCGGTTTGGCTAAAAATCTTAATATAGTAAGTAATTTAGTTTAGCTCTTAGTTGGCACGTTGATAATCAATTGTCATTACATGTATGTTTTTGTCTCACACAATTAGAGTTAGGCTCCTAAATTTGTGCTGGGGTGAGCTCCCAGACATTTTGTCACACACAATTGAGATGTGGCTCCCAATCCTATATATATTCATTTTTTTTTCCTCCTCCTTCCTAAATACCAAGACTGAGATTTGAACCTCCAATCTTAACATTAAGGTGCTCCCCTAACAAACCCAACAAAGCTGGGTTGGCTAGCTGGCACTTTGAAGTTGTACTATATTATCATTCTAACATCTGAAAATATTTTAACATCAAAAGTATTCATTTTGTATCATTGCTATCAATGGCTCTGTCTAACCAAGTTAATTTTCAAGAAATTATTTTGAAATATTTTTTAAAAACATTTTTCAACGGCCTTTTTATATTTTTAACTGTCCTTTTATCTTACATTCATCACGCCTGTTTTAATGATGTAATACGAGATTATATTCCATAATCCCATTTTCTTAGTCATAGTAAAAAATGCACAGTTTTGGAAAAATTTAAATTAGACAAATATCATGAGTTGGCAACATATTTTTAACATAATTAATATTTAATTTAATATTGGTTTCTTGTAAAAAATTCTTAAGTTGATTGCTAAATGGTTAAAATGGCTTAGTAGTTATTTATATTTGAAAATTTTTAAGAATGGCAAATATTTTGCTCATAAAAAAAAGTATTATGGAAAATAAGTATGATGCAGGGAATAACAAAAAGTTTACTATTGTTTTCCTCGCAAATGGTAGTAATAATACGTGAGGAAATCCAAGTAGAAACATGGGGTCAGTAACCGCTGCTATGAACCTTGACCCCACCAAAAAAAACAACATAAAAAAATTCTTCTTCCAAAGCAAATAAGATGTGTGAACCCTCTAAGATTCGCATAATCAAAAAATGAACTGTGAATTGACTCCATGCAAAAATTATCTAAAGAAAAAAAAATCACGAACTTCTTCTTATGAGAACCTTAATTTTTGCCGTTCAAGCCTTCAATTTTATCCACATCGTGAGAGGCAATTGAACGGGTTGGACGGTTTTTAGGCAGGTTGGTATTGAGTTTTTATTTAAATGGCTTATACCCAACCTGTCCAAGTATATATTGGATTAATATTGGATTGGGTCGGGTCATATTTGATTAACTCAAACTCATGATCCAAATATGACCCAACATATTATTTTATTAATTTTGATACATAATACTTTTTCACACATTTATACATACAAAATGATTACAAAATATTTTTTTTATACATATAAACATATATTTCCATATATAAACATATTTTCACACACTAAAACTATTCCACAAATAATCCACAAGTTAACCACTTATAATCCATTTAGGGGTGTTATTCGAGCCGAGTCGAGCCGAGTATTACGTGTTCAAACTCAAGCTCGTTTAATAAACGAACAAACTCGGCTCGGCTCGTTTAATAAACGAGCCAAATTGTTCGTTCGAGCTCGGCTCGTTAAAAGAAATGGGAGCTCGAGCTCGAACTCGAGCTCGGCTCGTTTAACGCAAACGAACCGAGCTCGAACGAGCTCGTATGAGCTCGGCTCGTTTGAGCTCGATTATTCTGTATGTCAATGCACCTGTTTTTCAATTTAATATAAAAAATCAATAAATAATAATTTAGTTGTTAAGAAATAAGAACATTAACAATATTAACAAATAACACAACATAAAAGTATCACCATAAGCATAAAATAGTTTTACAAGTCATCCAATTTCAAATCCAAAACAATTAAGCATCACTAGTTTTACATTACAATCATCCAAAAACTAGTCATCCAATTTCAGACCCAAAATAATTAAGCATCACCAATCACAGCATTTAAACACAATTATCACAAGTCTTATGCAAATAACAAAATACCAAATTAGTAGAAATAACAAGTGAACTAAGTTTCAATAGTCAAGATAACAATAGATTTGTAAAGTTGAGCTTGATCATGAACAAGATGACATCTTCCACACTCTAGCCTTGGAATCTTCAGCTTTCAAGCTGTCCGGAACTTCAATTTCTTGATATTCAATTGTATCATAATCCTCCATTTGTTCCTACAAATAAAATCAACCTCAAATCAACTTCCAAAGTACAATAACACATAAAAGTAAATATAAAAGGATGAATAGCTTGTAATATACTTACACGAGTGGATTTTTTAAGCCCATGAAAATTTCGAACCCAATCATTTCCACAAACCAGCATTTGTACTGTATCTACCGACATGGAAGCACGTCGATTATCAATAACTCTTCCACCAGCACTAAATGGAGATTCTGAAGCTACAGTAGTAACTGGAATAGATAATATATCACATGCCATCTTGGAAAGTATTCGAAACCTCCACCTTTCCCCTTTCCACCATCCCAAAACATCAAGATTTGCATTTGCATCACAGCTATATCTCGACTCATCTAAATAGACATCCAAATCAGATTTTTCTGGCGGAGCTGCATCAAATTTGCTTACATGCATCTGAAACTTAGCTTTACCCATCAGAATATTTTTTCCAATTCTTGAATTATCTACACCACCTGAAGCACTTACATAGCTCTTCTTTCTTGGTGGCAATATTGCTTCTTCATCATTATGAGACAAGATATGAGCAGAAACATATTCCTCATACAATTCATACAAAATTTTCAGTATCTCATCAATGTACTTGGGAGCTAAAGTTTCACCATAAACAATCGGAAAAGCATAATTAACAAGGGCCATTTTATACCTTGGATCTAAAATGGCACCTAAAGAAATTAGCACATTACATTCTCCCCAATACTTATCAAACTTTTCAGCCATACTATATGCCATAGCTCTAATATGATCTGAAATATCAAGAGCTTTTTCATTCAATAGCTCTTTAATCCTATAAAGCTCTGGAAGGAATATGTTAGAGGTGGGATATTCAGAACCAGAAATCATATTAGTAATCTCATGAAAAATGCCCAAAAATTGACACACTTCTTCTACTTTCCTCCACTCATATTCTGTTGGAACATAATGAAATCCCGGATCATGTTCATGATATCTTGGAAACACATCCTTAAACTCTAAAGCCGAAGCCAACATCATATATGTTGAATTCCATCTTGTAGGACAATCCAAAATCAGCTTTTTTGAAGACAATTGAAGATGTTTTTTTATTTTTCCAAACTCAATCAACCGAGACTCTGAGTTATTCAAATACTTAATTCCTTCTCTCACGGTATCAATCACTTCATGGATTTGACTAAGTCCATCTTGCACTAAAAGATTAAGTATATGTGCACAACATCTAACATGAAAAATTTTACCCCCAATACTTAATCTCTTTCTTAGTAAAAAATCCTCTTTCAATCTCCTAACACAAACATCATTATATGAAGCATTGTCTACCGTGATGCTTAATATCTTATTTTCAATTCCCCATTCAATAAAACACTTACTAAGAGCATCAGCAATTATAACTCCTGTATGTGGGGGTGGAACATTACAGAAATTCAATACACGCTTTTGTAATACCCATTCAGAATCAACAAAATGCCCAGTTACAACCATGTATTGAATTTTTTGACCCGACTTCCACAAATCAGTCGTAATACTAATTCTATTAACACTCTTCAATGTCATCTTCAATTTTCTTTTTTCATTCTCATAAGTAGTAACACAATCTTTCTTAACAACATGTCTATTTATCTTTTGATAAAATGGAGAAACAAGCTTTCAAAAACTTATTGAAAATAGCATGTTCCATCATAAAAAATGGATACTCATGGCCAAGAACCATATGAGATGCAAGTTCCCTCACCTTAGCATGATCATACGAGAAGTTAGTGATTGAAGAAATACCATCTGCTGCTGTTTCTGTCAAAGATAACACCTGTTGTTTTTGTTTATTTTGCTCCCCCAGCTTGAGCTTCCTTTGCAAACAATTCTTCAAATGGCGGTTATATTGAGTGGTGGTACCCGACACACTTTTGGCAAAAAGTTCCTTACAGTGGTTGCATTGCACTTTCTTTGTGCCATTATCCACAGTTACTTCCTTCATCTCATCCCATACAGTTGATTTCTTTTTTCTTAGTTTCCTTTTGTATGCCACCGTTTGTCTATCATCACTTTTTTCTTCAGCCTCATTGCCTTGTTCTTCTATGATTTCTATATCATTGTGCGTCTCGTCATCATCCTCTTCAACGTAGTTAGTTTGATTCACGTCTTCATTATTAAACTCCATAGTCATCGGACTGGTGGAAGATCCTTGATGTGAATGAAATAGAGGACTTGACATGCCTACATATATTAAACGAAAAAAAAAATTAAGACTTACATCCTTGAACTAAAAAGGCAGCAATGAAATGGAGGATTTGGTATACAATGCAAATTTGAAAAATGTAGTAGTAATAATTACATAATATACTTGAACTGAAAATGGAGTAATATTACTCAAAAAAGTTTCCAACTTATCTTTTTTAATTGAAAAAGAAAGGGAGGAAAATTAAAAAACAAATCCTTTGTTTAATTTTGCTTCCAAATAAATTACCACTAGCACACATGGGATAAGTATAGAATCATTCATAAAATAGAAATGAATACAATTGAACATAAAGCTTTGGGAGAATTAACAGCACGAAAATGCCATGAGAAACATTACCTAATTACCTACTATCTTATAACATGAAATCATTAGAAGTGTGTCAGTGGAAACGTTTTTCCTAGATATAAGAATTCATAATTTGTCGATTAGAATAATTTACAAGCTTATGTACACATTCTCATATATATCCATACACTGGTTAGAGCAATAGAGCTCAAATGGAATCTGACTGTAAATCAATGATGGACAAAATGAATGCAGAAATTCCACTAGAGATGATGCTTGGAACTATTCCTGAAGATATCATATTGCCAAGAACTCTTTTTGTAGAATGATTTTTCTCTTATATTGCTGGATTATAAAAAAATTTTAGTCGTAATTAGGGCACCATGTGTCACGTGTAAAATATTTGAACGCTAATTTTTTTTTTCAAATTATTCAAAAAAAAGTAATTTATGGGAAATAGTTAGTGAATAATGGATAATCAAATGGACTAAAAAGAATGAGAGGAGGATTGTATGCTTACATATGCGCTTAAATTTTTCTTTAAGCTCAGTCATATGCTCACTATTAATGATGTGAAAATAAAAATCTGCTGCCATTTTGCATTATAGTAAGAGATGGTTAGTATCCTCCCCTCCTTTCATGCACGTGAATCACAAATTGATACATATTTTCCTAGTTTCCATATTTTCAGCAGTTATGGTTGCTTCTCTAACAGCATACCATGCAAAGAAGGGTATACCTTTTTGAGGAGCTTTGCTTGACTGAGATGGTTTCAAAGAAGATCTTTATTTTGAACTTCTAATACCGGGTTTTTGTAATATAAATCAACAGATAATTCTCTTCTGCCATTCCTGTCCATACTTGGATGATATTTACTTTTACATTTATGTTTTCTTTGCTTTTTGAAAGTGTTTGGTTTTCTTAGTTTTCATCAGTCAGTCTTCTATCTGGCCTCAGTGTGGAAATGTTGGACAACCATGTTTCTGAATAAGCCACATAATCATTGTTAACTGATCTGCAGTGGTACACAATGTAGCATACAACTACATGCTTGTATTAAAAGAACTAATAGGAAGAGTCTAAACAAATATTAAAATAACACTGCATTGCTCTGGTGCACATCGGCTCCTGGGCATTTTGGATACATTCTAAGGGAATCTTGTATACAACTTCCTCAAACCAGGGCCAACGTGACTTCAGAATTAAAAAATGTAGCACAGGCCTAGACATTTCGATTCTGGAATGCCAAAGTCCAATTGAAACTAATAATGCCTTCTCGTAACAGAAAACTTTTGAATTTTGGACAAATCCAATCAAAAAACAAAATAGCTCACATTGAACAGCAAAAACATTTGCCAAGACAAGGGTTAATTACACAGAATCCTACAAAAAAGAAATTAACTATGGGAAAAATATTTTCACTCACCAAATGCAAGCAAAAACAGACAGCTTCTTTCTTCGTGAAACGAAGAAATTGGACAAGGCTCACTCAATAGCTTGAAAGATCAGTCAATAGCTTCTTTCTTCGTGGTCTTGGTGGTTTAGAGGATGCAATCGGCAGGAGAGAGCAGTGGATCGGCAGACACAGAGAGCAGCAGTGGTGATAGTGGTTTAAAAGAGAAGATGAGATTGAAAGATCAGTGATGCTAGCGGTCTAAAAGGAGAAAAAAATTGGGGTGACTGGCGGTGATTTTACACAGATGTTGGTGGTGATTTGCGGTGGTTAAGAGGGATGCAGGCTTTGGGCTTTGTGGTGTGGCGACGGGGAGTGAGAAGATCTGAAGAAGGAGAAGAACTATAGTTAGGTAAGGGAATTAGGGTATGGTTTGGGAAATACTCAGGGCGTGAAAAGACATAATTATCCCTTGTTCGCGAACACAAACGAGCGTTCGCGAACAAGGCTCGTGTTCGCTCGTTTAATAAACGAGCCAAATTTCTTGTTCGAGTTCGGCTCGTTTAGCTATACGAACGAGCTGAACTCGAGCTTTCACGAGCCGAACCGAGCCATGTTCGCGAACAGCTCGGTTCGGATAACAGCACTAAATCCATTCCCATATTATATGGAGAACCAAATGTTTCCCCAACATTTGTATCAATTGAGTGAACCCGTTCTTGGTCATGAAGAATATTTATTGAAATGTCCCTTCCACCAATAATAATGTAGGTTTACTGAGAGGAATGGAATGGTTTATGCATCAAGGGTCTATTCTATTAACTAAAACTTTTGTCAAAACATTGCTTACGGAAACATAAGACTAAATTTTGGAAATGAACTGGAGTTTTTTCTTCTTTGGAAAAAAGACATCCCAATAGAATTCTCTCCATGTCCATCCTAGATACTTCTCAGTATTAATGTAAGTTTCTCACTTCCATGCTCTCTTGAGTTGTAGTTAAGCCTTGCTTCGGTATTCCAAAAAAATAAAAAATTAATTTTTTTAAAAAAAGCCTCCATGTATATTTAATCAAATCAATTTCTTAATTATGTACATTAATCGTGTAAATCTAATAACAAAGAAATTATAACAATGAATTTAATATATTTAATAACAAGGATTTTTTTACATAAAATGTATATAATTTTTTGTTGAATTCGATAATTCAAATTCAGTATTAATTTGAATTTGGTATTCAAATTCCAAATTCGAATTACCGAATTGAAATTGAATTTGGTAATAACAAATTGAAAAAATGGTATTTTTGAATACCGAACGAATTCAAGTTTATTTTTTTGGATTTTTTGAATTATCTACCAAATTATCAAATTCCATTTTCCGACTTGAATTCAAATTCGAATTTAGTCAATAATTTGGTATTTTCCGAATATTGCTTACCCCTAGCTATCAGTACACATGAACGTATAAGGCTTTGGGTATTATAACAAAGCAATATTGTACATTTATGACTAGTACATTCGATGGAAAAATTTTAGGATGTGTGACACGGTATGATACTTACCATACTGTAACTAGAAAAGTGCATTATCAGTTCCTTATCCTACATTTATTTGAGCAATATTTATATATATTTTTCAATTGTAAAAAAAAAAATCTTATAAGAGAAACACAAAACACTTCCAAATTTGTTATTGTATTGCAGTAACTTACATCCTTAAATTTCCATTCCAAAAAAAAAAAGTTACTCAAGTCACTTGCACAGACACAAATGGTGAACCTGTATTATAGCCACTTTTTCATCTAATCTCAAAGGCGTAAAGTGGTATTAGCTACATAACAAGCCACAAAATGTGACAGGTGAGGAGCCTTTCAATATCTTTCATAATCTTTTCAATATTTTCATAACTTTGAGTCCTAAACAATTTAAAATAAAGTCCAAGATGCCAAAAAAATAACTTCTAATTACATGAAAGGATCAAAAGGTGACATCAGAAAGATAGAAGCAGCTTCAAATCCAAAAAGCATATATTAAAAATTTTCTAAGAGTAAAAAAAAAAAAAAAGAAAATTTTTAACAGCCAAAATATAAACACTGTTATGTGTGTGGAAAAGTGTGTGCGAGTGTGTGAAACTTGGGAAAGGGGTTTGGGAGATTTATGAGAGTGTTTAGGGTCACTTTCACTATTTTTATTTATACAAATTGGGTGATGAGTAACCAAATAAAAAGCCCAACCCACCTAATAAATAAGTTGGATTTTCTTAACCCCAACCAACCAAAATCCACAACCCAACTGAATTAACCCATCCTTTAAAATTAGCAGGTAGGTTGTTGGGTTTTGGTTTTAATTACCAGCTCTAATCCACATAGATCCGTAGTTGCATTCAGTAGTTACCCCGACTCCCATCGGCATCGAGCCGATGTGACTAGTAACCGAGTGCGTCCTAACAAGAAGGCCCTCACCGATTGGACTCAACACTCGTGTTCGTGTTCCTGATTGGCCAATCTTGATGGTTGACGAATCTAGAGGTCCCAACTTCCCTCCCTTGCTTAGCCAAAAGCATGTATGCAGTTATGGTTAGGCCTTTGCCTGTTGGCCATATACTATGCTTGTCTAACCTAATCGGCTTGTCGTTGCTGATCTCTTATCGGTAGGAAAAGGGATATGCCATTCTCATGCAATGGCGTTGAAGCTACCAAGGCATGCTAGCCTTGACACCCAACAAGTTTCATCCCATCGCTCTATGGGATTCGCATTACCCCTTTCCTGATAAGAGGTTTTCCCTGACCAATGGCCGGGATGGTTCGAGTTTCGATGGCTTGTGGAACTCTATTGTCATGTCCTTCCCTTTATATGCATTTGTGCCTCCCCCACTGTATCTCGATTTCTTTCAAATGCTGTACGATAATAGGCCCATAAGAATGCTCACTGCTCCTTTTTTCAGCCACCATCAGCGATGCTTAGTGCTTTGACTGGCAGTTAGCAGTTGCACCTATCCCTTGTTTCAATAGTGGATGCAAGCCTCTTAACATCCAAACCAAGCAAGTCAATGTGGACATCAATATGCAATTCGACGATTTCAGTGGCATTGCCCATTGCGTTAGCCTCTCTTTCCAATTATCGCACTTCCTTCTCAATGGGTATGTTGCTTCAAGCGAAGCATCTTTCACCCCTATGTGTCCTATGCCATTTTGCTGGTCACGTCCTGGAACATGTCCTTTAGTACAATAGCCTAGACTTGCACCCGATTTTGCATCATTAGGTCCCTGTCTTCCATAGTAAAGCCCTCTTGCTTTTGTGGGGCGCATTCTTCTTCGCTCGACCATTCCTCTCTCGATGGGCACGGGGTCACCTCCTCAAGATAGGAACATATTTACATGGACTGGGTCCATGTGGACCCAATGGTCCACATGGAACCACCAAGGCTCACCATTGGTGAGCCTTGGTGGCTCCATCTGGACTATTGAGTCCACATAGACCCGATCCATTCAAAATAATCCCCTCATGGTAGAGGGTCTACCTTTGACTATTTCCTTTTCTTTTTTTTTTTGCCATAACATCACTTTTTATTAGCAGCTTTAGCACGTGGTCCCATTGGGCATGCCAAAAAACTGTTTGCGCATGAAATCAGCACTCAAGCTCTCTCGATGACTAGTTGTGTGAAATAGGCATGTCACTTGATTAATACCAAGAGAATAATAAATGAAACTAGTAAAGAATGACGGGAATACATGACAATTATGCTCTGACCCCTAAATTGATTGCTGTTTATCTGGCTTAAATATCTCCAAGGACTTAAAATTCACGTTTAAAGAACAATTGACAAAGATTTAAACAAATGAAATTAGGCAATTGATAAAGGCATAAAGGAAACGATTGAATTAATTGGAAGAGTAATTGGGAAACTAAATGAGATTGGCTTTGAGAATAGAAATCACATTAGTGTTGAGCAACATTCATAAGCCAACCGGCTGAGAATAGAGTACATCAAAAGAGAATGGAAATATGAACTCCTAATACTGAAAAACTAAGTGTACTAAATTTGAAAGCAAACCAAAACGAACTAAATGCAAAATTATTGCATCTTTTTTGCCCCCTTAATTTGTTGTAGCAGGTGCCTGTTTATAAACAACTTTTCCCTCCAAAAGTTGTAGTTGGATTTGGATAAAAGACCTTTATCGAATAGTTTCCCATTCTCTGTTAACCACCTTGCATATTGGCCTTTGTTGAAACGTGGGTAACTGCCCATTTTGTCCACTCTTTTTTTTTGGTTCAGATTCTTCCTACATCTTCGGTACCGAGTGGGGCACCAGCTTTCATTTTGGAAGCTTCTTAGGTTATCACTGCTCACATTCATCTCAATAGGTTTGCATCAATCGCTATCTTTGATAATTGATGTCGATAAATTCTTTAGTCGTCAATTGCATTATTGTCAATAGATACATAATTCACCATATCAACCAAGTCTATGATGTATCACTCGAGTCATAACTGGAATAGCACCCACTAATATGATACCGTTACCCGTATCGTTGTTGAAACTGAATCAAATACATATCGCATGAGAAATCAATAATATCGACTGATATAGAATGATATGATATGATATGGTATTAGCAAAAATCAGTAGAGATCTCGATAATATGCACCGTTATGAACCCGAAAACTTGGAAAAGCAAACACAAATTTTCCAACTTCCATCCTTTAATAACCAAATACTAAAAGGAAAAAAAATGGTTGAAGAATAGTAACCATAATGTTGAAATGATCAATTAAGAATCAACATTCTTATCCTATTGTACAAAGTATTAAGCATATATTATAGCTTTAAAGGAGAAGGTCAACTCTTGAACCAAAAAACCCAAGCCCATCATTTCTCTCTTTCTATCTTACCCACAATACTTTGAATCAACAATTACATAAATTTTATCTGACTACAAAAATTCTTTTTTTTTTTTAATTTTGCAACCTTTTGTAGATCTATTGTCCCAATCCTATTAGAAGTTCTTATTGATGGTTTTACTGTTATATTTAAGTTTTGATATCATATAAAATCAATGCTAAAATCATTCACTGTTAATGCTATAAATCTATGGTTACAACATTCCTTTATTTAAATAATTATTAACTTTATATGGTAACGTATGTATGTAATAAATTTAATTTGATAATTGTGCTTGTTAGGGTATTTTTATTTTTAGTAATTCTTTTACATTTTTTGAATTTTTTACGCGTTATAACATGCATAACACCTGATATTTGATTGATATATCGTGACGAACGTGAAATAATTGCAACACGACTACAATGGTGGACCATGGATAGATAAGAATAAATACTCCAACAGCAATAATTCAAAGATAAATAAAACTTAAACATGGCGGGAGCAAATAATTATTCTTAGAATTCATTGAGAATTAGTATTCCTTAGGATTTGGATTAACTAGTTTTAGTTGCAAGACAAATTGGATGGGTTTTTTTGGTTATAGGCCATGTGATCCTCCCAAAGAAGCAATAGGGCCCCAGATATCTAGGCAAACAGAGTTCTGCTAAATGTTAGTAGGATTTTTCTAAGGTACTAGTTAACATATACATATTTTTATAATGCATATATTCTCAATAAGTGGTGGATCTAAAGTGGGGGCCTGGGGCATGGGTCCCACTGTCTTCCCGTAAATTATTTTAATATCCATAAATTTTAAGTATATTTTTTAGGATGCCTCCACTCCCCTTAAACTCCTTTTGATGTTTGACAGGTTCCTCTCCTTAATTTCCCTTTGTTCCCCCTAATTTCCCTCCGATCTTCCTAATTTCCCTCCTAAAATAACCCTCTCTCCTTGGTCCCTCCCAGCTCCCGGATCCCAATTTCCCTCCCAGCTTCCAAAATGAGAAGGTTGTAGAGCGTTACCAAAAGATGAAAAGTCATTGTGAGTAATTGTAAATGGTTTGGTTTTATTTTTTGAAATAAAATTACTGTTCAGTAGTAATTTTGAATATAAATCCAATTATATTTTATGTGAAATATATGCATTATTTCTACTTATTATGTGAGTATTGATTTTTTTTATTCCTAAAAAAATGTTAAAAGAGTAAATAAGAAATTTTTAATGTTACTTTGGCCCTACTAACAATTTTTTCTGACTCTGCCACTGTACTCAATTATTGCCTCCTAACATTTGTACACTTTTATGATTTAACTATACTTTTGTGAAATAGTAAAACGTGCCCTAAAAGCCATAATTACTCTAGTGAGACGAAAGAGAGCACAGTCAGTGACGTTAAATATGTGGCTGAAATGGTAAACAATGTTAAAAAAAAAATAGAAGGAAAATAACGTTTTCTTTTAAAATTGTGGTTTCTAGATTCAGGACAAACGTTAAGGAAGGCCAATAGATGTTACCTTTGTCTTACTGGTACATTGATCCGCAGCCATGCCGGCAAAAACAAGAAACGTGAAATTTTTTTGGTCCTACAAAATGAGGAAATAACTGACCAAAAACATCGTACATCTGCTGACATTTGACAGACTGTGGTGAGATGTTCATTCTTTCGATGTCTTTATTATGAAGCTGATGTATTTATATGCTAGCATTTGCTGCTAGAATTAAGTTCACTAAGAATCGTGTAGTAGTGAACGGCAGAGGGCTAGAGACCTGGCAATGACGGGGCTCAGTTCATCTACTGATGATTCAAGTTTAGAGACGAAAAATACTGTTGCTAAAAGTGATGGACCCAAGTATAGAGGAGTGAAAGCGCTGCCTTATATTATAGGTAAATATTACATATATGCATGTACATTTTGTTCCACAAATTCAGATCTTTTCAGCATCATTGGAGTTTTAAAACAAATTGCCTTTTTTTTTTTTTTTTTGGTGAAAAAAAAAAACTAAATCTGAAATTATTTGCAGGAAATGAGGCGTTTGAGAAGTTGGGAACATTTGGAACTCTAGCCAATCTATTGGTGTATCTGACCACTGTCTTTAACATGAGTTCTATTAGTGCAACAAATCTTATTAACATCTTCAATGGTACCTGCAATTTTGGAACCTTGGTGGGAGCTTTCTTCTCCGACACGTATTTTGGACGATACACGATGCTTGGCTTTGCTTCCGTATGTTCTGTCATGGTATAAGTACTCAAATTCTTGTAGGTCTTTGGTAATCAAGGATGGCTATTTTCAAACACTTCCACGATTTCAATAATAACTACACATCAATTTTCTATAACCCACCAATTCTGGTTACAGTGTTTTCTAGCACAACAAACAAACGAAGTAACATAATTTTCCTTCCACTTCACTATCTGTTGAATCACGTTCTTCTTCTACAAACTTTCATCTCGTTCAAATGGAGAGTGAAAAGACAATGCTAGCATAAGCACATATAAGCTGAATCAAATCCGAAATTCATCAAGCCATCTCATTTCTATCCCTAAAGACACGCATGAACTCACAGGCACCTGATATTAATTACAAATTAAAGAATGTCCAGCTAGTTTAGAAAAGAATTTCTGTGCTCCACAAAGCAATTTTGAACCTGAATGAGAAAAAATTATTTCAGAATCTGATGATGAACATGCTTTTTTTGTTACGTTTATCTTCTGTGAATGAACTGCAGGGGATGCTTATGTTAACGCTAACAGCAGCAATTCCTAAGCTGCATCCTCCTCCGTGCAAAGCAGATAGCAGCACATGCATTGGACCAACAGCAGGGCAACTCATTTTCTTGATAGGTGGATTTGGATTTCTTGTACTTGGAGCCAGTGGCATAAGACCCTGTAATTTAGCCTTTGGAGCAGATCAATTCGATCCAAATACAGAGTCAGGGAGAAAGGGGATCAGTGGTTTCTTCAATTGGTATTATTTCACCTTCACATTTGCTGTGATGGTATCCCTCACTGTCATTGTCTATATACAAGCAAACCTCAATTGGGCTGTGGGATTGGGGATTCCTGCATTTCTGATGTTTTTATCGTGCGTTTTCTTCTTCATTGGAAGAAGAATGTATGTGATGATAATACCACAGGGTAGTCCCTTGACAAGGATGGCACAGGTATTGGTGGCTGCAACAAAAAAAAGGCAAGCAACTTTGCCAGATCAGCCGTTGGAATCTCTCTTTGATTACATTTCTCCCAACTCAATCAATGCAAAGCTTCC
Organism: Mitragyna speciosa; assembly: GCA_024721245.1. NCBI lineage: Eukaryota > Viridiplantae > Streptophyta > Magnoliopsida > Gentianales > Rubiaceae > Mitragyna > Mitragyna speciosa. Next base: position 846,503 of record CM045573.1, on the reverse strand, counting down.
TTACACAGAACAATTTGGGTAACAACTAATAACTGATCTTTTTTTTTTTGGGTGGGGGGTGGGGGGAGGGGCTTGAATTTCTAAAATGGTCAACTAATATATGACAAAAAAAACCATTCAGGTTCCTAAACAAAGCAGCAATTATTAGCCCTGAAGATGATATCAAATCGGATGGCACAGCATCCAATCCATGGAGACTTTGCAGTATACAGCAGGTGGAGGAAATGAAGTGCTTGATCAGAGTAATTCCCATATGGATTGCCGGAATTATATACTACATTGTTTTGATCCAGATGCAGACCTATGTAGTTTTCCAGGCCACACAGGCTGATAGACGCATAGGAACAGGAAATTTCAAAATTCCACCGGCATCTTATGCAGTCTTTCAAATGTTAAGTATTACAGTATGGATACCGATTTATGACAGGATCATAATACCATCTGTTCGGAAGATCACGAAGAGACAAGATGGTATAACGATCCTTCAAAAGATGGGCGTTGGCATAGTCATTGGAATAGGTACCATGGTAGTATCAGGCCTAGTGGAAAACTGGAGGAGAACAACGGCCCTTACGAAGCCAACGGTAGGTGTTGCACCGAGAAAAGGCAACATTTCTTCCTTGAATGCGGCTTGGTTAATACCTCAGCTAGTATTAACAGGGCTTTCAGAAGCATTTACTGGGCTTGCTGAAGTTGAATTCTTCTACAAGCAGTTCCCAGAGGACATGAGAAGCTTTGCAGGTTCTTTCTTATTTTGTGGTTTCGCAATGTCTAGTTATCTGAGCAGCTTCATAATATCAATAATCCATAGGGAGACCAGAAATGCATCAGGTGGAAATTGGCTGGATCAGGACCTTAATAAAGCAAGATTGGATTATTTTTATTACGTGGTTGCTGCTTTGGAGACAATAAATTTAGGATACTTCCTCATTTGTGCCAAATGGTACAAGTACAAAGCAACACAAGACAAAAGCAATGAGGATGTTCCCATGGAAGAAATAACATTGAGACCACATCCGGTTTGAGTCAGTTACATGTACAACTGATTCATATGAACCATAGTTAATTTAGAGACAGCTACTATATTAAGGGATCTTTACATGTTGTCTACAAAAGCAGTTCCGCATTCCGCTAAATTAGTTTTGGCCAAGAAGGTGTTAACTTCATCTGCACAAATTAATCAAAACAGCAATGCACCCCATTTTAATTAGGAAAATAACATTGTCAAAGACTGTAACTAGATTTTTAGTTACAGACATATCTTGACCGTATAAGAATCGTTTCAATTACAAACTATTATCGTTATCCAACCTATGACCTTGCTACTGGTTTTTTACATAAGTATCTATCTATTTGCACTTAATTTTTTTTATTGCAACATAGACCTTAGGGGAAAAAAAATTTGTTGACATTTTCATTATTAGATTTTATTTCCTTTTGAATTAGGGATTAAGATTTAGGATTTAGGGTTAAGGGTTCAAGGCATAGGGTTTATGGTTTTAAGAATTAGGGTTTTAATTAGATTAAGAAAATAATGGCAACTCTAAATTTTTGTTTGTTAAGGAAAATTATGGTTAACTCTTTATTTGTTAAAATCTATTTTAAATTTTTATTTTTTAGTCAGTTAGAACACTATGGGACTCTTTTAAAATTTAGCTACATTAATATTAATTTAGACGAATACTTTTTTAGCAAGTTGAGATAATACAGGACTCTTTTAAAATTAGATTAAGTAAATATTAATCCAGAGGTAACAGATTACGTTAAGCGTCTGTAACATTGAGTATCATAGCGTCTTTGACACTACCATTGTTCTTTTAATTATTGGTGCTGGTTATTAGCAAAACAATTCCGATTACTGTGATTTTTCAATTATTTTGCCCACCCTAGTCTTGACATTTTGAAAATGTTATTAGCAAATTTAAGCCATAACTCATCTACAGGACAGTCAGTTAGACAGTCAGTTAGGCCGGGCCAGTCCAAACTTTTACCAGCCAGACCCACTGGAATTAGTGCTAAGCAGTTTGTGAGGAGTGCCTGGTTGAGTTTGAGTCTAAAATGCGTCCTTTCTAAGTAATTTGGACCTTTCTAAGTTCAACAATTTGTTGACACAATTTGATCGTCGCAAGTAACTGGGCCATGTATTTGTTCCACTACCAGATGGACCATAAGGCTAGCTTCCCAATGTGCTCGACACCATCGGCATACATTTTTCTACTATGTTTCGCTCTAATGAATTGTTTATACAGTTAGGTTACAAATTTTAATATAGTAAGAATTTAGTTTAGCACTTGGCTGGCACTTTCAAGTTGTGTTATATTATCCTTTGAACGTTAGAAAATTCTTTAATGTAAAAAGTCAAAAATATTCATTTTGTATTATTGCTATCAGTGGCTGAAGCCAAGTTAATTTTTCAGGAAATTATCTTGAAAGTTTTTTAAATGCATTTTTTAACGACCTTTTTGTACTTTTCATAACCTTTTTATCCCACATATATCACAGAATAAAAAAGGTGTTACAATATTATTCTTTCAATGATATTCTAACAAAATAAAATAGCAAACCAATAAGATAGCATCTCTCATGTCTATTTTTAAAAGTTTTAATGGAATATGAGATTATATTCCTTATATACCATTTTATTAGTCATAATAAGAAACGCACACAGTTTAGAAAAAATTTAAATTAGACAAATATAATGAGTTGGCAACAAATTCTTAACATAATTAGTATTTAATTTAGTGTTGGTTTTTACTAAAAATTTTTAGGTTTATTGTTAAATGGTTAAGATGGCTAAATAGTTATTTATATTACACTTTTAAGAATAACAAATATATTCCCTCCCACCCCCCCCCCCCCCCCCCCCAAAGAAAAAAAAAAGGAACATGACAAATAAGACCAGACGCAAGGAATGACAAAAAACTACTCAACAAATTTGTTTTCTTTTTCCTGCAAATGGCAATAATACATAATAAGGAAATCCAACTGGAAACATAGAGTGAGGAACCGCAACTGTCGCATGAACATGGACCATGATCCCCCTCCCCACCCAAAAAAAAAAAAAATGAACTTAACCAAAAAAAATAAAATTTTATTTTTTCAAAGCAAATAGGTTGTGAATTGACTCCATACAAGAATTCTCTAAAGGAAAACAGAAAAATCAAGAACCGGATCATATGAGACCCCTAATTTTGCACTAATTTGTCTATATTCCTGAATTTGATTCACAATAATTTATGAGAACTAATAAAAGATCATGTTAGACTTGCTAGATTATTACTTGGTTGAGGATTTCTTTATTTGGCAATTAAAGTATTAATTTTTTATGAATTGCTGGATTATTACTCGGTTGAAGATTGCTTTATTTTGTAATATAAAGTAATAATTTTTTATGAACTTCAGCGACTGATGTGGTCAAGGCATCAATCTCCGGAATCAATTACATATTATTCTCGCTAATGCAATGGAATCTGCGATGTTTAAAGTATTCTATTTAAATCCAACACGTAATTTGTGGGAGAGATATTTCTTGGATTAATTTCTGTAAAGATGGAGGCAAGGAGAATCATACCACTTCTCTATCAACTTCGAATTTTTGTCGAATTGACATGTCTATCAAAGATTTCTTAATGAGTTCTTCAGCCCATAATAGAGCTCATCTATCAGATAAAGAAGTGAAGAAATTTGTAAATCGTGGATAGTGCCATGAACCAAAGCAAAAAAATATGCGTTTTGTGTGATGGATAAAGAATTTGATCCCTCCTCAATCATCTTTTCCACATTCTTGCCAATTGCAGCATTCCCTTTTTGCTTTCTTTTGTAGTACGCATTTTCTATATAAATTGGTTCAATGAACAAAGAGAAAAAAGTTAAGAGACAGAATTTCTTTGTTAAGGGGTAATGGAGAAGACTGAGAACGAGGCCAGTGGTAATGAACTCAAGTACAGAGGAATCAAAGCTATGCCCTTTGTCATAGGTACTTCAATCAGAGAAGCTAGTGTATAATGCCATACTTGTCTCGTTAAGTTATTTTTTCCTCTTCAATTCCAACAATTTAGATGTCAGCATGATATGCATAGCCTTTTAATCTTATCTTTAATAATCATCTCATCCCAGTCGTTATTGAAATTTGATATGGTTTAACACATAAAAAACCTATGTGATTTTTGAAGAGTTAATACGAGCACCTTCAAGTTTACAGATAGTCATTCCATGGTGACACAATTTTCTGAAGGAGAAGTTTTGTCTGAGAGCCTTACATTGCTGCTATGGTTATTTTTGCCTTCCCTGCTTGGTTGCTCTTTTGGCTTGGTGATGATTTCCGTAATTATGTTGTTCCAAGAAAATTTAGAACCATTATCGATGACACGAGCGAGTGTTGGTCACTATATATATCCTCGTACTTGCAAATTCATTCTAGAAACAGATGCAAGATTTTGTGGACAAATATGATTACAGGTTGCATACATTTCCTTTTCTTATGTTTGTTTAGTTTCCCCAGGATGATAAGATTTCATATTTTAGTAACTAGGATGTAATTTATGTCTGCATTCAAAAAGTCATACGCCGTGGTACAGAATCTCAAAATAAGGAAAAACAGCAGTTGCAACTTGCAAAGTGAGCAAGGTAAGAGGAATAGGTAATTAATTTTCTCAGTTGATTGAACTGCAATTCGTTGGTTGGCGTCCTGCATGACATTAATTTCAGCTGTCTTCTTTTGGCAGCCAGCAAATGTTATCATCAGCCTGAAAAGTTTTTTATCAAAACAGAATCTGCTTCTTTGGCAAAAAGAAGTAAATGTAAAAAGATTACTTCATAAATTAATTAGTTGCACTGGTTCAGAACAGAATGAAGAAAATGCTTGTTTCTCGACATAGAGTGCTTAGAGTACAAGCAGTAACACGCATTAAATAGCAGCATTTTTTCTCAGAATGCATGATAACAAACTTGAGTATGGAATAAAAATCGAGGGGCGAACAGGAGATAAATTTAAGAACCAGTGGAGACAATTAAATGGAGAGTAAACATAAAAATTCTACCACTTTTCACTGATTGTAAGAGATGAGGACCACTATTTTGATTAGCTTTTAGCTTCATTCTTGAGAATTTGCTACTTTTACCAAAAACTGGAAAAGGAGTCATCTACTGTCCTGGAAATATTGTGACAAAAATTTTGCAGGGAACGAGACATTTGAGAAGCTGGGAACGCTTGGCACCTCGTCAAACCTCTTGGTTTACCTCACTAGTATTTTCCATTTGAAGACTATCACAGCAACTAATATTATCAACATCTTCAATGGCACTTGCAATTTTGGTACCTTGCTTGGAGCCTTCCTTTCTGATACTTATTTTGGTCGCTACAAAACCTTGGGGTTTGCTTCAGTATCCTCCTTTCTGGTACGAAGATTTTGCAGTACTGTATCTTGTTCACCACATCATTGTGTCCAAATCAATTTAATCTTCTAATTCATAACTGAAAGCAAATCTGATTATCAGTAACTTTCAAATTTTAATGCAGGGAATGCTTGTACTGACATTAACAGCAGCCATTTCAAAGCTTCATCCCCCTCACTGTGGAAATGGAGGCAAAGAAACAGGCAGATGTTTAGGACCAACACCATGGCAAATGGCATTTCTGTTGAGTGGTTTTGGATTACTAGTTATTGGTGCCTCAGGCATAAGGCCTTGTAATTTGGCATTTGGGGCTGACCAATTCAATCCTGACACTGAATCAGGGAGAAGAGGAACTAATAGCTTTTTTAACTGGTATTATTTCACATACACATTTGCAGCCATGGTGTCATTGACAGTCATTGTTTATGTGCAATCCAATGTGAGCTGGTCGCTGGGGTTAGCCATTCCCACAATTCTTATGTTCTTTTCCTGTGTGCTCTTCTTTGCGGGTACAAGAATCTATGTGAAAGTGATACCAAAGGGAAGTCCTTTAAGTAGCATTGCACAAGTTATTGTTGCTGCAATCCAGAAGAGAAGAGTAGAGTTGCCAAAGCAACCATGGCTCTCACTTTTTAACCATGTTCCTTCCAATTCCATCAACTCTAGGCTCACTTACACAGATCAATTCCGGTAAATATATATGCTTTGACAAGTTTCACATTCCAAGTGTGCAATTTGTATTCCATTAGCATCTATCATTTCATCTATATTTTAATGTCCCACTGATAATTGGAAGTTATTTTCAGATTTTTAAGCAAAGCAGCTGCTATAACTGATGACCAGATAAAGAGGGATGGATCAGCAGCCGATCCATGGAGACTTAGCAGTATCCAGCAAGTGGAAGAAGTAAAATGTGTACTACGAGTAATCCCCATATGGGCTGCTGGATTGATCTACTATGTCTCTGTAGTTCAACAACAGAACTATGCAGTCTTCCAAGCCCTCCAATGCGATCGACGCCTTGGAAAGAGCAATTTCGACATTCCAGCGGCTTCATACATCATCTTTGCTATGTTAAGCATAACAATTTGGCTACCCATCTACGACAGGATTTTAATTCCATGGCTCAGGAGACTGACAGGGAAAGAAGATGGATTGACACTACTCCAAAAAATTGGAATTGGCATGATCATCTCTATTCTTGCATTACTGATTTCAGGTTTAATTGAGGACAGAAGGAGGGTCTTGGCTCTCACAAAACCAACATTGGGATCAGTTCCTGGAAAAGGTGCAATCTCTTCAATGACAGCAATGTGGTTAATTCCTCAAGTGGCACTATCAGGACTTTCTGAAGCATTCACTCTAATTGGTCAAAATGAACTCTTCTACAAGCAATTCCCTGAAAATATGAGGAGCATTGCTTCAGCATTCTTGTTTGTGGGCTTGGCAGGGTCTAGTTATTTGAGTAGCTTCTTTGCAACAGTGATTCACAGGACAACAAAATGGTTGGAAGATGATCTTAACAAGGGAAGATTGGATTACTTTTATTACTCGATTGCAGCTTTAGAAATTTTTAACTTAGGCTACTTTCTTATTTGTGCAAAGTGGTACAAGTATAAAGGATCAGACAGAAATCCTTGTGCAACCCTCGAAATGAACCAAAATAACCAACCTGAGAAGATTACTATCTGATAAAATATGCCATCATTTTTTTTTTTGGCTTAAAGCATGTCAGATATGACAGGTCAAATGTTCTTGAAGAAGTGCTCAACCAAGAAGAGTTATATGCAATTAATCTAGTGACTTGGAGAAGGTTAACTGAGTTTATCATTTCCAAGAAGAAATTGAAGCAATCTCATCTTTCTCATGGGTGATTGCCATCAAATGAATCCATTGACTTTGCTATGTCCAATAAAAGCTCAAGTTATTGCCTTTCGCTGTCTTTTTCGCCTGTCCTTTTGCCTTCATTCCTTTTTAGTTCCACTTTAGCTATAATGTGAAAGTTGCTGCAGATGATGTGCACCTAGTGATAAGTGGGCTAATTTCCTTCTTGACTGCTCAAGGATCACAAGAAATAATAGTTATTCCTTCAAATAAGCCTCGATACTTTCATAGCACCAAGGCAATAGGAGAATTTGTTCGAGGGACAGCACTGAGAGGACAAGGAGAGGAGACCAGTAACAGCATGTACTGTACAGCACCGAAGCCACCTTCATGTGGGTTAGGACAGAGAGGACTTTGCGAAACACTAGTTGATTGATCAATTCAACCATTTGCATAACCATACGTTTATATCTTCGACTTTGTGAGCTACCTATAAAATGAGCCAAAAGTACTAGAAAATAGATTAATACGTGGCCGATTTTTAGTCATTTATATTCGAAATCTTGAATTCTAGATCATAAACTAATAGAAATAGTTGAAATTAAAATTCTTATTGTCCCAAATTAAATTTTGTTTAAATTCAAAATGCACATAAGAAATTGTATGTTAATTTATTTTTAGCAGCTCGATAATGTAAAATACAAAGAAAAAAATAATTTTACACACTCTCTGTTTTGATGCATATACTCGCTTCTTTAGTTTTTATGAAGTGAAAAATCTCTAAAAAAAGTTTTTATTTTTTTGAACATATAAATTTAAAATCTTATAATATGAGATGTTTCAAATGAAATATAAATTCCAGGTTTTGTTATTTATATTTATTTTATTATTTCTTTTAATTTAAAATATAGGGATACATATTTGTATGGGAAAAAAAAGTGGCATGTGTAAAATATTGAGAAAATTACAATTCTGATACCAAATAGTCATAGTATCAGTAGTTTTAGTTCATAAAGTTTATATGAAAGAAAATTTAATATCAATTGTTTTAAATTTTTAGCACATTTAGTCTTATTGAAGCATTTTTAGTCCCTAAAGTTTGAATAAAAGTAAATCTATTATCAATGTTTTAATTTTTCAGCAGATTCAATTCTATTGTTAATATTTTACCAAAATTTTACTAGATCTAGTCACGTGTTTAAAAAAATACTCTTCGATCTGTTACCTATTTTATCTCGTTTGTTTCGAATAACAATTATAAATAGTTAAACGATTTTTAAGTGAATTTTTCAAAGACATTGATTACCAAAATTTTCTCTTCAAATTACAATTTTAGGGCTTTCTTTAAGTGCAAAGAGAGAGAGAGAGTGGCAGTGAAGAGAGAGGGAAGGAGTAAAATAACTGATTGCCTGTATGAAGATTTGAACTTTTTTCAAATTTATTAGCTTTGTTTAATTTGTTTTAGAGTAAAAATTAATTACTCAAATTAGTGTCTTTAATTGCAAATATGACAATAAAAAATTTTTTATTTATTCAAAATTTGGTTACTGGTACCATCACGTGACCGGATTTTTGTAAAATTTTGACAAAATCGGTCAATTGAACTAAATATGCTGAAAAATTAAAATATGTTATACTAGAATTATTTTTATCCAACTTTAAAGATTAAAACTGTTTCAATAAGACTAAATATATTAAAAAATTAAAATAATTGATATTAAATTTATTCGTCCAAATTCTAAAATCTAAAACTGCCTATATTTAAAAAAATTTAATATCAAAATTGTAATTTTATCTAAAATATTATTAAAAGAAATCATATTAACACTAGAGCACACCAATTTCTTTGCGAACAGTGAAACATCAATCACCGTAATGTGTACACTGACAATATTGACAATTGACATGATATGTGGAGGAATCCAGCTCATTGATGCTCTTTGCTGCTCATCTCAAACAGGCTAATCTGTTTAACTAATTTTTATCTTCAGCTAAAAGCAGTGCAATATATGCTGGAATTCAGGTCTTATTCTTATACTACAAAGACAAAATAAATATCGCTTTCTTTTTCAAAAAGAATATGTAATGATTGCTAAGCCATGTGAACCTGTGCCCACCTAGGTCATGAATAAAGCAGAAATAGCCTGCAGGGGTTGTTCAAGGAGGAGGGTTTGGCATATAAGTATATCTTAGATGATGGCTTTGGGGCACGAATTACTGAAATTTGAAGATTTGGGTTGGAAATAATTTGTTTTTATTGTATGTTTTCTACTATGTACGTATCTAGTTATTGTGTGGCATGCAATTCGATCAGCTATAATCTTCTCTGGCATGCTTCGGTGGTACTGGCCAAACAGTTTGACTACCATATGTCAAGAATTGTATCGTGTGAAAATCTTCCTAGCACCACAATTGCCCAGACACAATCTTGTCTGCTGAATCCGGCTTGAAGTTATCTGATCTAATTCATTACAACCCTCAATATTGGTCCAAGAACTAATTCATTGATGCGAACGAAGTGTCTAATAATCAAATCAGCTTGCCATTTAATTAGGTGGATGATTCTGGAGGCAATTGGAAGAATGTAGACAGACAGCATTTTAAACCACTTGATCAGGTTACATGAAAGTCGAAACGGTTGGAATTTGAACCTGCGAGTTCTTGTGTGTGTGTAACTGATGTCTCTACGTAGGCAGGAACATCCATTCACTTATCTGTGACTTTTGTAAGTAAACATACTTATTGAGTTAGAAGAATAGAGATAACTATCAATTATGTAAATTTGTTCCTCATTTTATTTGAAAATTGTCCAACATTGGCTATTGTACACAGAATATGCTACACTTGACCTTTTAAACAGGATAAAATTAATCTATAGCACTGTTTGGATCGAAGGAAAGACAATGAAGAGGGATACTACCCTAGGAGAAAAGAAATGAAAGAAAACACGACGAAAGTGATTTCCATCAAAGTTGTTTGAATTCATGAAGGAACTAAGGAAACACTATTACATTCTTTAGAGAGGGAAAAGAAAAGAAAGAAAGAAAAAAAAGAAAAGGAGGAGGTTTCTATATTAATTTAGGATTGTTCAAACTGGTTTATTTGATTAAACGATCACTCCAAGTAAGTTACGTTCTTATGGATTTGTTAAACGGTTATTGATTTTCTTACTTGTAGAAATTCCAAAAAATGACAATTTTTATAATGCTTGGTTGATTGGGTTAGAAAATTTTTAATATCAAATAACATGACAAGTTTATGCTATAGTTTCTCCTGTGCCATTGGTATGACATTCAATTATGGGCCGTTCATATTGTCGCAACTTGCCTTTTTAACCTTCCTCCTCCTCCGATTTTCTTAATACTGATATCTTCAATTACGTTTTCTTAATATTTCTCCCTCTGATATTCTTTTTTGTTGTTTTTATTTTTTATATTTATTCTTTTACATATTTGAGTATTTAATCTATTTCTATTTGTATAAATTTCTACAATATAGTGATAATAAATTCCGATTAGAGTGCTATGCACTTTTACTTTTTTTTTTATTATCCTTTAAGGTTTGCAAAATAGTGCGCCTTTACTTTTATATTATCCTGTAAATTGTGCAAGTAAATTTTAATTAAATAAAAAATGTTTATTTTTTTGGTACAAGATTACAGTGCTATGTTACTTTTTCACAATTGTGGATTATTACTATAGCAAAATTGTTTTTCAAATTAGTTTTATTAGTGGAAAGTTTAAAAAACTATTTTTTAGATTAATTTGAACAATCTATTCTATAACATAATATGTAAATTTTTTTAAACATTTTTTCACTTGTTTATTTGTTTGAGATAAATCAATTTTTATTATTAAAAATAGTTTTTCAAATACAAAAAAAGAAGAGTATGTTGAAATTAAAGAAGTAGAAAAAGAAAGTTGATGAGCAAAGCTAAATTAGTAGATATATAAAGTAATATATAAATAAATGAGAGAGAGAGAGAGAGAGAGAGAGAGAGAGAGAGAGAGAGAGAGAGAGAGAGAGAGAGAGAGAGAGAGAGCCCAAAAAAAAGATGAGAAAGAGAAAAGCTGCCAATGATGAGGAGAGAGGAGAAACAATTATGATGAGGAAGCAGAAACGATTAAGACGAGAGAGGAGAATACTTTCAAAAAAAAAAAAGACGAGAGAGGAGAATGAGAGCCATAAAAATTAACAAAAATATATAGTATTAATAAGATAAAGACAATCTTTATATTTGAACAAAAATTGCTCACTCAGGTAGGACTGTTCAAAAAAACCCAAAAAACTGAAAAATCGAGAAAATCGATCCGTCCTGAACCGAAAAAAAGGGTAACCGAACCGGTTTTTGGTGACAGGGCGGTTTGCGGGGCGGGTTATATTTTAATCGGGGCGGTTCGCGGTTCCCATTTTTGCGAACCGACAGGTAACCGAACCGAACCGAAATGGGGGTAGTTATGTAATTTCACATGTCACTTATGTAATTTCATATATTAGTTTGGGTGTTCATTTCGCTATTTGTTGAATATTTATGTTTTTACATTGATTGAAATGAGAAGATGAAGTTTGAAAGACTAAGTGATTATTTTCTTGTTTATATGGTTTTTGGTTATTTGTTGAATATTTATGTTTTTATGTTGATTGAAATGAAAAGATGAAATTTGAAAGACTAAGTGATTGTTTTCTTATTTATTTAATTTTTGTTTTTTTGAAGATTAAGGTTTTGGATGTAATTTAACTTTAAGATATTAATGTTTGTATTATTAGTGATTTATAATATTTTGTAATTTTTCTTGTTTATTTTTTTAAAAATATAGGTAAATTATTATGGACCGGGTCGGGTACCCGCCCTATCTGAACCGGTTTTGCGGGTAACCGGAAGGCCGGGTACCCGCTACATGTGGACCGGTTTGCAATTCAAATTTTTGCCGAACCGCAAAGACCAGTTCGGTTCACATTTTTTGTCCACGGACCTAGTACCCGGTCCATGAACACCCCTACACTCAGAGTTCAATTCTGTATACATATGTGCATCCACCTTTGTTCGGATTTCGAATTCTCATTGTTTCAGAGTAGCAAATTTAATGGTTGATTCTTTAGATAAATTTGGGGAGGTTGATTAGTCCTTGATTTTCTTTTCTTCTGAATCTATTCCTTCTGTGGAAACAAGTCTCATTCGGTTGGATGTGACGTCCATGTATGGCTTTTTTTTACTTCTTTATTCGGTTAAGAATCATAAAGTAACTCGAATTATCACCTAACTGGCACTGCTAACTAATTTATTATCCTTTCAAAATGGGTTTATTGCCAAAAGTATTGATTTGTATAATTGCAATAAGTGGTACCCAATAAGATAGTATCTATCATGTCTATCTTACAACTTTTCCTAGATTTTGCTATCATACTCCATCCGTTCCATTTTATTAGTAATAATAAAAAATTGCATACAATTTAGGCACAATTAAATTTGATGAATACCACGAGTTGACAAGACAATGAACATTTAATTTAATTTTGGTTTGTTACTAGAAATCCTTAGGTTGATGGTTGAATGGTTAAGATGGCTAAATTATTATCTAATTTTTTTTAACATATTTTTAAAGATTACAAATATTCTGGCACGAAAATAATAACCACGACCAATAAAAATGATGCTGGAAGCAAACAAAAAGCGTTTGTATGGATTCGGTCTTTTGGCTCGCTTCTAATTTTTCGGTGGAACTTTGGCTGTTTGACAGGGACTCAAGATAACATCGGACTTGGTGGGATTAAGCGTGTGGCGGTGGGGAGTCAGATTCTTATTCAGCAAGAAGTGGGAAAATACTACGGAAGTTATACAACTCGGACTTCGATCGTGACTATAAATGTAGTGTTTGTCATTTTTTGCTCGAGAATAATTCTTGTGGTGGTGTACTGGACAAAGAATGTTTCCACTGCACAATGTGGGCGATATATTGGAACAAGAAAGTGTCCATGGGTATTACTCATGGAAGATTTGTAATGGTTTAGCTTCATTTTCAAGTCTCCATTCAACAGAAAAAAGTGGCAATGATACATAGTCAACTCCAATGAGGCAGGCCAGTATTATTATATGAACCTGACAAATGACTCGCACGCTCGGATAATGTGCTTTCTTAGGGTGTAGACCTCATTCACCGATAAACTCAACTAAAAATTTTCATTCCTCAAAGCAAATGAGATATGTGACCTTCAATTTGTTGCCGAAATAGAGAAATAAAATGGAGAATTACAGACTTGGAAGTATGATGAACACTTTCCTTCAGGTTTTATTTGCCTCTATTATTCTCAGTAAATTACCTTTAGGATACAACAAAGTCTAAGAACTAAAATGAAAAGTTAAATTTTAATTTTTGTCAAAGTTCAGTTATTCAAAGAGATTTGAGATACATTTTTGTGGTATTAACTAAAGGATACAAATTTTGAACAAGAAGATGCATCTGTTCTTCAGAAAACTGAAATAACGGCATTTTGGTCATTCCCGCACACGGGAATCATCCGCGGAAATGATCAGAAAGTGAACCACGAAAAGACTTCGCTCTGATCATTCCCGTGCAGGATTCCCGTGCGCGGGAATCAACTGCAGGAATGATCAGAAATAATTCCTCTTATTAATCAAAAAGTCCAAGATGCCCTAGGAATCCAGTGCGGAAATGATCAGAAAGTGAACTATGAAAAGACTTCACTCTGATCATTCTTGCGCAGGAATCAACTGGGGGAATGATCAGAAATGATTCCTCTTATTAATCAGAAAGCCCAAGATGCCACGTGAATTCTGCGCGGAAATGATCAGAAAATGAACCACGAAAAGACTTCACTCTGATCATTCTCGTACGGGATTCCGATGCGCGAGAATCAACTGCAGAAATGATTAGAAATAATTCCTCTTATTAATAAAAAAGCACAAGATGCCCCAAGTGTCCAAATGTCCTTGTCAAGATATTTATATATCTTTCAATTTATATTCAAATGAATTACATATAAATTTGGAATAGTCTTCCAACAAATTTACCTCCAAAACAATATTTGAACCAAATTTGAATTAGGAAGAAGACAAAGACATATATAAGGATTGGACATTCCATTCTCTTTTCATGTGGGATAATGAACTTGAATAATACATTGAAAACTATAAACTATTACTAACACAATTAACCACGTAATCTAATGTATGTCATTGTGGATCATATACAAGCAAGAATCTGTGTGGAAAAAAATGAGAAATTGAGCCTATGAGGGTAAAAAGCCCCCAGCTTGCACAAATTTGTCTACGTTCCTTGATTTGTTTGATGCACAAGAAATTAAGAGTAAGACAAGTATTAAAAGATTGACAACTTGCTGAATTATTTCTTTGGTTGAAGATTCTGCTTTAAAGTAATAATTTTTTGTTAGAGTTCAGTGACTGATGCGGTCAAGGCATCAAGCTTCGGTTTCAACTATATTATGCTTACTAACACAATCGAATCTGCAAAATTTAAACAATTTTATTTTAACAGATAACATGATGCGGTCAAGGCATCAAGCTTCGGTTTCAACTATATTATGCTTGCTAACACAATCGACTTTGCAAAATTTAAACAATTTTATTTTAACAGATAACACGTAAGTTATAGGACAGATTTCTTTAGAAGTTTTGTAATGATGGAGGCATGGAGCATCATACCATTTCTCTAGGAGCTCCGAGTTTTTGTTTAATAATGAGTTCTTTAGACTTAGAGCTCATCTATCAGATAAAAGAAGTGGACAATTTTGTAGATCGCACATAGTGCCATGACCAAAGCAAAAGATATGCCGTATGTGTGATGCAAAAAGATTGTGATCCCACCTTAATGATTTTGCCCATAATATTGGCTGACAAGTGTAGCGTTTTCCGCTTTACTCTTTTCCGTAGTTATATTTGCTATATAAATTGTAAAATCGTGCAATTAATTCAATGAACAAAGATGACAAGTTGAGAGGCAGGAATTTGTGTGTTAAGAGGCAATGGAGAAGACTGAGAACGAGGCTAATAGTAATGAACTCAAGTACAGAGGAGTCAAAGCCATGCCCAATCAGCAAATTTGTTAGAATATTATTTGGAAAAAAAAAAATCTAGCAACTGTGGGTGTCAAAGGTTATTTTTTAAAATTTAATTAAACGCGACGCAAAATTTTTTTTTAAATTATCCAAACGCGGCGCTACTATTCATGCACTGTTGACTATTCATTGTTCTCTTTTTTTTTTTTTTTTTTTTTTGCAGAAGAAGTTAGGGTTTTTTATTTAAGTTTTTTTGGGTTATTGTTTAGTTAGATTTATAGGATTTAAGTAAAAGTAATTGAGGTAGTTCAATCTTTGAATTGAAGAATTTTAGATTTAGAAATAATAAAGCTATAGACACCAAATTTTGATATACCACTAAATTTTTTAATATCTTGTGGGCTATTTTTTTATTTTTCGAATGCGAAATCTGGTTTTTAGAGAAAGTGTGCAAAAGTCTTCTAGCAAAATTGTAATTTCAGCACGTAAACACCTTTTTCGCCAATTTTTATTTTTAAATTCATATTTTATACCCTTGTATAAATTCTAAATTTTGTAATTTTTCTAGATGAACCACTATTTTTCTGTGTATTACGTCAATTCAAGGACAAAATAGTCATTTCAATTTTTGAATGCTTTTTTTTGGCTATTTTTGAATCCCAAACTCATATTTCATACTTTTAAGTATATTCTAAATTTGTGATATTTTTTCAGGTTCAAAAACTATTTTTTCTATGATGCATACGTACCTTGAGGCAAAATCGTTATTTTTTTTAACCTAAAAATTATCACAAATTTAAAATATACTTAAAATTATGAAATATGAATTTAGGATTCCAAAATAGCCGAAAAAGACATTCACAAATAAAAATGACTATTTTGCCCTTAAATTGACGTCATACACAAAAAAATAGTGGTTCATCCAAAAAAATTACACAATTTAAAAATTTGTACGCAGGTATAAAATATAAATTTAAAAATCAAAAATTAGTGAAAAAGGTATTTATGTGCTGAAATTACAATTTTGCTAGAAGACTTTTGTACACTTTCTCTAAAAACCAGATTTCGCATTCGAAAAATTAAAAATGGCCCAAAAGATATTAGAAAATTTAGTGGTATATCAAAATTTGGTATCTATAACTTTATTATTTCTAAATCTAAAATTTTTCAATTCAAATATTGAACTACGTCAATTACTTTTATTTAAATTCTATAAATCTACCTAAACAATAACTCAAAAAAACCTTAAACCAAAGACCCTAACCTCTTCTAAAAAAATAAAGTGAACAATAAATAGTGAACAGTATGTAAACAGTAGCACTGCGTTTGGAAAACACGGCTCATGAATGATTAAAAAAAAAATTTCTACACCACGTTTAATTTCAAAAAATGGCCTCTGACACACACAGTTGTTGAAATTTTTTTTTTCCAAACAATATTCTAACAAATTTACCCCTTTGTCATAGGTAATGTTCATATACATACATATATATATATATATATATATATATATATATATATAATGTCATACTTCTCTCATTAAGCTAATTCTTGCTCTTCATTAACTCCAATAAATTAGCAGTCAGCATGATAAAAAAATTGCAGTTAGAAAAGCCAGTACCGGAAGAGGAATAGGCAATTTGCCCATTTGGTTGGACTGCGGTTTCGTAGCTAGGGTGGTGGCATCATGCAAGACTCAACTGTTAGCCGTCTTCTTTTGCTAGCTAACAAATAATATTTTATCAGCCTGAAAACGTTCTTTGATCAGAATAAGAATATGCTTCGTTGTCAAAAAAGAATTGAACATAAAAAATGACTCAGTTTTCAAATATTATATTGTACCAACAATTCATAAAATAATTAGTTGAATTGATTCAAAACAAAGAAGAAAATGCTGGTTTCTTGACAGAGTACCGAGTATGACACGCCATGAACAGCAGCAAATTTTTCTCAGAATACACGATCACAAATTCTAAGGTAGGTTTTCATATGAAATTGAAATAAAAATCAATGGACAAACTGGAGATAAATTTAAGAAACAATGGAGACGTTTAAATGGACAGTAAGACACAAATTCCTCAATGCCTACTGATGGATTCCTCTTTTTTGTGTTTTATTTTTGGCCTGAGATATAGTTATTATAATTGATTTCAATTTCATATGTATATATGGTAATGCATTGAGATTTTAACATTTAGTAGTCAAAAACTACAATACCATTTTAAATATCACACTCGATGACCCTCTAACACAAACAATTTGATCCTAAATCAGAAGAAGAAAAAGACAACACTACAAGCATTTTAATTGAATTTAATCCGCTAACTGTCTTATGTTGTAATTTATTTGATTCCATCTTGATTCGAATTAATATAAATAAGTATTCCACATGATTTTGATGTGTAAAATTCCAAAATCAAGATTAATTAAAGCGGATACAAAAAGTTGTTAATCTTTTTTTTTTTAATCATCAACAATATCATATCATATTCTTAACCTATTTTATGTGAGGGTCCAACTGAACTCATGAAAAATTGATAAAAACTGAATTATAATTGTACTAAATAGATGTATTATGTATTTAATTAAATTTTTTATGAAAAGCAGCATTTGAATTTTTAACCTCTTAAACCCATTAGTTTTAAGGGTTAATTACAGTTTGCCCCCCTGAAAGTGGGGGAAACCTACACTTTGCCCCCTTCAATGTAAAAAACATACACTTTTGCACCAATATTTTTGGGTTAAAAGTTTTTTTATTAACTTAATTTTGCATAAATTGTTAAAAGTCTAAATTGCCCTTATAATTGCATGTGTATTGATAAATGTACCTATAGGCACTAAAACTTACTTTTCTTTTTTCCTTCCATACATGTCTATTATGCTCATATATATAATTTTAAAAAATAATTTTACATACTTTTTAACTAATCATATAAAATGCATAAAAAATTTTGTCATATTATACTTCACGAATAATATTTCAATTTGTCATAAGATTTTAAAAATTGTATAATAATAATGAAGATATATTTTTTTGCACTCTATACAAAACAATAATGACTTATATCTAAATTTTTGCACATGTATGTATGTGTCTATATATGTATATATATATATATAACCAATAAAATGATAAAATTTTTATTAATTAATATTTTTAATATATTATGCTACATTAATATCAATTTAGCTTTTTGCTTTGTGCATGGAATATTATATTAGGTTTAATATAATATGCTTACTAATATCAATTTTAACTCTTTTTTTGTATATAAGATATTACATTATGTTTAATACATTATGTTACATTAATATCAATTTTAACTCTTTTATTGGTGTACAAGATATCACATTAATTAAAATTCTATGATCTTATTGGCTTAATATATGCATGTATAAAAATTTGGATATAAATCTTTATTGTTTTGTATATAACGCGAAAGATGTATCATTACTATTACACAAATTTTAAAATTTTGCGACAACTTGAAATATTATTCATGAAGTATAATACAACAAAAATTTTTGTATATTTTATATGGTTAGTTAAAAAGCATGTACAAGTATTTTTAAATATTAATTTTTTAAAATTATTTGTATAAATGCATATTATACGGGTATGATAAACATGCAATGGATAAAATAGAAAAAATAAGTAAGTTTTAATAGCTATAGGTATATTTGTTGTGAGGGCAATTTACACTTTTAACAATTTATGCAAAATTAAGTTAATAAAAAAAATTTTAACCCAAAAATATTGATACAAAGTGCATGTTTTTTACATTGAAGGGGGCAAAGTGTAGGTAGGGGGCAAACTGTAATTAACCCTAGTTTTAAATACTTGTGCCAACCCAAAAGTTGTCAATCAATCAACCGAATCATGCACGCTCCCACCCCAACAGTAGTGTTCCAAATTAAGAGTGAGGAGACGTGAAGAGCTATTCAATTTTGACAGTACGTTGAGCTATTCAATTTTGACAGATTGACAGTACGTTTGATTGCAAGTATGTGACCTTGTTTTTATCATTATTATTAGTAGTAATTACATTTTGCCCCTCTGAACTTGTGGGGCAATCACACTTTACCTCCTGAATTTTAAATATCTACACTTTGCCCGCTAAAATTAATGGAATTTTCACTTCTTAACAATTGAAAATAGTACAAAAATTTAGCTGACCAAAATACCCCTCCTTTAAAACCAAATGGGTCAAAAATTAATTACACTTTGCCACCCTAAACTTGGAGGTGAGGGAGTAAAAGCACATTATTCCATTGAATTTTAATTGTATACATTTTGCTCCCTTTGATTAACAGAATTTATACAATCAAGCAGTCTAAAATATGATGAAGTTTTGCATGCCGAAAATACATGTGCTAATAACAGGTTTATTACATTTTGGCCTCCCTAACTTTGAGTATTAGCAACAATTTACCTTTTAAACTCTTGATATATGCACTTTACTCTTAATTTCAACACTATCAATATTATTTCATGGTGATGCATGGATTCATGTTTTGTCATGACCAAAATATTCTTAGAAAATTTAATATTTTATTCCTTTTTTCCTTTTGTGTTTAACAAATTACAATTTTATTTTAAATATATGTAAATTAGCTATAAACTTATATTATTTATATAATTTTTTGAAACTAACATATTTCATTCTAAAATAATTTTTTATATAAATGTAATGTACTTATTCAATAATTACAAAATTTATAATATTACAAACAAAAAAAATCACAGATAATCTTATTAGTATTTTTGTTTAATAATATTAAATTAATACAAATAAATTAGAAAGAAACACAAAATTATAAGCATTGGTCAAAATTTACATTTGAAAGTAATGATGACAAATTAAATGTAAAAGTTGCAATTAATAAACCATCAATTTTGAACAATTGTTAGAGTGTAAAACGATTGCACTATGCTTATTTGGCGTATAGGTAAGAATATATGTGTTTTTAATTTAGCTACAACTTACATTTTTTATACTAATATTAACTTTTTGAATAATTTTAACTCCTGAATTCATTTTACGTGATCTTAAAGATATCAATGTATTTAGGTAAATTTAGTTTTCATTTATTTTAAATTTTTGTATTGCCAAGTAAGGCCATGTGTCTCAAGTAGTTTTCTGCTTTAAATTCTTAATTTGATATATATCGTAAATTTCTTATATTTATATTTTTTTATAAAAATTTAGTAAGTTTTAAAATTTTTATTTATTTTAACTATGTTATTATATATATTAATCATTTTCCGTCGATTATTGCTATATAATCATTTTGTACAGGTATTACCGTTATTTACTAATATTTTTAGACAAGAATATTATTTCTAATCATTAACCAATCTTCATAGAGGGTCACACACACACATACTGGAGGCAACGTGTTACTCCACTAATTAAATCTAACTATTATTTATGGGCATTAATATCATTTCCCCACATTTTTTGGATGCAAATTTTATGTCTAACGTTTGAATAATCGTCAAAGGAGGCAAAGTGTATAAAATCTAGGGTTAAAGTGTGATTGCCCCCAAGTTCACGGGGACAAAGTGTAATTAACCCTTATTATAAGTGGCATTCCTTTTTTTCTCTTTGGGGGTGTGGGAGGGGGGGTTTGATAAACCACTGTAAATGGTAAAGAAAAATGTTGGCCTTTTACTTTAATATTTGTCCAGTTAAATAAAAAAAATGATTTAATACAACATGATAATAAATGCAAATAAATATGTTTGTATAGTAAATTGTGTTTTAACTAGTATCTAGGACATCGATTAGAAAAGATTCCTACATTTTATCATAGCTTCAATTCTTTATTATTAATTTATTACTATTGTTATTCTATCTCGGGTAAGGGAAATTGGGCGGGATCGGTCCGCGCGCACTTCAAGATCTGCAATCAAACTTCTGCTGATGTCTCATCCAAAGCTCATTCGACCAATTTTCTTTCGCACACACTATTTAGTATTTATATATTTCTACTAGGGTGACACTAGAAGAAATACACCCCAGCACCATATATAACACAATCCACAGATCCATCCTCAAACTTCTATAGGTATAGCTGCACGTAGCTATTTACCTCAGCAAAATAATATAGAAGTTAGAGAACACTCAATTCAATGGAGAAAAGTGATAGTGAGCAGCAAGTTGTTACACTAGCAGAATCCATGGATAGAAATGGGAAAATACTTGTCCCTCAAAATGAACCAAACTACAGAGGAATTGTGGCAATGCCCTTTGTTATTGGTAAGCAAGACCACCCCCATCCTTTTCTCATTTCTCATGTTTGCTCTTCTTCTATGGAGTCCTCATAATTTGGGTTTTAAAATTTATAATATTATAGTATGTGTGATGATTTTCTTTGCTGAAAAATTATGCAGGAAATGAGACTTGTGAGAAGCTGGGAACAATAGGGACGTCAGCAAACCTTCTGGTTTATCTAACTTCGGTTTTTCACATGAAGAGCATTGCTGCAACGAATCTGGTGAACATTTTCAATGGGACTTGTAATTTTGGAGGCTTAGTGGGAGCATTTTTGTGTGATACTTACTTTGGTCGCTACAAGACAATTGGGTTTGCCTCTGTTTCATCATTCTTGGTGAGTTACAACTCCTACCAACCCTCTTCAAACTTATCTAACTTATTAAGGTTCGAGTTTCTTTTCCAATTAGAAGAAGAAATACAGAATCCTTATTAATATAGTAATTACCTAATATTATTATTTTTTGAGCTAAAACTTGCTTCAAATGGAGGATTATGTACTTGCTAATTATTATTGGAAACGTTTAAGGGAAAAGGAGATACCATGAAAGAAAAAAAAAAAAAAAATGAACCCGCAATTAATGAGGTAGTCATAAGGAGTGTGTAGTGACATTTAGTTTCACCTAAGTTGACAAAAATAACGTCATGATAACCGAAGGGGTTGTTAAATGCCCTCAATTAGAGATATCAAACTAGATAGCTCTTCTTCTTTATTCTGAAGGGGTTGTTAAATGTTTTTGATGGTTCGTCTTGTCCAAAAATTGACGCTCTCTCATGGTTTATGACATAGACATGCCTTTTTTCTACCAAAATGTACGACATCAATATTTTTATATGTGTATATGCATCTGTATGTGCATAGTAATTTGGACATGCACGTGTCCACACAGTCACGCATAAGTGTAATCATGGTATTGTATGAATGGGTGATTGGGTGGGTTAGAAATGTCAAAAGTTCTATTATATTCCAACCCTTATGTATTTCTGCATTAGTTCTACAATATTTGAAGTGTAATCCTAATCCAACCATAATTATTAGTGGGGAGGATGCTATTTAACGTTTAAATCTTTAATTTTATTTTCTTAGTTCTTCCTTCCATGTGAACTTTAACTGAACTTGAAGTTCGGTATTTGAACTTGCTGTATACATGTTGCTAATCTAGAACCA
Source organism: Mitragyna speciosa (assembly GCA_024721245.1). Taxonomy (NCBI): domain Eukaryota; kingdom Viridiplantae; phylum Streptophyta; class Magnoliopsida; order Gentianales; family Rubiaceae; genus Mitragyna; species Mitragyna speciosa. The sequence goes on along the minus strand of CM045573.1, from coordinate 823,805 downwards.
AAAAGAATATCCATTGTTAATCCACAACATAAAATCTGTTACAAGGGAAAAAAATGGAAGTCAGAAGAGTCACAACATGATACAATATATTATAGAAGATTCAAAAGTTTAGTAAACGAATTAGTAAAAGAAATAGGGCCACCGATGAGTTGGGCCAGAAGGACCAAAATACCAGACATAGAAGCAAATAATATAGGCTCAGAGATTGTGAACAATCAAGAGCTTTGCTACTTTTTTTTTTTAATTTTAATTTTATTCAATTTGAATCACAGGGAATGCTGGTACTGGCACTAACTGCTGCAATACCAAAATTGCATCCTCCAAGCTGTGAAAACAAAGCCTCAAGCATATGCAAAGAAGCATCAACAGGGCAGATGGCATTTCTAACAAGTGGATTCGTATTGTTGATAATTGGTGCTAGTGGTATAAGGCCATGTAACTTAGCCTTTGGAGCCGACCAGTTCAATCCCAATACTGAATCTGGAAGAAAGGGAACCAACAGCTTCTTCAATTGGTATTATTTCACCTACACTTTTGCAGTTATGGTGTCTTCAACAATCATCGTTTATGTGCAGACAGATGTTAGCTGGGCTATAGGGTTGGCTATTCCAACATTTCTGATGTTCTTATCATGTGCACTCTTCTTTGCGGGTAGTTTTATATATGTAAAAGTGTTGCCACAAGGTAGTCCAATGACAAGTGTGGCACAGGTCATAGCAGTCACTATTAAGAAGAGAGGATTGAAATTACCACAGGAAAACCTCACCTTGTTTAATCATATCCCACAAGAGTCCATCAACATGAAACTTCCTTACACAGACCAATTCAGGTATGAACTATTTTACGAATTCCAAATCATTTACGGTTTATGTGTGAGGTGTGCAATATTTTTACTGCATCACCTTAGTCTAAAAGTCTTTGCTAATACCTACTCAAATTATGACTTGTGATATCAACAAAACAAGTTGTCTCTATATAGTTCAGTCAAAAAACCGTGCTATTGAAAAAGAAATAAATAATACGTTTATGACTGCAGGTTTCTTGACAGAGCAGCAATAGTGACTCCTGAAGACCAAATAAACTCAGATGGATCAGCAGCAAACCCGTGGAACCTTTGCAGTATGCAACAGGTAGAAGAAGTGAAATGCTTGTTGAGAATGGTTCCTATATGGATTGCAGGAATAATATTTGAAATTTCTGGAATCCAGCTGGGAAACTTTGTCGTGTTCCAGGCTCTTCAAAGCAATAGGCACCTTTTCAGCAGCAGCTTCAAGATTCCAGCAGGAACTTATAATGTCTTCTCCATGGTAGCCCTTAGTATCTGGCTACCAATTTATGATAGAATTGTAGTTCCATTTGCCAGAAGATACACCAAAATTGAAGATGGTATCACACAACTCCAAAGGATGGGAGTCGGCATAGTTCTCTCCATTTTAGCACTGTTTGTAGCAGGAATAGTAGAAGGTCGAAGGAGGACTATGGCATTAACTCAACCTACATTAGGCTTTGCAGAAGCAAAGGGTGCGATTTCTTCAATGTCTGCTCTGTGGTATATACCACAGTTGGCATTATTCGGGCTTGCTCAAGGATTTACCTTCATCGGTGAAAATGAACTCTTCTACAAACAATCCCCCGAAAACATGAGAAGCATTGCTGCATCTCTGGTGTTATGTGGTGTGGCATTGTCAAACTACTTATGTTCAGTTTTAACAGAAATTGTCCAGAAGGCAACGATGAAGGCTACAACACGAAACTGGTTAGCTCAAGATCTAAACAAGGCAAGGTTGGATAACTTCTTCTATATTGTAGCTGGACTGGAAATCTTGAATTTATGCTACTTTCTGCTGTCTGCTAAGTGGTTCAGATACAGAGGAATAGGTGATAATGCCCTTGAATTGGCAACCACGGAAAAAGTACAGCCTGAGAAGTCTGTTGTTTGATGTATCAAGTAAAATATTGTGGTGACAAGGATTTGCCAAACAAAAGGTAAATTTTTGTAGAAAAAAGGTTTTCTACAAATATGATTGCAAAAAGTTACCACAGCATTGTCTTGATTTCATCGATGTCATTTTATGTCCGAACAATTGCAATCAGTACACTATTGTGCATACAAAATTACAAATGCACAATGTTTGGAATTCGTTATAATGGCAAGCTCAACATTTTGTCAGAAAAATATTTTTTCTTTTGATGAAACTTTTAACATTTAAACGACATGACTTCTCTCTCTATTTATGAGCAAAAGTTACTTTTAACATTTAAACGAATCCAAAAGTTGCAGTATAAAATATCAACTTTGACCACTTATTGTGTCAGAAATTAAAGGAAACTTTCTTTAATTTCATAACTTTTTTGTTAATTTAAACAGAACGATGTAATTTTTCATAATTTGAATGAAGTTAAGGTGTGTTGGACAAAAAGTTTGAAATTTGAAATTTAAATATTGAAAGTATTAATTTGCTAAATTGATAAAATTGTATTTATTTGATAATTAAATGAATTTATGCATTGAATTTGAATATTTCACTTCATAAATATAATAATTTTATTTTAAAAATTAAAATAATTTATTAATAATATGCACGAGAAAGAGATACTGCATGTTTGTAAGAGATAGATGGCAAGTATATTTGTATCAAAATGTGTGTGAGAGAAAGTATGTATATATGTGCGAGAATGTATGTATAAAAGTATGTGCAAGTATGTGAGTGAAAAGAATTAAAATATGTGCTTGTATACGCAAGAGAAAGAAAACGTATATGCAGAAGCAAGAAAAAAATAGTATGATTATGTATTTATTTTTGTGTATAAGAGTGTAAATACTGTCGTGTCCCATTTTTCGAAATACAAAAAAAGATTAGTGTGGAAAAAAAGTGAAGGTTTTGTAAAAATGGTTTTTTGAAAAATGCTTTATTTTGGAAAAAAGAAAAGGTAGGTGGAAGAAGAGTGTGGCTTGACAAAAATTTGATTTTTGAAAAATGCTTTATTTTGAAGACAAAAAGAAAAAGAAAAGGGTCTAAAATGAGATTTTGAAAATATGACGGTTTTGACTAAAAAAATAGAGTCTAATAAGGGGTTTTTTTTATGAAAACAAAAGTCACCATTTGCTATTGAGTTTTGGTGTACCAAGTCACTAGAAAAATATTTTTTGATGTGAAAAAGCGCAAAAATAAGAACAAAAAATCTTTTTAGAAAAAACATTTTTATGACAAAAAGCAAGAAAAGTGAGAAAATCCTTTTTAAACGACTTCAGATCTTTGAAAACGAGAGAAAAATGTTCGTGAGTCATAGTTGAAGAAAGGAAAGGCAAAGGCTTGCGCCTAAGACACCCTTTCAACCTAGCCGAAATTAGTTGCGAGGTTTAGTCAAAATTTTCTTGATATAACCCTAAATTCTATCACATTTGGATGTAACTATATGAATGCAAATCTAGACCTAAAAATAGATATCGTTAAGGGGCAAAATGTCCCTTCGAAGTTTAATTGGAGCAAACGTATTAATTGCGCAACCCAAAAAAAAACCTTGAAGGGGTCACGAGTGATGCAAAATGAGACTCAAAATAAAATAAAAATAGAGTTTATATAGATATAAGTAACCAAGGAAAGGGAATGCAGCATAATTGGTACGGAGAACTAATAAACTCGTGACTAACTATTCCTATTCTCGGAGGGGAAAAACGGCCTGTTGGTGCACCACTCCCACGTAAGTAGACAACTATTTCTAGTCAGATCACACAAATGACCTAGTTTCTAAGCAAATGCAACCTTAAAGTCATAAAATGAAGATGTATAAAATACGTAATATTAATAACGTATATACAAAAAGGATGCAAAAATGGAAAATCCTTAAAAAGAAAGAAAGTGTGTGAAATGGTATGAAATGCACACAATGAGTGATCCAACGCTAAAATGACCTAAGGGTCTAGCGTTGGACTAACCCATTTCTTAGAAATTCCCTACTAGCATTGGACTAGCGAAGAAACGGGAATTAAACCACAACTAGCATTGGACTAGTGTGGCAACGATATACATATATCATAATAAAGCAGGTAAATAAATAAATAAACAAATAAAAACATAAATTAAAGTAATAGTCACATAGAAGCAAATAATAGCACATATGAGCACATAGCACATAAGTATAATATTCTAGATGCAAACCTAAGGAAAGCGAATCATAAGCACATAAGCACATAACACACAAAAATACCTAACTATTACATCAGGAGGAGCCTAATTACAATCTAGAAGGGGTAAATATAAGAAAAATAACCTATCTAATCTATTTATTACATTTTCTATCTAAAATACAAAATAAATGAAAATATAACCTATCTATTAATTTACCTATCTAAATACAAAATTTGATAGATAAAATATCACCTATCTATTACATTTCTTCAAATACTTAAATTTAAACTTGAATAAATAAATAAACACAAAATTGATAGATACTCAAAAATAAAAGAGAATTAAAACAACACATAGAAAACACATAAAAAATCAAATAAGAGCACATAAATAGAAATTAAAGGTAACGAGGAATACCTTCCATGTGAAGAACCAGTATAAGTACTAACAAAATAGACAAACACATCAAATGCACCGCTATTTTGGATAAACAAATCATAAAGTAAATAATATAACACTAACTACTATAATCATGCAATACAATACAAGACAATTATAATAGCAATAATAAATAAAAATTAAAATTAAAATTAAAAGCGCAAACTAAACATTTAAGAAAAAAATATTAAAAATGAAAGAAAACACAATAATACATATTAAACTTCTAACACACAATTAAAAAATACTAAAATAATCAAAAGAGGAAACAAAGAAAACTAATTTAAAAAATACTAATATAATCAAAAGAGGAAACAAAGAAAACTAATTTTTAGTGTTAATTAAACAAGAAAACTTACTTTGGGCATTGATTAAAAATTTAGAAAAAACCAAAAAAGCACAATTGAAAGTATTAAGAACTCATTTGAAAAAAAAAAAGGTAAAGTTTTTGGGGTAAAAGTGCAAGTATTAAAAAATTAGGGGGCAAAACTATAATTTTAGAAAAATATAGGGGTCAGAATACAATTTTAAAAAAATATAAGGGTCAAAATGGAATTTCAAAAAAATATAGGGTCAAAATGTAATTTTAGAAAAATATCAAGGTCAAAATATAAAAATATAGGGGTGAAAATGTAATTTTAGAAAATATAGGATAAAATGTAATTTTAGAAAAATATTGGGGTCAAAATATAACTTCAAAAATACAAGGGTCAAAATATAATTATATAAAAGTCGAGGGATCAGAATGCAATTAATTAGGACCAAATTGAAAAGAAAATAAAATTATGGGGGTCAATTTATAAAAAATAGAAACTTAAATGCAACAATCATAAATGCTTAGGGCCACAATAATATTAATAGAAGTCTAAGAACTATAAAATAAATACATATTATTAATTAAAATCAAATTAGAAAATAAAACCATCAAAACGGCATAGTTGTGGGTGAAACTACGTTACTTAAACTCCCTTTTCCCTTCTTTTTTTTTTTGGGTGTTCAACCTGTTGGCTGGCAACCGCCAAAAAATTTTCCGATGGTCCAATCGGACCCAAATTTACAATCCCACTTCATTTTTCACGTAGAATCTATTTCCAACCTTGTTTTTGCCAGAAAATGATCGAAAGTAGGTCAAACGACCAAAAGATAGCCAGATATATTTTTTATAACCCATCTTTAAAATCTCAACGAAATGCTATAAAAATTATATAGCAACACTCCTAGTGACTAGTACAACATAAATACGGCTGAAGAAACAACATGAAAAACATAAAAGAAGTGATATATTTGAGTACCCATTCCCTTGTTCTTTTAGGCGTTTTATCAAACATCTGGCAACCATATGCACAAGTAGCTTTTATATATATATATATATATATATATATATGTATGTAAGTATGTGATTTGCTTGTATTTCAAACCCAAATTTCAACCAAACACAATCACAACAAAATATACATTGCAGCAGTAAAAATACGTAATAAACATAAAAAAATAAAAGAAAGAAAACTTACCCAAGCTTCAAGATGAGAGGTAATGGTGGTGATGGTGTTCTTTTAAACCAAATAATTTGGCTTTGATCTCTGAGCTTCCTTAGTTCCTTGTGTGTGTGCCGCGTGTGTTTTAATGGTGTGAAAGTAGGTGTGTTTATTCTAGTTATGTGCGAATATATGTGGGTGTGTGTAGGTGCATGGAGTGTGTGCAAGTGTAGTGGATTTGTTTTTTATGTAAGTAGTGTTTGTAGTGTGTATATGGTGTGAGTTGTGTAGTGAATGTGAGTGTGTGCAAAGGTGTGAGAATGCCGAGAGGGAGTAGAAGAGTAGTGTGAGGGTGAGTTTTTTTTTTCTTTTTTGTGTGTAAAGGTGTAAGAGGAGAGAAGACTTGTGGGATGGTGATGGGAGGAAAAAAGTCCAAACTAATCCCCTAAAATCTGGTAAAAGGGAGGGCAAGCGGTGAGGGTGATTGATAGGGTTAGGGTGGCTGAAACACATAGCTTTGCAGCCATAAGGGGCAGCTGCAACACAACTTCTTCTTCTTTTTTTTTTTTTTTGGTAGTGGAGGGGCAAAATTAAAATAAATACCAGAAATTTTCAAAAATGGCGAAATCTTTATAGAAAATCTTTAAATATGAAAGATGCATATATAAAAATTGTTACAGGAAAACTCTAATAATAAACGATGTAACATCCCGAGTCTGAACTGGCCTAATAACTTTTGAGCTTTAAATCATGGGCTCAAAATGCTTAATTCAAGTTATTTAGTAGCTCAAATGAGGACATTATATACTAATCACTTTTTACTCTCTCCCATCGATGTGGGACTTGGGGTCTCACAAAAGACGCATTTAAAGATTTTTAATATGTTACGATAGTTATGAAAAATACAAAAATAATAAATAACTTAAAAAAAATATAAAAATCATACATAAAATCTATTATCACGTAAGACGTTTATATAAAAAAATTTGGCTGAGAAATTTTAATGTTAGGGCAACATTGGAAAACGTGCCTCTAATAGCCAAAAAGGCAAAAATGCAAATAAATACCAAACGAACCTTAAAAATCACAAAATTGTTACAAAAAATCTATATATATATATATACATATATATATACATATAATGCACAAATAAAAATTTTCACACGAAAATTCTAATAAAAAAGATACATTGGAAGACGCGTCATACACAACAAAAATTATGAAATAATACAAAAATACTAAATGATTTTTAAAAATTTTACAAAAAATCTATCATTACACAAAACACATATACTAAAATTTTTACTCAGAAATTTTAACATTAGTGCATTCTTGAGAAATGTGCCCTTCCTAGACAAAAGAAGAAAAATTAAATCAATACCAAACGTCCTCTAATAATCATGAAATTTTTACAAAAAATTTATGAATATGCAAAATGCACATATAATTTTTTTCACTTGAAAATTCTCGTAAAAAGAGTGCTTTAGAAAATGTGCCATTAAGTTAAAAAATATTAAAATTTTAAATAAATACTAAATGACTTTGAAAAATCATTAAAATTAGAAATAATGATCAAAATATTAAAATTAAGTATTTTAAAAATAAAATAAAATTTACATGATGTAATTACCATTTTGCCCATAATATGACTAATTAATTATAATATACACGAAAATTGTAATTGACCCCCAAAAAATAAAAGTACCTCCAAATGAAATAAAAATAAAAAAATACACATTTTTATAAGGGTGTGTCAAAATTTGGTGTCTATATATATGAGAAAGTATGCAAGTGTGTGTGAGAAAAACTATGCACATGAGAAAAAGGGTGTCTTGTGTGTGTGTGTGAGAGAGAGAGAGAGAAAGAGAGAGAGAGAGAGAGAGAGAGAGAGAGAGAGAGAGAGATAGAGCGTGTGTGTGTTTGTATTTGTGTGCAGGTGTATGTGTGTGTGTGTGTAAGAGAGAGAAGTTGTGCATGTGAGAAAGAGTGTGTGTGTGGAAAGAGACAAAAAAGATATGTATGCATGCATAGTTTATGTGCATGTGCACAAACGTTTGTGAGAAAGTATGTGTGTATATGTGTGTGCATGACTGTGTGAGGAGAAGAATAAATTTGATCAAAATTTAGTAAATTAAATGAAAAAATTTCATAGAAATTTTGTACACAAATTAAATAGTACTTAATGTATTAAGTAATAAAAGAATTTTGTTATCAAACACTAAATTTAAAAAGTTCTTAATCTATTAATTTTTAATATTAAGTTAAGTTATCAAACACCCATAAGATGTTCAATTTAAGATAGAGTTATGATTTGACATTTAATTTGTCACTTGATAAAACATTCTATTGAGTAGGAATGCTAGAAATTGGTAACACGTACAATGTTCGGCAATGTCGATTCTAAATTGGAAAATTCTTACATGGACTCAATCCTCAGCTCTACTTATAGACTTTGTGGTCAAAGATAAAGCTACATAATCATTTTTACATTATTTTATTATATTAGGATGCATCATTATGCTTAGCCAAAAGTTTTACACCACTCACAACCTCCACAATTATGTTACAATTGAATGCTCCCACTTACCTAATAAAGAACTACAAAACCTCAACCAACTACTTCACTTAGAACAACAAGCACACACTCACACAAGAATATTTTTTTTTCTCAAAATCGCTCTTAAAATACTTGTAAACTAAGTAGGCAAAGGTCCTCTATCAATTCTATACATTTGAAATTTATAGAGGTGAGAAAAGGGGTTAAAATGAGCTCCCACGGTAAAAAACACAATGTTGAAAAACTAGTTGTTACTAAGTCTAGATGGTCATCTGGATGTTCATCAAGATATATATGGATGTCCGGATGGTCATCCAGATGGTCATCTGCATGCTCTCTAACCAACTCATTTTGAGCCCTTCTCGTTGTCCGGAAGTCTGCATGGTCTTCCGGATGGTAGATTCTTTGTAGTTTTCATGGTTTGTAAATGATTTTGCTACAAAGATAACTTGATAAGATATTAGTAAATATTATCATTAGTTTGTTAATCATCAAAACTAAGATAATGCCTGCAATCTCTTCCTTTTTGATAATGACTAATGAGCAAAAAATGATAGGCATAACTCCCCCTTAGTACATGTATATTTAAAAAAAATGTTCATTTTCACTACCATCTAAGTAATTATATAAACTAGACCATCGTATTAACAGAAATGACAATCTATCTCAATATGTTTTGTATGTCCATGAAAAACATCAATATGTGCGATTTGAATAGCACTCTGATTATCACAATATACATAGTAGTACTAGCACGAATGGAAATACCCACATCATGAAGAAGCCATTGCAACCATAAAAGCTGAGCTGTAGTATCAGCTAAGGAACAATATTTAGACTTAGAACTAGAGTGAGAAACTATAAGTCGTTTCTTACCCTGCCATGAGATGAGAGAGTCTCCAAGAAAGAAACAATATCCTATCGGAGAATGGCGATCACTAAAATCATCAGCCCAATCTGCATCAGAAAAATCTCTCGACTTAGTGAGGAAGAAAACAAGAAATGCAATCCATAAAATGGTTCCTTTCACATAATGTGGGATTTGTAGAACTGTAGCATAGTGAGTATAAATGAGGATCAGACATATACTGGCTTACTAACTGCACAACATAAGTAATATCAGGTCCAGTAACAGTTAGATATACTAAACTCTCAACCAGTCAATGATAACGAGTAGGATCAGCTAGAAGTTCCTCGTTACTTGGACTTAATTTGACATTTGTCTCAAGTGGAGTAGTAGCAATCCTCTTATTAGTCAATCCTGCACAAGAAAGGAAATCTAAAGCATACTTGGCTTGGGACAAGTGATAAACGTAGAGGATTTAGAAACCTCAAGAACGAGAAAATAAGAAACATATCCCAGATCTTTCATTTCAATTTGTGCGCTAAGAAAATCTTTAAATTGAGAATGCTTGAACTATTATCACCAATGATCACCATATCATCCACGTAGAGAAGAAAAAGAATGATACCCAATGAAGATTGTTTAATTAATAGTGCAGAATATGAGCTTGTCGTAAAGCCAAGTTATCCTAAAGTACTACTTAATTTTGAATACTAAGCTCAAGATTCTTTTTTGAGGGCCATAGAGTACTTTACAAAGATGACAAGCTTTATTCGGTGGATGATCATATCCAAGAGTAGGCTGCCAATAAATTTCTTCAGTAAGACCTCCATTGAATAAAATATTTTTGACATCCATTTGAAAGAAATCAAAGCGACGAATAGTAGCAACTGCAAATAAAGACCGGACTGATGTGATGTGAGGTACCGATGCAAAAGTCTCTTCATAATCAACACTATATTTCTGAGTAAAACCCTTTGCTACTAAACAAGCATTATAGCATTCAACTAGGCCATCAAACCGAGTTTTGATCTTGTAAACCCATTTACACCCAACTACTGACTTTCCAGGAGGAAGATCAAACATATCCCATATTTGAGTTTTGATAATAGCCTACAATTCTTCATCCATAGCATTTGCTAAAGAGGATCAAAATGAGTCTCGCGAAAAAACTAAGGCTTATACAATTAGCAAGAACAGAATTACAATGAGTCATTGAGATAGGAAGGAGTAACTCTCACCCTTGCTCTAGAGAATCCATAGTCTGATTAGTAGGCTCAGAAGAGGTCAAGAGAAGATCACCAGAAGAGTTGATAGTACCTTTATCAGAAAATGATTCATTTGGGAACAAACTAGTAAGATAGTTAGTGAAGAACTAGATGGAGACAAATAGGATGACAACATACTAGAAAAGGATTTATGTTCCCAAAAGATCACATGACGAGAAACTCTAGGTTGTTTTGCAATAAGATCATAGCAATGATAACCCTTATACTGAATGTCATACCCAAGAGTCAACAAACTCGAGAACGAAGCTCAAATTTAATTTGTTCATGAGATTGGAGTAAGAAAAAATAAGCACAACCAAAAATTCTTAAAGTATGATAGTTAGAAATTTTACCATAGAGACGCTCACATGGATATTGGCTGTTAATAATGGAAGAAAGAACTCGGTTAATGGTGTAGACAAGTGTAATTGCAACTTCATCCCAAAAGGGTTCAGGAACAACACTAGAGAGTAAAATTGTCCTAGTGGTACCTAAGATGTAATGATATTTTTGTTTAGCAACACTATTATGTTGAGATGTACCTGGCCAATATTTTTGAGGAATAGTACCATTCTTTTGAAGAATGGCAAGAAATGAGAAGTATGAATATCATACAACATTATTAGAATAAAATATTTTAATACAACAAGAGGATCGTCTTTTAATCGTATTTCAAAATTCATGATAAATTTGTAGAAACCCTAACCTACGTTCCATCAAATAAATTTAGGTAAATCTTGAATAGTCATCAACAAAAATAATAAAATACTGAGATCCTCCAATAGTAGGAGTTGGAGCTGGGCCCAAAATGTCATAATGAATAATATCAAAAGGATTAGAAGAAATAGAATCACTTAAGAATGTTAAAGCATGTGCCAAGCAGTGTTTTCAGAATCGGACCGAACTGGCCAATTCAACCGATTGAACTGCGAACCAGCTAAGTTATCAATCCGATTCTGTGAAAAAGCTGAAAAACTTAAAAAATGGTAAAAAACAGGTTCGATCGTGAAAACCGTAAAAAATTGGATGAATCGCGAACCGCTGTTTTCTAATTTCCCCCCAAAAAGGCCCATTTTTCTTTTCTTCCAACCTTTTTATAATTTAATAGAGTTCCCATTTTTTCTTTCTTGAACCAAAAACAACAATTCAATAGTAAAAGCAAAAATTCACCCAAGAAAAAAGAAAAAGTCCAAGCATGAAAATATAAATAAACTATTTTTTTCTTTCTAACACTAGAAAAAAATTTAGACAAAAAGGTTTATCCTTAAATCTGAGAAACCCACAATAATTATTCTTTATGTTTTTTTGGAATAGATTAAAAAATTTGTGAAAAAATCATGGGATGAATAATTGAAGATCTAGCTATAGATCTCCTCGACAAGCTAAAATTACCAAAAGAAAATAACAAGAACAGAGATATCAAGCTCACAGCAAGCTTCCAATTTACTAGTTCATGCACTATCCTAATAATCCTATTGACCACAAGGAACTGAAGTTAATTGATGGATCAATCACTCCAACTTTTAGTTGCTTGGTGTACGACAGTCCAACTCTTGAATGCGGCAAAAGCGAAGCCCCCAAGATTTTAACAGTCAGAGAAAAAAAAAGATTAAAGAAATGGGGTTTGATAGGGAATTTTCTAGTATTTAATTTAGGGATAGCGGGTTTTTTTTTTCTCTCTTGTAACCTATGGTCATGGAGAAAATGAGGGAGGATTATCAACTTTTTCAGTCACCAGTGAAAAGAGAGCGAAAGTGAGTGCAAGCAATGTGTGTGGTGTGTGTAAATTACAACAAAATTGGTTTTTAGTGAACGAACAAATAGAGCTTATCAAAACAATGGGTTTTGGGAGAAAATTGATGGTTGAGATTGAAGGAAAAGGAAAATAACTGGATGGTGAGGATTACCTGATGGAGGGTTCACATGGATTGCTGATGTAGGTAAGGAATCAATTTTGAGTGGGCTAATTGTTTGAAATTGTTTTTGGTTTTCTTTTTGGATAAGTGGAATTGAAATCTAAATGAATTGAATTAAATAGGTAGAATTTGTACTGTACATGACAATTTGTGGTTTTAATGCCTATTCACGCTAAAAAAGGAACAGATTGAAGCATCAAAGACTTAATGATCTCATTTATATGCAAGATTGGAGTATCAAAGACTTAATGATCTTGTTTACGTGCAATGCAATTTGTGCTTGAAATATTGGTACAATTAGTTTTTCTTTGCATTTGATTTTTTCCTAATGTGTTACTATATTTATAATTAATGTATTATTTCATAAGAATTATAGCGAAAGAATTCTTCTGATCCTATTGATTATAAATTTATTAACAAAATGGAATTTTGGATCATAAAAAGGAAAAAAATAGCGAGCTTGATTATGAGAATTGTAAAAAAAAGTTGCGTCCTAATGATGAAATCCAATCCCAATAAGTTGAAAGTTAGTTGTAAATTAAAATAAATATTTTTACTTATAAGATGGGGTGCTAAAAGTATATATTTGAATTTTGAATTTTTTTTAAGCATTGATTAATTCATAATTGTTCTATGATCTATTTATTTAGATGATGAAGATGAAGTTTGGGAAGAAATTCATTTCGAAGCATTTCAAGTAGGGGTTTGCATGGTGATGAAAATAATGATTGCTAGTTGAAACAATTTTAGACATGTTGACACTTTTTTATAAAACTGTTTAAGATAAGAGAGAAACTAAGCATGTAATTTAATTAGTATTTGCATTATGCTTATTAACCTTGTTTACGTTTGTAATAAATTTATGAAAAACTTATGATGATATAAATGTTAGATTTTATTTATCATTCAAGATTCATAATATGATTTTCCAGTATCATATTTAAGTATTTTTCTCATGCGGCTGTTATTAAAAAAAAAAAAAAGAGTTGAACCCTGGTCAAACCACCTTGACCATGAACCGGTACCTCCTCTAGTTCACTGTCCTGTCCCAGTTTGAAAACATTGGTGCCAAGTTGCCAAGAAACACAATCGAAAGACTCATTTTCAAGAAAACCTAACAAACTACTAGACTCTAGTTTCCTAATACGTGACAACAACGCATGACCAAGACAAGCATGCTACAATTGCAATGACGTGAGATGACTATTCTGAGAAACTGCATTAACAAAAGTTGGAAGATATAACAATGTCAAATCAAACAAGCGACCAACTTATAGCCTGTCCCAACCTACTTGCCAGTTTATAAATCTTGTATTACACAACCATGTTTAGAAAAATACAATCATAGATCAAGACCACAAAGTTATCCAACAAATAAAAGATTGAATGAAAAGTTGGGGACAAGATATGCATTGGAAATAATGAACTCAGAAGTAGTTATAGTACTAACATGACTAACATCTAATGATAAGCCATTAGTTGTATGAATAGGTGAAGAATGAGAAAGTGGTTCTTTGATAAAAAATATGGTGACATTGGAAGACATATGATTAAAGCAACCATAATCAATAAGCCAATAAAAGATACCTAGAGTGACTGAAAGGATAGAAGAGGAAATAGATTCACGACAAGATAAAACCTAATTGACCAATGTTTCCAAGTCAGACGTGAACAGGGAAGCTATTGGAGTAGTCATTGGAGCAGTGGCACTTGTGTCTGGTCCAGGGGCTTAGGCTAAATAGTAGTTATAAATTTATAGGCATCTGAATTCAAGTGCTTGTGACACTCCTCAAATGTATGTCCCCACAACCCACAGAGTCTACCTTGTTTCCTTGCTTTTTCACCTCTAGGTCGAGAGGATTGATGATTGTACTGAAAGCTTCTAGAAGTAGATATTATAACAACATTTGTGGATTTCGGATGCAAGTTCTTTAAATGAATTTCTTCAGAGTATAATTTTGATAAAGCTATGCGAAGGGTAGGCAACAGGCAACAATATAGAAGATTGCTTCATGTAGATTCAAAATCATCTTGCAAAGCCATCAAACACTCGTTCAATCAGGGATTGTCTCTATAAGAGGTAAAGAGAGCAGCATCTTTAGAATACTTCCATTTTGGTTTAGTTATTACCAACTAATTCCAAAGACTATTCATTTGAGAGTGAAAATCATCAATAGATTGTCTTGTATCTTGTCGAAGAACCTAAAACTTATTAATAAGTTAGTATTGATGAGCAAGATAGGTTGTAACATATCGTTAAGTCAGAAAGTCACAAGTTTCTTTTGCAGTGTCAAAACTATTCAAGAGAAACCCAATAGAAGGGGTAGGCGTATTAACAAACCAAAAGATGATTTTGTGATTAATACAATCTTGATCTTCAAGTCTATCTGCATATAAATCAGCATATCCCTCTTTGTCCTGAGCAAATTTGATGCATTCTCCAGTGATAATATGCCAAAACATGTGACCTTAAAGAAATCATCGCATAACAGGCATCGAAATTCCATAGTTAATGCCATTTAAAATGATGTTTGCTAGATGAGCAACGTCCAAGATTGGATTTGAAGCCATATAGATAATGATAAAAGAAACCACAAAGGTGCAATCTAGGAACAGAATTTGAGGAAATTGAGGCAAAAATCAAACCCAACATGCAAAAAAGACCTTAGGAATTA
Organism: Mitragyna speciosa; assembly: GCA_024721245.1. NCBI lineage: Eukaryota > Viridiplantae > Streptophyta > Magnoliopsida > Gentianales > Rubiaceae > Mitragyna > Mitragyna speciosa. Next base: position 808,502 of record CM045573.1, on the reverse strand, counting down.
GTATGACCTTGTCAAGAACAAGTCAAAAGTGGTTAAACCAATAAAAATAAATTTACTGATTGGTTGAACCAGTCTAGTTTTTGTCAGTTAGATGGCGCTGACTGAACATTGATGTGGCAAAAGAGAAAGCTACATGGAAATGACGTGTCAACATATGTGTTAATGACGAGGCAACAATATGGCTTAGTGATGTGGCACAATTTCTATCGAGGTGTCGATGAGCTGATGTTGACGTGTTGACACATGGTAGAAATGTAGTAGCTGACATGGAACTGAGTAGGCTGCGGTTGATGATGTTAGCAAAAAATTGACGCACAATCTTGGTGTATGAAGAGCATGAAGTGTGATGAGTGAATATGACACGTGTTAGCATGCGCAGTAATGACTGACAAATTGCAAACTTCTAGCGGCACATGGCAGAGTGTGAGACCTTCGATTGGCACAATTCCATTGGCTTTGTGATTGTCTTGTCTTGTTATTGATGATTATGCCTTCAGATTTGGATAAAATTCATAAATCACAAATGATCCCAAGCAAGACATATTTGGAAGAGCTTTTGGCATAAACCAATAGTTAATTGGGGGAAAAAAAGGTTATCAAGCCCCAAGATATAGCTCTGAACCATGATAAAGAATATAACAGAATGAAAATTCTATATATACAACTATTATTTCAATTACAAGGTTTGACCTCTATATATAGGCCTATGATGGTTACAAATATAGAAATTATAAATATGGTAATTGGTAACAAATCAGTATGGCAACTAACTAATATGATACTTACTAAACTAACATAGTAGGTACCTTAATACACTATTTACATTAATAGACACAGTATAGGATCTTCACATATTTTATTAATTTTGCTTATTAACAAATTATTCCATCACTGACTACAAGCTACTCCCTTTTATTCTACTTAGGGAAAAAAAAGTTAAGTTGTAAACTTTGGCTGCTGTATTTAACAAAAAGCACAAAAAAAATTTTAAGAAATTTTTTTGTATTAACTTACTTTTTTATATATAAAAAAATTTACATTTTTGGGCATCATTACTATAGTACATTGCTCAAAAAGAAATTTTTGCATGAATATGATTACTACAAGAGTTGCCTTCGCAGCCAAATTTCGTAGCTTCGTTATTTCACTGTTAAGCATATGCTTTTGGTCATTGATATTTGCATCCTCAATTACCAAACTAAGTCCCTCGATGCTTGCTTCAATCTTGGAACTAATTATTGCTTGCAGAATCTTTTATGACTTCACAAATAGTGTTCTCTATAGTTTCAATGGTCGTCTTTCTCTTATTCCTGAATTAGTATCATTTGTCCTTTTAACTTTTTGAGATTGCATAAATTCTAATAAACCATAAAGGCCACTTCCAAAATCATTAGTACTATTATTTTTTTGAGTTTCACGTTCATCCACAATTAACTTTTCAATAACATTAGCTGGAGTTTTAGCATATTTTTCTATGACACGATCTTTTCCTAATACCATGCAAAATTCTTGATAGTAAGAAAATAAATTTCATTTGAATTTTTGTGCATCCTTGTGATTCTATAACCAAAAATTAATATATACTATTAGACTAAAATTTATCATATATAAAAATTTAATCGAAATCAATATGGCTTAAAGTTTGATATCATACCCTTATATACTCTTCCCACATTTCTGTTTCTGCCACAACATACATTTTTTTTCACTATCATAGCCAAACCCACTAGTGTTTAGACCATATAACGTGTCATAAACATTTTTAAAATGGTTTTTTATATAAATCTTCATCCTTGAAGCAATATGTGGTTCAGCTCTTAGTCCTAAGTTTCGCAAACTAGCAGATAGTTTCTTCTTGATAGCAATATGGTGACTAGGTTTAAATCCATTATCAGCATTATACTTCTTATTATTTGGAATTCAAGAAAAGCATCAATTAATTTCCTATCTTCTTCGACCAAAGTCTTTTATTTGCATCTAATTCTAATTTCCTAATATTTTTCTCCATTCTAATATAGACAATAAAACAACATGAAATTACTTTCAATCGCATACAAAAAATTATTCTAATAACAGTTGACAATTAAAATTGCAATACAAAAGCTTAATAAACACAAAAAATGAAAAAAAAACTAATAATTTTGACATAACAAAAACATAATTATGGAAAAATAGATAAATGAAGTTACCTACTTGAACAGTCAACACTGGATAACAAGAAATTACAAATTTGAAAATAACTGAATTTTTAAGACAAATATTTTAAAAAGAAGAAAATAATAAACTACACAACCTAATACAAATTTTGCTAATATCTTAACAACTCTGTTTCCATCTATTAAACATGGAAACATTTAAATTACCTCTCCAATGCTCCATTCATTTGAAGTTTTAATGTTTTTATTAAATCTTCATTTGTATGTATTTTAGCTTGTTCTTCTAAATTTTAATTCGTCTCAGCAGGATCTATTGGCATCTCTTTTCTAATAAAATTTGTGCAATTAGTAGCATACCATAATGATATTTATGTCTTGATTGGATAAAAAGTAGAGCTTTTCAAAATAAACCAACGTTACTTAAGCAATCCAACTTGATTGGATAAAAAGTAGAGCTTTTCAAAATAAACCAACATTGCTTTAGCAATCCAAAACAACATTCTATGACATTCCTTACAAAAGAATGCTTCATGTTAAAATATTGTTGAGGTGTCGCGAGTTGGCAACCTATTCTCCATTTATTTAAATGATATTATTGTTTTCTATAAGGTGCCAAAAACCTTCACAATTTGTAAATCCAACATCTATAAATTAATATTGACCGACAAGATAACCAAATAAACTATTACAATTTTGGTCAAATTTAATTAATTAAAAAAATGAAAAATCTTATCATTTATTGACCTCGAGGTACTTGTAGTTCATTTCTCTTGATTATTGTATTTTGAAGAATTCTCCCATTAGCAGCAATACATTCCAAACAAGGTAGTACACATGTAAATTGCATGTCTTCTGAACATGTGGCCAGGACACTTGTTGTATTTTCACCTTTTCAGTTTCTATAACTAGACTCATCTTTTCTACGCTCTCTAACTTTAATGTGGGTTCCATCCATAGCTCGTAAACAATTCTACAGCAATAATAGAAAAAATGTTAACTATATATAAAGTAGTCGACAATGAATATTGGTTTAAGATTTACATTAATCTTACCTTGAACCACTTCCCTTTTTGATCAATTGAGTTTTCTACTCCAAGCTCTGGTCTTATAAGTTTTTTTTCCTAATCGCATCATGTCATTCAATACATTGTTAAAACATTGATTAATCTGCTAATTAAATATATTTCTGCTATGATTTGCTCAACTTTTATTTGGATTTGTCAACTTGTGAAGTATATTTTGCATCAAGGAGATGATGGTGGAAGTTATCTAAGATATGATTGAGTACTTATTGATGTGGTGTAGATTAGGTGTAGAAAATTAAAGTAATATACACACAAAAATTAAATAATAAAACCTAATCTCCCAACTTTTACCGCATAGTGTATAGATTGTTTTAATATACGAAATTATAGTCGAATCCCACAAGGAACCAATTAAGTGCAATTACTAGAGTTATTATCTAAGCAATGATTAATCGAGCAAGTATGGATTGATTAGAATTTACAAAAGAATTCTTGTAGAGAAACAATTATGAATGAGTTCTAGGGTAATGAATCCACTAATGATCAATATTAAGGTATAGAGATTAATAATTTTCCAACATGAACTTGCCTTGTTTAGGAATGCAATTCCATTTGTATCAAAACTCGTTTTCACAATGAATTGATTCACCTTACCCACTACCATGATAAAGTTGAAGATGTGTGCATGAATTGCTTCATTAAATCCTTCTAAGCATAACACTATTTTCATGTGTTAACACTTAAGGTCAAGTATTCATTTTTCATTATTAAGAACAAACTTAATTGAATCTTAACAACTAAGATGCTTTGCATTGGATGGCCATTCATATACAAAGGTTCAAATTTGAATAATTGAAGAAACAAAAACAAGAAATGGCAAGTTTAACCAACTACAAATCTTAATATGGATTCATTAGTTTTATCAAAACCTTGTAGACACTAAATTTTGACACACCATTTACTTTTCAAACATTGGGGAGGTGTTTATATTTTTTTGGGGTCAAATTCTAATTTTTCAATAATCTCGGGGGGTAAAATAGTAATTTTTATCTGTAAATATTTTTCATTAGTTTTGAGGGTTTTAAATTCACATTTTTACTTTTATACGTATTTTTTTAATTTTTTGTGATTTTTTCAGATTTAATTGGTATTCTTTTTATATATTTTACCAGCACAAGAGAAAAAGGGTAATTTCGTCTTGCGAACACCATTTTAGCTCATTTCAGGTCCCAAATTTATTTTTCTAATTCCATGTTTCTAATTTTTTTTATTTTTTCGGAGACGATTGCTATTTTTTCTGTAAATGATGCATTTAAGGGTAAAATCGTCATTTTATAGTTTAAATTCATTTTTTCGTCAATTTTTTAGTCATAAATGCATTTCTTAGAGTTTTAAGCTTATTTTTAATTTTTGATAATTTTTTGAGGCCAATAGCTATTTTCTGTATATTTTCGTTATCTAAGGGCAATATTTTTATTTCACATTCCAAACTCATTTTTCACCAATTTTTGGGTTCCAAATTCGTTTTTAGGTTTTAAGCATGTTTCTAAGTTTTTCTAACTTTTTTTTGGGGTCAATTGCTATTAATAAATTTATTATTTAAAATTTTCTTAATTTTTTCTATTTTTATGAGAGAAAAATAAATTTATAATATTTTTATAAGGGTAAAGTTATAATTTTGGTAGTCAAGGTCGTTTTGATTTCTTAGTCATTTCTTGGAAGATAAGTCTTTTGTGCACTATAAATACCCGCACTTGGGAATTTAAAAAGAGAGAAAAAAAAAGGGCCTAGGGAGAGTTCTTAATTTTTTAGTTTTTAGTTTTTCTATTACACCAAGAACACAAAAAACACACAATTTTTGCTACATTCATGTTCAAGTTTTTACCAAGAACACCTACTAGGTCTTAGTGTATCTTCAAATTTTCACCTAGAACACACACTAGTATATCTTCAAGTTTTTACCTAGAACACCTAGAACACACACTAGTACATTTTCAACCTACACCTAGAACACCAAGAACACACACTTTTCCAAATCACACACACTCACACTCTCTCTCACACACTACACACACTACTCACTCTCTCTCTCACACACTACACATACTACTCACTCTCTCTCATACATTACACACACTACATATTCTCTCACACACACATTTACACACAAAGCCAGGCACATAAACACACAAAATTTCACACACTTGCGCACACAAACACACCGTCCAATTTCACACACTCACACACAATACATACACCAAATTTACATACAAATCCAGCCCTGCACACAAAAACATACACAAACGCACACACTATACACATAGACTCACAGATTCCCTTTCACACATAGGTACACATGAACACACAGTAACTCACATAATCATCATACACACACTCATAATCACTCACACAACACACGGTAGTTCTTGCACACAGATTCAGTCCCCTCACACTTCACAAACACTCACACAATGCATGCTCAATTCATCTCACAAACCTCATTTCAAAAACACAAACACATCTAGAATTTCACACACACACACACACACGCACACATTCTTCACGTGTCCTTCACACACACGTATACAACTAGATCCATTGATACCTTCACCGTCAAATACACAAATACACACTTAACCACCACACAGGTCACCCAGAAAACATACACCAAAACCACACGCAGTTCTCCAATTTCACTCATATACATCAGTAACACACACAAGCACACACAGAACATGCACTAATCACACACAGTAGTTTCAGACAATCACACAGTCCCATACACACACAAACAACACACAAAATTAAATGTATAAACACAACACAGTACACACACATTCACACATATTGACACACATTCACAACAAATTCACACACAATCCTCAAGCACAAACACACGCAGATTCATATCTCGCACACAACCCCAAGCTTGCAAAATCCATTCTTCATCACCAGCACTCAATTCAACAACTACCAGTCCCAACCAAAAACCACATTCCACCGCCTCCATCCACACACCAGCAAGGCTTAAAGCCTCGGCCAAACTCACCAATAAGCCCAGATAATTTCCAGCCACCCAAAGCCTTCAAACCCACCACTGAGTACCAACTTCTCACTGCCAATCCAGCCACCTTCTCAATACAATTTCACTAGTACCGCATCAATTCATCTCCAAAAAATCATTATCTAACACCCAAATTTCAGCAACTATCCTCGACAGCCAACATCTCAACGCACCAAGTCAGAAGCTCTACACCAACAACTCGTAACCACCACCATAACCAGCAGAGATAGAGCAATTCAAATCAAGAACAATATCAACCATTCAATTATGGCCTCAAGCCACTCGACCACCAAGAAACAACCACTTGCTGCTACAATACCACCGCAATCCACATACAACTACCGACGCCACCACATGCCATCCACACCGTAGAACGCCATCAGTGGCTGAACCACCAGCATCTTCACCTCCATCGCTCCCTGCCCAGGTAATCCCTTAACCTCCTTTTCTCAATCCTGGTTTATTTGCGTTGAAAGGAGGAAATCGTGCATATAGTTGACGAATTGAGCATGAATCTGAAAGAGCTGAGTTTGGGTTTGTTAATTTGAGAAATTTTGATAAAGAGAAGGAAAAGAGAAAGAAATAGAGAAGAGAGGAGCGAAGGGAAGAAATGAAACCAAAACAGAGAGAACAGCGAGGGAAAGAGAAGAGAAAAGGAAGAGAGAAAGAATGAGGAGAGAAAAGAGAACGAGAGAAGCTGAGATAAAGAGAGGCAGAGAGCACAAGAGAAAGAGAAATCAGAAGGAAGAAGATAGAAGTAAGAGTAAACAGAAAAGAAACTGGGAAGTAGAGAAGAGAAAGAGGAAGGGAAGAGGAAGCAGGAGAGAAAGAAAGAAGAATCGGAAGGAAGAACAAAAAGAGAAAGCAGAACAAAGGAGAAAAGGAAAGAAAGAAAGAGAGGGAGGAGAAAGAAGGGAAAATCAGAATGGAGAAAGAGAGTGAAAGAAAGAACCGGATAAAGAGAGAGAAGATAAGAAGTTAGGAATGTGGAAAAAAAGAGAGAAAAGAAGTGAAAATAGAGAAAAATCTGGATAAAAAGGGAGAAATAATGAGAAGGAAAGAAAATAGAAACGAGGGAATTCTTTTTTAGATGATTTGGGGTGTTAGGTAGACTTTGATTTTTCCTTTTCCATTTTGATTGTTTCGTCAGTATTTTGTTAAATTCAGATAGTGTTGTTTAATCTTGTTCATTTGTCCTTAATCTAAGTTAGTTTGATTTTTTTTTGAGTAATTATTGCAGTTAGTCAAATTAGTTTGGATTAATTAACTTGGTTTTTTTACTTTTTAACTTAGTATTTTACTTTTGATTGTATTATTACAAAGTCTGTATTTGTGTCTTGCCCCCCTAGGATCCGTTTTGTCACTATGTCATGAAATATTTTTAATTTCTGCATTTAAGTCCCTTGTGTTTGCAAATTGATCCCCCTAAGTTTAGTCTTTCAATTAAATCTTTAATTAGTTATAATTATGCTTTTATTTTGCTGAATTTACTACTTTGCGCCACACTTCACTTTATTTGCATTACACCCCTTAGACTTGTGAGAATTTTCATTTTTGCCCCTTCATTAGTTAGAATTTCTAATTTTGCCCCGTAAGCTTTATGGAAATTTGTTTTTAGTCCCCTTAGTTGCTAAACTTACATGTTTATCCCAATTTGTCCAATATTTCATATTTTATACTTTATTGCTTTATATTGAGATACCTTGACTCGTGTATTCATTTTCTTAAATATTTTTACCGGATCTTCAAAAAAGTATCCCTACTACTTGTTAAATTTTCTTTATGTGTTTGAATGTGCCTCAATGTGATTTTTATGCATTATTTATTTGTTTATTTATTATTTGTTTCTTATTTTACATACTTTTCGCTTATTTACGTATTTAGGTTATTTAATTTTGAATTTTATTAGTTTGGCAAAAATATAATATTTTGTATTTAGCTAGTCAATGTAATAGTTAGATTACTTTTCTCATGCTTTTACAAAATTTTGTATTTTAGATAGCAAGTATAATAGATGGGTCGCTTTTACTTTTTTCTCCCTTTTTAATTGTATCTAAATCCCCGGTGTAATAGTTAGGCCTTGTGTGCTTTCGCATGCTTACGTGCTTATTTATTTTACCGCTTTTATTAGGATTTTGCTTCTAAATATTATGCCTATGTGTTATGTGTTCCTACTTGACTTTATATGTCTTTATATGTTTAATTTGCTTTTTAATTCATGCTTTACTATTTAATTCATGTTTTATATTATTCCGTCAGTACACTAGTTCAACGCTAGTTGTGGCTTCATCGTTTCCCCGATAGTCCAACGCTAGTGGGAATCCCTAGAAAGGGCTAATCCAATGCTAGACCCTTAGGGCATTTTAGTGTTAGGCGCACTCGTATGCATTTACATCCCACTTCACACATTTTTAGTTTTCTTTTCATTTTGCATGATTTTTATTATTATTGTTATTATTTATTTATTTTTGACACATCTTCAAATGCATGACATCTAGGTTGTATCTCACTTAGAATTTAGGCCATTTTTTGTGTGATCCGACTAGAAATAGTCGTTTGCTCACGCGGGAAGCGGTGGCGTACATGCCGTTCCCTCCTCCGCGAGTAGGAACATTCAGTCACGAGTTATTAGTCTCCCGTACTTGTTATGTTGCATATCCACTTTTTTTCTTCACTTACTATATATTATTATTTTCTTTTCTTTTTGCATCGCATTTTGCATAGACACTCGTGACTCCCTCCGGGCCTCATTCTAGGTTTCACAATTAATGCGATAATCCAGACCAAGCCTCGACAGAACATTTTGACTCTCTTGATACTCACATTTAGATTTAGGATTTGCATTCATTTAGATACATCCAAACGCGATAGAACTTAGGGTTAATTGTGAAAATTTTGATTAAACCTTGCAACTAGCCTTGGCTAGGTGGAAAGGGTGCCTTAGGTGCGAGCCTTTGCCTTCCCTTTCTTCAAATGTGACTCCCAAACCTTCTTCTCTCATTTTTTCGTAGACCGGAGTTGAAAAAAGGTTTTAAAATATTTTTCTAAAATTTTTATTTTGTTTTGTCAAATGATTTTTGCAGGTGACTTGGTACACCCTAACTCCATACCAAGTGGCGACTCCATTTTCAAAATAAAACCCTTTTTCAAAATTGGTTGGCCAAAACTATCGCACTTTTTAGTCCTGGCTTTCTTTTATTTTTCAAAAATATCATTTTTCCTAAATAAACACTTTTTCAATAAAAACTCGATTTTTCTCACACAGGCACAATTTTTTCCAAAAAAACTTTCTTTTCAAAAGAGTCTCGGATCGGATCGTCTTTTTGGGACGCGACAGTCAACGACCACATCGTGTGTCATTTCGGGGCGCGACAAACCCTAAAAGTAGTAATTTAGCTCAACATAGCTGCTTCTAAATCAAAACATGTGAGGAAGACAACTAGCCATAGCAATCAAGATAAATGAAAGATATAAAGTTAAAGAAAGCTTATTCAATTGAAGAATGACTTCAAAAACTTGTATTTCTTTCACAAGAGTTGTTACAAGGGTGTTTGTACTAGAATTTCTCTCAAACTCAGAATATATCCATTATGAACAAAGAGAATTCTAGCAATTCTCTATAATTTCTCTAACTTAGCATGCGCTAAACTCTATACAAATGACTTGTATTTAGAGAGAAAAATCCTACAAGTCATTTTCCAATTTGAAGATACATTCAATGCATGGGAATGATGAAGATCCTTCTCGATATTCCAATTTGGCCTAAAAGTCTTCATTTATATTCCTAATGAAATCTACAACTTGCAAAACCTTGTCTTCACCAGAAAAGCCTTCAAAAATAGCCGAAGGTTGAAACAAGTTGCAGCAACTGAAAACTAGAGGGCGGTGACGATTTGAGGGTGGCTGACCCGCGGATCGTGACTTGCGGATCCCAAATAAGGGCCCCACTTGAGTTTAATTTTTCTAAGCTAGCATTCCACGTGTTTTGGACCTTTACCATGTATTTCTGTGCATTTTTGTTGAATTTTCTAATTTTTCATATTTTTTGTGCAATTACTTTTTTAATAATTCTCCATTTGCTCAATCCACTTAATCACTTTGAATCTACTTTGATTTTGGTCCACTTAAACCCCAGTTGATTCAAATCGATATTAAGGATGCTGAATCTAGAAAAGTTCACAAGAATTGTGCATTAAATAGCTTAAAACAACAATTTAGCTTCAAAACCTTAATTCTAGGAGAAAACCCTAATTTATGGAAACAAGTCATTTGAAGCGAAAATTGTTATAATAATATTAGCAAATTTATTACTTATCACTTATCGAATCAAGATATTTAAATTTGAAAAAAAAAATTCTATCAAGAGGATTGACATTAGAAGAAAGCTAAGATGAAATTCAACTTTTGAAAAAAAAAATTTAGTGTGGTTGAAGAGATCTTCAAATATGTTATCTTTTAGCTTATGTTTAGAGCTATTCTTTTACTATAAATAGAAGAAGGCAAAGACCATGTAAGGGAATCCTATTGATTCCTACGTTGTTTCTTTTTTTCTTATATTTTCTTATAATAATATGTAGCTTGATGATCTAGTGTAGTTCAAACTGAGACTTTCATCTCCAATACTTGTTGTGAGAAGTAATGTTTGTATTGTAATTCTTTTATATCTGAGTATTTTGTTTCTCCTTTGTTTTAATTCTTGAATCGATGATTATTTCTCGCTTGTTGAAATAGTCTATACATTGCATCTACGCTTTCTAGTTCCTTTCAACCCATAATTGTTGTTAGGGATTAAAACTAGAAGCAAAGTAAATTAACTTGATTGTCTACCCCTTTCATATTAATTTACTAAGGAGAATTAGGAAAAGTTAAATCGTTACAACTTTGAACGGTTGGTTCTATTATTGTCGTTCTATTATTGAGTTAATGATAATTGCTTCTCAATATTGAATTCACTTGATAGCCTAGAAACTTTTTCTAGTTAATTTTTTTGGCTAAATGTTTCAATTATCCTTAGCTTTAGAAAAATTGAATTTATTTGCTTGAATTAAAAGTATAATTTTTGGGCATTTCAATGATCAACTGAGCATAGGAGTGGATGTTTACCCTTTGAACTGAGTTATTTTTAATTGATTTGTTTCTTTAATTTCTTCTGAATTTGTTTATTTAATTCTTAATTCAACCCCCCCTCCCATTTTTCTCCCTTAATTTTAGTTTTCTGTGGGATATTTAGATATAAATTTCCCTTGGGTTCAACCTGGTTTTCACCATTATGCTACAAAATTTTTTTATTTTAGTAGTAGAATATTAGTATTATTTTGGAAGGGTTTGATAGTAGGCCAAAAATGTTGCGCCGTTGCCGAGAAAATTTTACCTAAATTTTCATTTACAGTGAACTAATTTATGTCAAGATTTTCTCATATAGCAAAATTGGTATACATCCAGAAAATTTGTACTTTTGATTTTTGTGTTTTTGTTTTTAGTTATTTATTTTTATCTTCTTAACTCTTGAGGCATGGTAATGAACTTTCAGCAATTTGGTACAAGATTTGGTTATCCCCCTAGGGCAGTTAATGAGGTAAGTGATTCTCTGTCAAAAAAAAAATAAATGACCTTACCTCTTTTATTTATCAATTGAGTACAGATGGATTTTCACAGCAACCATAGAGGGGATATAATTGTTATTCCATAGTGTGTGATCCTAATGCAAATATGTACAATCTAGAATGGAGAGATCATACAGATTTTAGCTATGAAAATTCTACATGTCTACTACTCAGCATGGGATCATTAACAAAGCTTCCAACAATTCAATCAACCATACTCTCCTACCCCACAAATGGCACAAAATTCTAAATCTAGTACGTCTTTAAGGATATTTTTAAACCCTTAAGCTACTAACATATTCCAATATTTGCAAGATAAAGACATCAAAATTCAAAACTTGGCGAATCAAATGGGACAGATAGCAACTGCAACCCATCGTTTGGTGCAGCAAAGGTTGGAACAATCATCTTTTCAAACGATTGTGGAAATAGAGGATAATGCAAATACTATCAATTTAGGGACTAATAAGGAGGTTGAAATACTTAAAAGATGCCCCAAATACCTTCAAAAGAAGAAGAAGTGGCGATCATGATTGAATTTTTAACAATTTGTAATGGTAAACAGGATATTATTAAAGAGACACCTGTGACCACCAAGGAAGATACGAAGCATGATTCTGTTAAGTTGCAGAGAATTGTGACTGAAGAGCGAAAGGTTGATGATATAACTAAATTGCAGGATGTTTTTGGACGTAATGGTATGGAAAGTGGCACTAACGAATATCTTGAGAAAGAAAATGATAAGCTGGCCTTGAATCAAGAGTCAAAGGAATACATTGAAGTGTTAAATAATCAATCCGTACTTCAACAATCAAATAAAGTGTACTATCTTGATTTACAAATTTCTGATGAGAAACCTTTACCTTTTATTTTGCAGGCAAGCATACTATATTTGAAGTCTTTCCGTGAGGCTCTAAGAATTTCATCATAAAGATGGATAAATGGGAAGAGCATAGGTTATTGCAATTCTAAGAATTTGGATACCCGTTTGATCGTAGCGAATAAGGAAGCAATAAGTTTAGCCAAAGATATTGAAAATGGTGCTACTTGGGAGGCAACCAAATTGATTTTACTTTACTTTTCCATTTTCATTGTAAATTTTTATTTTGTGTATGTGAATGATTATGTTTATTTTGTTTCTTTTTGACAAAAAATATTTTTTTGTAGGCCGAAGGCGCGTTTTGTGATGAGAAGAAAAGAGCAAATTTTGAACAAATAGAGTTTTGTTGATTGGAAGACTTCCTTTTATAAGGCATGCCCATGCCTTATTTTGTGTAATGTTTGATTTATGAGACGAAATCTTTCAAAAAACGTTCCTTCATAAGGTGTACCCGCACCTTATTTCATGAAGTGTTTGAGCAGTGCGACAGGAATTTTTCAGAAGGCTTTATTCAATAGAACGTGCCCACACCCTACGTTAAGTTTGAATTAGTGATTTTGAAGCCTCATGATCAGAAGACTCCTTTGTTTACATCGCAGAATTCATGATGGCTTCACATACTTCTCTCTTCTCACAATAGACAACTCAAGGATAATTAGTCACTAACTAGCAGAATCATTGCAAAAGAAGACAATTCAGGGCAATACTTTTCTTTTCCTATCTCTCTTTTAAATCTTTTGATTGCGAACATTGAGGACAATGTTCATACTAAGTTTGGGGTAGGGAATTTACAGTTGCTTTTGCACTTTTTGGTTTGCAAAAATTTTTGTGCTTTAAAAATTACCAATTTTGGGCCAAAACTTTTACTTTTTAGTGTGCTTTTTAATGTTTATGGATGTTATATCATTAGCAAATCTCAATTGGGTTTGTACATTCATAAAATGTTGAACAATAATTTTTTTTTTTTGAGATTGCTTAGCCAAGTTATTATTTTTTTATGATAACGTAACTAAATTAATAGACAAAAGCTTGTGAGAATTTGAGCCTTTAGACTGAAATATCCATATCAATCTACTTTTTTTTCTAGTGTGATTTCCTTTCATGGTTATGTTTCTCTGGAACTTGCCTTGATTCTTTTGAAGACCATATTAATACATGCATACATGAACATGATTAAGGCCTTCTTTGTTATGAACTATATATAAGCCGAATAGCCTACCTTTGGAATATTTATCTTTGTTAACCCCTTTGAGCTATAATAGATCTTTTCATTCTTTGTAAACCCGTATACAAACCTTAGACTGTAAAACAATGTCTTTTCCCAAGCCATAGAGCTAGTAAGCATTGTTCATCATTAGCATATGTATGGGAATACAAGATATAAGTGTGGGGTATCTTAATTTAAGGAATGGCTAACGGGATAAGCTATTATGCTTTGGTTAGGTTAGTTTATATTATCCATGTTTCAAGAAAAAAAAGGAAAAAATGGGGGTGAAAAAAGAAAAAAAAAGAGTGAAGAAGGGATTGGTTGTAACATTTATATCTTCAATTCCTTCCAAGAACTCCCTTTTGGGGTTAATGATATAGAAGGGGAAAGATTGCTCTTGGTTGATAATGGAAAATTTTCTTAATAGCTACTTATTTTCCAATGAAGGAGTTTTGTGTGGTTTTATTGTTTAGAAGCCAAGCAAAAGGATTCATCAACAAAGTTGGTTATTATATGATTGATATATTTGGGAATTGAGTTGATGTACTTTTGGTCCATTAGTTTCAATGGCTTTTAAGCTACTTTACAAAATACTTTCTATCTTGATCTTAACCCTATTACAACCCTTGTGAAGACCTTATGATTTGTGTAATGCATATAATATAAGTGGTGGAAAGTGAGAAGATATGCAAGCCTATAGTAGATCATTTCCACTTAACATATTTTGATTAAAACACTAATCCCACAAACACATGAGAGTTGAGTAATTACTTCTGTGAGGTCTACGAATTTGGTTACGTTATTTTCAAGTGAAAATGCTTGGTATGTAATCTTAAGTTGTTTGAATTGTCTTCATGATGTGTTATGATTTTTGAGAGTTCAATTGTTAGATGTTGATGGTATCTTTCACTATAAATAGGAGAAGGCAAAGATCATATAGGGGAATCCGATTCATTCCTATGTTATTTTCTTTCTTTCTCTATGTTTTCTTAGAATAATGTGTAGCTAGATAATCTAGTTCAGTTCAAGGGGAACAAATTCTGTCTCCAACACTTGTTGTGAGAAGTAACATTTGTATTGTAATTCTTTTATATTTGAGTACTTTGTTTCTTCCTTGTTTTATTTCTTGTGCAATTGATGATTATTTCTCACTTGTTGAAGTAGTCTAGACATTGCATCTATGCTTTCTAGTTTTTTTTCAATCCGTAATTTTTGCTAGGGATTAGAACTAGAAGTAAAGTAAATTAACTTGATTGTCTGCCCCTTTCATGTTAATTTACTAGGGAGTAATAAGACAAGTTAAATCATTACAGCTTTTGAACGGTTAGTTAGAATAAATTTACATTATCTGATTTAATGCTATTATTGAGTGAATGATGGTCGCTTTATGATATTGAATGCACTTGATAGCAAAGAATTGGGTAGATGCTTTTTCCAATTCATTTTACCAAAGAATGTTTTGGTTATCCTTAGCTTTAAAGTTAATTGAATTTATTTGTTTGAATTAAAAGTATAATTTTTGGGCATTTCAATTATCAACCGAGTTTAGAAGTGGATGTTTACTCTTTGAACTAAGTTATTTTTAATTGATATGTTTCTTTAATTTCTTCTGAATTTGTTTATTTAATTTTTAATTCAACCCCCATTTTTCTTCCTTAATTTCAGTTTTCTATAGGATATTTTTAGATATAAATTTTCATTGGGTTCGACCTAATTTTCACCATCATGCTACAAAAATTTCTTTATTTTAGAAATGAAAATCAGTTGCAAGGTTTTGACAGTCGATTAACCATCTATTAACAGTTTCTATATAGTGATGGAAAAGATTCGTGATGACATGAAACTTCAAATGATAAACTAAGATGTCATTTTTTTTTGCAGTATTTGTTGAAGCATTGTAATACAACACTATCTGAAGTGCTAATATATATGATATATAAAGGTAACTAAAAATATAAAAATGTGACTAAAGAACGTGTTTAAATAGTATTCTCAAATGTTATTATAAAAATAGTAGCAACCCAAACAAAGCTGATGTTCCAGTCATCTATTTTGTTCGTTACTAAAAGAAATTAAATAAATTTTTTAAATTGTTGAAGATAAAAATACCAAAAATATGTTATATAAAGGAAATATAAAAAATATGATTTCATGTTTAATTTAATGAGATTTAAAACCCTGTATAGTAATCACAAAAAGCTTTAAAAAATTTACCACAAATTAAAAACAAAAAAAATTGGCAAAACTCAAAAATCAATCAACTTGTCTGGCCAGATTCTTCAACTAGATCATTGATTCTAATTAGGTATGACCAATTTTCAATACTAGTTTGAGAGGCGGAAGAAAAGAAATAATTTAAATTAATTATTTCAGAATGGGGCCTACCCCCTAACCCAATTTTCATAAATTACTACAATGACTTCAAATTACAATAGAAAACATTATTCAGTCATTCTTTTTTTTTCCGTGGTACTTTGATTTAAGTTTACTTTGGTAGACTAGAAGTCCACCAAAAAAATATCATGCATTGATTAAATTTTTTTTAAATAAATGAGGAATTTAAATTGAATAAATTACTGTAAAAGACCATTAGACTTTTTCAGAAAGATCTATGTAGTTCTTAAATTATCAATAAATATTGTATTTACAACTTTTTAGAAAGATCCAAGTAGTTCTTGAATTATTAATGAATACTATAATTACCAAATTTTCTTAGGCAAAATAACTTAAATTAAAATTGCAAAGTTAATAAGTAATTATTGCCCTAAATGATTTAAAGCTTTCTTGTATTAATTGATACCATCGAAACCTTCCTAAAAAAATTTCTTTTTAGTTTTAATTGATCTACTTTTTAGCATGCACCAAGTGGTATAAGTGCAAAGAAACAGAGAACACCCCTGAGGCAACCCCGAAGGAAGTGCTAGAATCTGAAGAAAAGGCCCTTGTTTGAGAAAGTAAAGAATTGATGTCTACAGATGATAAAGTGTTTCCACATCCAATTTGGATCAATGATGGAAGAATAGGAAAAGACTTTTCCATTTGCAACAACATTTTTCCTTGCCTGGAGTACAATTTATAGTGAAGGCTAGAAAGCTCCCCGTTTTATGAACCGCTTCACAGAATTCGACTACAGTGTCTTGGCAAAGATTGCTACACCTCCATGAGGACTTCGGTGTAGTGGAAAAGTTGCAAGAGTCCTCACATATTAATGGAAGGGACAACAAAGGAAAATGTAGGGAAAATAAGACTTGTACACTTGGCAGTTGGAATATTGGAACTCTGATAAGTAAAGCCATAGAGTTGGTGGTCATCATGAAGGGGAGGCGTATAAATATTATGCGTCTTCAAAAAACTAAATGAGAAAGCTAAGATTTTAGATACCACAGAGTATAAACTTTGGTATAGTGGAAAAGATATTATTAGGAATGGGGTAGGTATTATTTCGGATCTATTATTCATAGAGCAAGTGTTAGGAATAGTTTAAAAAAGGAGATAGAATTATAGCTCTTAAAATTATCACAAAAAATGAACCTATAAATATAGTGTATATGCACCCCAAATAGGATTAGAAACCGTAATTCAGACTATACCCCAAAATGAGAAAATAGTCATAGACGGGGATCTAAATGGGCAGGTGGTGGAGGGTAATGAGAAGTATGATAGGATTTATGGGGTTGTGGGTTTGGGTTGAGAAACAATGAGGATAAAATGATCTTCAATTTTCTAGTAGCTTATGATTATGTTATAGGTAATACCATGCTTAAAAAGAGAGAGGAACACTTAATTACATTTAAAAGCAGTTTAAATAAATAAAAAATTAATTATTTCTTAATCAGAAAGAGTGATAGAAAAGTATGCAAAGATTGTAAAGTAATATTTAGTGAAAGTCTCAATACTTAACATAGGTTAATGGTTTTTGATATAATATTTAATAATAGATTATTTATGAAAAAGTTACGCAACATACCCAGGATTAAGTGGTGGAACTAGGGGTAGCAACGGGTTGGGTTGGCAGGTCGGGTTGAGACCCAAATATAACAGTCAACCCGCCAATCTGAACTCGACCCGCCAACCTGTCAACCCAAACATGACCCAAAACGGGTTGGCGGGTCGACCCGCCGACCCGAAAAAAAAAACAAAAGAGGAAGGAGAGGAAAAAAGAAAAGAGTAAAGAAAAGAAAAAGAAAAGAGATTAAAACACACACACACACACACAAAACGATCAAACATATTTTTTTGTGAACACTAATATCAAAGTCACTAACTAACATACACTTAATTCCTCTTACAATTTACTGTTCATAAACCTAGGTAGAATTCTTAATTTTTCTTACAATTTCTTGATTAATTATCCAATGAATGAAATTTGTGTTTGAATGTGAATGGATGAAACAAAACTACAAAATGTTAAGGTTTTTTTGTTAGAGTTGGGTTGACCCGAACCCGACCTGTTTTCATTCGCTGGTCAGTCGGGTCCCACCCACAAACTGCGAATCCCTGAACTCCCAACCCAAATCCACTATTTTCAGGTTAGATTTGTGTTGGGTTTTTGGGTCGTGTCAGAAATTGCCACCCCTAGGTGGAACTTAAAAAATAAAACTACAAGAAATAATTTTGTAAAAGCCTTATTAGAAATCATTAATTGGGGAATAGAAGAAGAAAGAGAGAATATATGGAAAAATATAACCGATCAAATATAAATAACTGCGAAGCAGGTGTTGGAAAAGTCAAAAGACAATAAATGAAACAAAAAATCATAATAATGGAGCGAGAATTTCAAGAAAAAGTAAAAACAAAAGGATAAGTTACAAGATATTATACACTTATAGAAATGAGGAAATATTGAAAGATATAAAATCGCTAATAAGGAAGTAAAAACATAATCAATAATAAGGCAAAGCCAAAGGCTTTTGAAAAATTTTATAAAAAAAATTAGATATTAGAGAAGACGAGAAAGATATAAATATGATAGTGAAAATGAGAAAAGAGAAAACAAGAGATTTAACACAAATTATATGCATAAAAGATGCAAATGGAAATATTTTAGTGGATGACAAACGATAAAAGATCGATGGAAGAGATACTTCTATAAATTTTTAATGAAATCAATGATAATAAAATCACATTAGTTGAGTTATATCAATCTGAGCAAAATAGAAATTTTACATATTACCTTAAAATCCAACACTCAGAAATAGAAAAATATTGAAAAAATAAAAAATGGTAGAGCAGTTGGTTCCGATGATATCACAAACAAAATATGGAAGTTCTTAGGAAAAGTTACAATTATATGATTTACAAAATTATTTAACATAGTAATGAGCAATAAGAAAATGCCTAATCAATGGAGAAAAAGTGGATTAATGCTTTTGTATAATAATAAAGGAGATGTACAGAAGTGTGCAATTTATAGGGGTATTAAATTAATGAGTCACACTATGAAGCTGTGAGAAAGAGCAATAGAAACGAGGTTGAGAAAAGAAACTAAATATTAGATAATCAATTCGGTTTAATACCAGAGAAATCTACAGTGGAAGCTATAAATTTAATCAGAAGCCTATGCAAGCATTACAAGGAGAGAAAATAAGATTTATATATAATATTTATTGACCTTGGGAAGGCATACCATAGAGTTAATTGAGATGTAATGTGGTGAATACTTGAAAAGATAGGGGTAAAGGTAGCTTATATTGGAGTTATAAAAGATATATCAAGATGTAATAACTTATGTTAGGATGCCAATAGAGATATCGGGTGAATTTTCGAATACTATAGGTCTACATTAGGGATTAGCATTTGGCCCATACCTTTTCACCTTAATAATTGACAAGATTACTAAACATTTATAGAAAGCCATTCCCGAATGTATATTGTTTGTGGATGATATAATTTTAATCGATGAGATGATGGAGGGAGTAAATGCCAAGCTAGAAGATTGGAGCGAAACATTAAAATCGAATGTTTTTACACTAATTAGGGTCAAAACAAAATATATGGAGTGCCACTTTAGTCATTATAGATGTAGAAATAGGTAAGTGTCAAAATTGCTAGATATGAACTAAAGATATCAAAAGGTTTTAAGTATTTAAGAACTATTCTTGAAGAAAATGGGGGAATAGATAAAGATGTTATACATAGGATTCAAGTATGTTGGAACAAATGAAGAAGTGAGTCATCCATATTTTGTGATTGTAAAGTTCTACTAAAATGAAAAGAAAATTTTTTTAGGACAACTACAAGACCAGGACGCTTTATGCATCAGAGTATTGGGTGATTATGTGTGAACATGAACAAAAAAATGAGGGTGGCAGAAATGCAAATCTTGAGATAAAAATGAGGGTGGTAGAAATGCAAATGTTAAGATAAAAATGAGGACACACTAGACTAGATCGAATAAGAAATGAATGCATTAAAAGAAAAGTAGAGGTAGCACCAATAGATGAGAAGATGAGGGAACCACTTTGAAGATGGTTTGAACATGTACACAGGAGACTTCTAGATGCCCCATATGGAGTGTAAAAAAATGTAGAAATTTTGACTTAAATTAAAAAGGAAAGGGAAAGAGTTAAAAAGAATTGAGAAAAAAACTATAAAAAAGACATGTTATTTTTAAATTTCAATGAGAACATGTGCCATACAGTCGACCCCATAGTAGGATAAAGGTTTTGTTGTTGTTGTCGTTGTTGATTTTTTTTGGAGTACAATCTATACACAACATGTCAAAGCTATGTGTTTTCTGGCTCAAATCAAATATCATGTGAACTGCGTTTCAGCCTTCCGATGATTCTTGTGTATCACTATACTATTAAGAAGTGGGCTGGTAAAATGATTCTCTCTGTTGCTAAAATGTCCTTTCACTTTTAATTTAATAAATTCCAGTATGTGTGAGTAATACCCAGCATAAGTGAGGGGCAGAAAGGTAATTTGGCCATAGTTAAAGAAAAAACCAGAAAACAAAGGAAAAGAAAAAGCAATTGTCGGTGGGCTTATTTCCACAAGAAGCCAGCAGAATCTTCTGCAAAAATAGAAGAGAAGCAGCGAGAAAGAAAGAAAAGAGAAGAGAGAAGAAAGAAAAGAAAAGAGAGAAGAAGAAGAAGAAAGGGGAAGAAGAAGAGGGAAAGTCCGGCCAGCAAGAGGAGAAGGAGAAGAGAGAGCGAGAGACAGAGAGAGAGAGAAGAGAAGTAGGGAAGAAAAGAAAAGGGAAAAAGGGAGAAAAATTGTATAAAGATTACATAAGGTAATTTATTTGCTTGAATCTTGTTTATTAAATAAGTTATGATAAAGTATATGATATTTTTGATGGAAATGATAGCATGCATGGAATAGAAATTGAGTAGATGGAATTTTAGGGTTTAAGAAATTTTAGGAAATTTGGAGAAAAATGATTTCTTGGTATTATTTAGAGTTAATAGTTCTTGTCATGGTGTTGATTACCAATTAGAGGAGGAAAAAGTTAATTTGGGAAATTAAAGTTGAGATTTGATTATAGTCTAGGCCATGTAAGATGGGTAAGTGATTGAGTTAAGCCTTGGGGCTAGATTAAAGTTAGAGTATTATTTTTCTAATGTATTTTTAGTTGTTAATTTTGATCGTTATGTTATATAATAGATTCAAGAGAGCACGTGGCGGAGGAAGCCGCCTAAGAGGGAAAGTCTACTTCGAGATTTTTGGTACATAGCTTATTTGAGGTAAGTGTAATACATATTATGAATCACTAGTACTATATATTGCTTGCAAAGCATTTTGTGAATATTTTAAAGTATGCTATATGTATAAATTGAGATTGACATACATATATGTTGATAAATGGATGCACGTTGAGAAAATGCATACAAAGTGATTTATTTTGTACATGAAAGTTTAAATGAGCTTGCAAAGCATTTAAAGGTGAATGATTTACGTTGAGTGTATAAGATAATACATTTGACGTTTTTTTTCAAAGTATGTTTTTATATATTGTTAAAGTTTTAACATTAAAGAATGAGAAAGTGAATGATTGTTTGTGACAATGATTTTTGTCAAATAAAGTTGAAAGAATTTAATTGTGAAAATGATTTGAAAGTAACTCTATGCAGAACTAACTAAAACTAACAGGGTTATTGTTAGTTTGGGTGCACCTAGTATATGCCGGCTAGGGAATGTCCGCAGTGATTCCCTCCCTTCGCGGGATAGTATACCCTTCGGGGAGATAGCCCTTCGGGACAGATTACCTTCGAGGAACAGAGACAGATACCCTTCGGGGGATAGCCCTTCGGGGACAGAGTACCCTTCGCGGGATAGTTACCCTTCGGGGGATAGTAGGTTCTGCATAGTTGTGACTTTGAAAAATAATCAAAGTTATTTATGAGACCAAGAATGTGAGTTTTATTAATTGTTTTATGCCATATGTGATGACTATACAGATTTTATACCAAAAGTGGTGATTTTAAAGAAATTGTTTACAATAGTTTATAATATGTATTATGCTTACTGAGTGTGGAAAACTCACCCCTCAATATTTTTCAGTGTCTGTAGATAGTGCAAGAGTAGAATCAGAGGGAGAGAATTAGCATAGCCACTCAATTTGAAGGTACCACTCCGGTTATTTTTGTTTATCCGGGATATAGGACAAGGTTATTATTTTGAAATATGTGCAATATGGTATATGAATAGTTTAGTTTTGTAAATAATATTTTTGAATTAGCTGCTCCGTTGGTTGTGAATTTGAATCTTGGAATGTTTATATATAAATATACGAAGTTCTTATGGGCTATATCTTTTTTATGATTGAAATGGGTGATTGATACTGTATTATTTAAATGATTGATTACTTGTGTTAGTAGGTTATAAACCTATGGGAAATATGTCGTGAAAATTTGTGAATGAGACGATATAGATGTATTGTGAATGTATTGGAAATCCTTGGGTTGGCTGAAATTTTGTGCAGGTATTTTTAAATTTTTGGAAAAGGTCCAAATACAGAGGAGATGCTGTCGAAATTTCAGTAAAATTTAGAGGAAAGTTAAGGCTTACGTGGTTTGGAGCAGGTTTATTCCACCTCGAGCTACGTGCCGATCATGGCCTTTAGGTTCGAGTCGTGACAAAGTTGGTATCAGAGCAACGGTTATGGGATTGTGCTTATTTTTATAAGATTGAATTAATAAGTTATAGAATTAGTCTATTGTCTTGAACCACGGAGCTATAGGCTTTAACTTGTCATTGAATATTTATTATATCTTAGTTTATGCCAGTAATTCTTATCGTTCAAATTAAGTATATTATATATAGTTGCTTGTAGAAATGATAATAATTATGTTATTTGCTATTAGATGGCGAGATCAAGTAGCGGTCGAAGCAGTAGGGGTGGAAGAACCCCAAATGCAGGCCGTGGCAGGGGCGTTAGAGCCCTAAATATGGGACGTGGTAGAGGTGAAAAGAGCTCCAAGCAGAGGCCGTGGTAGGGGTGATAGAGCCCCAAGTGCAGGCCGCGGACAGGGGTGGCAGAGTTCCACAGGCAGCCCCTAACATAGCTATCCCTCATGTTACATGGGGTAGTAGACGTAGTAGACAGGAATTTCACGTCAGGTGAAAGAGAGACAGAAGCAGAAAGAGAGACAGAGGCAGAGAGGGAGACAGAGGTAGAAAGGGAGGTTGAGTCCGCAGCCACTCTAGGGCCACAGGATGTTATCCAAAACTTGAACTTGTTGACACAAATTGTGGCCAGACATGATAGATTACATGCCCAGGCAGAGAGTGCACCATCCTCATCGCGTGCTAAAGAGGATGAGGTGCCATTATCTGAATTTTTGAAGCTTAAGCCGCCTGAGTTTGAGGGAAAAACAGATGAAGATCCTTATTTATTTTTAGAGGAGATTGATTCTAGATGTAAGGCAATGGGATGTAGCTCTCAAAAGCAGTTCAATTGGTCGAGTTTCGTCTGATTGGGACGGCCAAGCGATGGTTTAAGACGGATAGAGTACCTAATTGGACATGGGAGGAGTTCAGTAAAGCTTTTATGGATAGATTTTTGCCCGAGAGCGTTAGAGATCAAAAAGCGATTGAGTTCGAAAGATTGAAACAAGATCCTTCCATGACCGTTAGCGAGTACGATGAACGGTTTGCGGAGTTGAGTAGGTATGCTCCCTACTTGGTTAGTACTGAGAAGTTGAAGAGATCGCGGTTTATAAAAGGTTTGGTGCCGCGACTCCGTGATCATTTGCTTTCTGCTAGAGTCACTACATACGGAGAGGCTGTTGAATGTGCCCGACAGCTAGAGATGTCACGAATGGATAGCTTGGGAGAACAGCAGTCTCGACCGAAAAAGAGCAAAAGCACAGGACAATTCAGTGGCCAGCAAAGTCGTGGTATTATTACTGGTGGGACGAGTAAGGGTTCTAGTTATCAAAGCCAAGTAAGCCAACAGGGCTCTCAGAAAGAAGTTAAGAGTAATAGATTTACAGGTTATAGCCAGCAGGGATCCAGTCAGTCCGGACAGAGTACCCGTCCTTCTACCTCAGTGCTCCATATGTAATAGGATGCATCGGGGCACGTGCAGAGTTGGACAGAACGTATGCTACCGTTGCGGTCAAGAAGGGCATTTTGTCAGGAAGTGTCCGTTGTCCTTATTACGACAAGGCTCTACACAGAGGCAGGACATCTGTAACTTCTGCTTCCGAGTCACACAATAGATCAGATGGAGGGAACCAGTGGACGAGACTCAGGAGGTAGAGGTTTTGGGGGCAAAGGATTGATGCAAGCTAGTAGAGGTCAGCCAAATGCAGGCAGAGGTCAGAATACGGGGGCTCAGAGTTCTGTTGGGCGTGGACAGGCGAGAGTGTATGCTTTGACTAGACAGGATGCTCAAGCTTCTAATGCTGTGGTGTCAGGTACACTTTCTGTTGATTCTTTTGATGCACGAGTATTATTTGATACCGGGACTACTCACTCATTTATATCTCCATTTTTGGCTAAGAGGTTGGGTAGAACAGTCAGAAAAGTTAGATGAGCCTTTTGGTAGTATCCACTTCCAACAGGAGAGAGTATAGAGGTGAATTCAATATACCGATCTTGTAGGGTTAAGATAGGGAATAAAGATCTTCCAGCGGATCTCTTATTGTTCGGATTAGTAGATGTTGATGTAATATTAGGAATAGATTGATTGTCTCAATATCATGCTTCCTAAATTGTAATAAGAAGATAGTGAACTTTAATCTTCCCGATGAGTTAAAGTTTCAGTTTCAGGGAAACAGAAATTTAGTTTCTTATAATCTTCGTGTCAATGCTTAATGCTAGGCGCATGGTGCATAAAGGATGCTTGTGGGTATCTAACTTTTGTTAAAGATGTGAACTCTCCGGAACCAAAAATAGAAGATGTACTGATGATGAGTGAATTTCTAGATGTGTTTCTCGAGAATTTGTCAGAATTACCTCCAGAAAGGGAGATAGAAGTTTTGCATAGATGTAGTGCCTGGAACTGAGCCAATCTCAATACCACCTTATAGAATGGCACCACTGAATTAGGAGCTTAAGGAGCTAATTACAAGATTTGCTTGATAAGGGATTCATCAGGCCTAGTGTGTCACCTTGGGGTGCACCTAGTGTTGTTTGTAAAGAAGAAAGATGGGTTTTACGGCTATGTATTGATTATAGGCAATTGAATAAGGTCACAATTCGGAATAGGTACCCACTGCCTAGAATTGATGACTTGTTTGATCAATTGCAAGGGTCTCAATATTTTTCAAAATAGATTTGAGATCAGGATATCATCAGTTACATATAAGAAATGATGATATTTCCAAAGACGGCAGTTCAGGACTAGATATGGACACTATGAGTTCCTTGGTGATGTCTTTTGGACTTACTAATGCTCCGGCAGCCTTTATGGATCTCATGAACAGAGTGTTCAAGCCATTTCCTCGATACCTTTGTAATAGTGTTCATTGATGATATTTTGGTCTATTCTAGGAGCAAAGAAGACCATGAGCAACATTTACGCATAGTACTTCAGACTTTGAGAGAGCATCAATTGTATGCCAAATTCTCTAAATGTGAATTTTGGTTGGATAGTGTGGGATTTCTTGGGCATATAGTGTCAAAGGACGGAATAAAAGTCGATCCAAAGAAGATTGAAGCAGTTACGCATTGGCCGAGACCGACGTCAGCCACGGAGATTCGTAGTTTTCTTGAACTAGTCGGTTATTATAGGCGTTTTGTAGAGAACTTCTCGCGATAGCTGCTCCACTGACGAAGTTAACTCAAAAGAATGCAAAATTGAATGGACAGATGCATGTGAGTAGAGTTTTCAGGAGCTTAAGACTCGTTTGACTACAGCTCCAGTGTTAGCACTACCATCAGGTTCTGGTGGATATGTGGTTTACTATGATGCTTCAAGAGTTGGTTTGGGGTGCGTGTTGATGCAACATGGAAGAGTTATGGCTTATGCTTCTCGTCAGTTAAAGAAGTACGAGCAGAATTATCCTACTCATGATTTAGAGATGGCAGCGATTGTATTTGCTTTGAAAATATGGCGGCATTACTTGTATGGTGAGAAATGTGAGATTTACACAGACCACAAGAGTTTGAAAGTACATATTTGAGCAGAGAGATTTGAATTTGAGGCAAAGGCGATGGATGGAAGTTGCTAAAAGATTATGATTGCTCAATCTTATATCATTCTGGAAAGGCAAATGTTGTAGCGGATGCTTTGAGTAGGAAGTCAGTTGGAAGTTTAGCTCATATAGCAGTCGATAGAAGGCCATTAATTCAGGAGTTACATGGGTTACATGATCAAGGGATTCAATTGGAGATTCGTGACAGTGGAGTGTTATTAGCTCACATTAATGTGCGTCCAGTGCTTTTAGATCGAATCAAAGCAAACCAAGCTAAAGATGAGCAGTTAGAAAAGATTCGAGATGGAAGTTGTTAAAGGTGACAATAAGGAGTTCAATATAGATGAAAATAATGTACTTCGTTGTGGCAATAGGTTATGTGTTCCAAATGTGGAGGATTTGAGAAAAGAGATCATGGAAGAAGCACACCAGTCAGCCTACACGGTACATCCTGATTCGACCAAAATGTATCAAGATTTGAAGAAAATATATTGGTGGAATGGGATGAAGAGAGACATTGCAGAATTTGTGGCTAAGTGCCTAGTGTGCCAGCAGGTGAAATTTGAGCACCAAAAGCCTTCGGGTTTACTTCAAGAACTTCCTTTGCCAGAATAG
This sequence comes from Mitragyna speciosa, assembly GCA_024721245.1. Lineage (NCBI taxonomy): Eukaryota > Viridiplantae > Streptophyta > Magnoliopsida > Gentianales > Rubiaceae > Mitragyna > Mitragyna speciosa. The sequence continues at coordinate 781,365 of CM045573.1, read as the reverse complement.
AAATGGGAGAGAGTGACGATGGATTTCGTAGTCGGATTGCCCCGTACGAGGAAGGGTTATGATTCAATATGGGTAATTGTGGACAGGTTGACAAAATCAGCTCACTTTATTCCAGTAAAGACTACTTATACAGTGGCTCAGTATGCTCAATTGTATATTGACAAGGTCGTGAGTCTTCACGGGGTACCAGTGTCTATAGTATCGAATAGGGGCACTCAATTCACATCACAGTTTTGGAGGAAACTTCAGGAGGCCTTAGGGACTCGACTCGATTTTAGTACAGCTTTCCATCCTCAGACAGATGGTCAGTCCGAGCGTACCATTCAGACGTTGGAGGATATGTTGAAGAGCATGTGTTATGGATTTCGGAGGTGATTGGGAGCAACATTTACCATTAATTGAGTTTGCCTACAATAACAGTTACCAATCGAGCATTGAGATGGCTCCATATGAGGCACTATATGGTAGAAAATGTCGGTCTCCTATTTGTTGGGAAGAAGTAGGAGATAGGAAGCTATTGGGTCCCGAAATTGTACAATTGACTACGGAGAAGGTAGCAGTGATCAGAGAGCGTCTTAAAGCAGCTCACAGTAGGCAGAAGAGTTATGCGGACGTGAGAAGAAAACATCTTGAATTTAGTGTTGGAGATCATGTGTTTCTTAAGGTGTCGCCTATGAGAGGAATTATGAGATTTGGAAAGAAAGGAAAATTATCTCCTAGATATATCGGACCATTTGAGGTACTTGAGAGGATAGGAGCAGTGGCGTACAGGTTGGCCCTTCCACCGGATTTTTCTGGAGTTCATCCAGTATTTCATGTATCTATGTTGAGGAAATACGTGGCAGACCCTTTGCATGTCATTAAACCACAAACAGTTGAGTTGAGTGAAGACTTAAGCTACGTAGAGCAACCAATTGCAATTGTGGATCGTCAAACTAAGAAGCTCAGGCATGAAGAGATTCCTATGGTTAAAGTACAATGGAGAAATCATTCCATTAGAGAGAACACATGGGAGTTAGAGGATGAGATGCGAGACAAGTATCCAAGTTTATTCCCACATTCAGGTATGTAGTAATTTCAAAATTCGAGAACGAATTTTTTTATTAGGAGGAGAGAATGTAATACCCAGCATAAGTGAGGGGCAGAAAGGTAATTTGGCCATAGTTAAAAAAAAACGGAAAACAAAGGAAAAGAAAAAGCAATTGTCGGTGGGCTTATTTCCACAAGAAGCAACCAGAATCTTCTGCAAAAATAGAAGAGAAGCAACGAGAAAGAAAGAAAAGAAAAGAGAGAAGAAAGAAAAGAAAAGATAGAAGAAGAAGAAGAAAGGGGAAGAAGAAGAGGGAAAGTCCGGCCAGCAAGAGGAGAGAGAGAGAGAGAGAAGTAGGGAAGAAAAGAAAAGGGAAAAAGGGAGAAAAATTGTATAGAGATTAGATAAGGTAATTTTTTTGCTTGAATCTTGTTTATTAAATAAGTTATGATGAAGTATATGATATTTTTGGTGGAAATGATAACATGTATGGAATAAAAATTGAGTAGATGGAATTTTAGGGTTTAAGAAATTTTAAGAAATTTGGAGAAAAATGATTTCTTGGTATTATTTAGAGTTAATAGTTCTTGTTATGGTGTTGATTACCAATTAGAGGAGGAAAAAGTTAATTTGGGAAATTAAAGTTGAGATTTGATTATAGTCTTGGCCATGCAAAATGGGTATGTAATTGAGTTAAGTCTTGGGGCTAGATTAAAGTTAGAGTATTATTTTTCTAATGTATTTTAGTTGTTAATTTTGATCGTTATGTTATATAATAGATTCAAGAAAGCATTTGGCGGAGGAAGCCGCCTAAGAGGGTGATCGAGTTCGAGATTTTTGGTACATAGCCTATTAGAGATAAGTGTAATACATATTATGAATCACTAGTATTATATATTGCTTGCAAAGCATTTTGTGAATATTTTAAAGTGTGCTATCTGTATAAATTGAGATTGACGTACATATATGTTGATAAATGGATGCACGTTGAGAAAATACATACAAAGTGGTTTATTTTGTACATGAAAGTTTAAATGAGCTTGCAAAGCATTTAAAGGTGAATGATTTACGTTGAGTGTATAAGATAATACATTTGACGTTTTTTTAAAGTATGTTTTTATATATTGTTAAAGTTTTAACATTAAAGAATGAGAAAGTAAATGATTGTTTGTGACAATGATTTTTGTCAAATAAAGTTGAAGGAATTTAATTGTGAAAATGATTTGAAAGTAAGTCTATGCAGAACTAACTAAAACTAACAGGGTTATTGTTAGTCTGGGTGCACCTAGTATATGCCGGCTAGGGAATGTCCGCAGTGATTCCCTCCTTTCGCGAGATAGTATACCCTTCGGGGGATAGCCCTTCGGGGATAGATTACCCTTCGAGGAACAGAGACAGATACCCTTCGAGGGATAGCCCTTCGGGGATAGAGTACCCTTCGCGGGATAGTTACCCTTCGGGAGATAGTAGGTTCTAAATAGTTGTGACTTCGAGAAATAATTAAAGTTATTTATGAGATCAAGAATGTGGTTTTATTAATTGTTTTATGCCATATGTGATGACTATACAGATTTTATACCAAAAGTGGTGATTTTAAAGAAATTGTTTACAATAGTTTATAATATGTATTATGCTTACTGAGTGTGAAAAACTTACCCCTCAATATTTTTTTTCAATGTCTGTAGATAGTGCAATAGTAGAATCAGAGGGGAGAATAGCCTAGCCACTCAATTTGAAGGTACCACCCGATTATTTTTGTTTATCCGGGTATAGGACAATGTTATTATTTTGAAATTGTGGCAATATATTATATGAATAGTTTGGTTTTGTAAATAATATTTTTGAATTAACTGCTCCATTGGTTATGAATTTGAATCGAGGGATGTTTATATATAAATATACGAAGTTCTTATGGGTATATCTTTTTATGATTGAAATGGGTGATTGATACTGGATTATTTAGATGATTGATTACTTGTGTTAGTAGGTTATAAACCTATGAGAAATATGGTGGAAAATTTGTGAATGAGATGATATAATGTATTGTGAATGTACTGGAAATCTTTGGGTTGGCTGAAATTTTGTGCAGGTATTTTTAAATTTTTGGGAAAGGTCCAAATACAGAGAAGATGCTGCCGAAATTTCGATAAAATTTAGAGGAAAATTAAGGCTTACGTGGTTTGGGGCAGTTTATTCCACCTCGAGTTACGTGCCGGTCATGGCCTTTAGGTTCGGGTCGTGACAGTGTGTGTGAGAGAAAGTGAACCGGAGAACTTCATATTTGGGTCAAGCATCGAGTTCTTGACCCAAATCTGAAGTTCTCCGGTTCAGCTCAAACTTGAACTCGATCTAATTCGTTGAAGGACATTCTGAAAGATCTCAATTGACAGGGCACACCTTCTAACTATATTCACAAAGACAATGGTACTTGGTTTTGTAAAGAATGTACATAACAAGTTGCGGTTTGTTAAAAGAATGTACACCTTCCTCTTTGACATGTCAAAGAGGAAGGTGTGGGCTGGAAAACTAGACTTGGAGTAAAACCCATTAAATTTTACTTAGACCCAAACCTGAATCTGTTCACTATTGGGCCAAATGTATGGATAAATACACAAACGTCCCCTGAGGTTTATGATAATTGCAGTCAGTGGCCTTCAGGTTTCAAAAATTACACACAGCACCCTTAGTTTTGAAATTGGCTCCAAGGTCAACATTAGATGCGTTTAAATGACAAGAATGCCTATCAGAAAAAACCAAATAGAATATTAATTTTTAAGCTAAAAAATCAAGGCAGAAAAAAAGACCAAAATGGCCTTGAATTGGCACCTAAATGTGGAGGTATATATAGGGAAAAAATGTGCAATCTCTAGGAAAATTGTGCAATCTCCTAAAACCTTCTTGCAGAGAAGGTCTTGTTTCTCCCATAGATATCAGCTGTGGAAATTTTCGAAAAAAATTCATAGAAGAAGTTTGTGCTAGGAATGTTGAAACCAGGTGAAGAACTCAGCTAAGGTTGAGTAGTTGAATTCGAAAACAAGCAGCTGGTTGGGTTTTCAAGCTGATCAAAGCCAAAGAAGTAACAATATAATCTTTGTTGCCATTGCTTGAAATTACATGAAAACTATTTTTATTTTAGTTGTTGAGATGGCATTTATCTTTCTTCTTGAGCTTATATGAGGTTAAAAGCTGGTGTATTTAAAATATGATGTTTTTGAGGTTGAAATAGGATTGTAAAGTTGAAGATAGTAAACTAAATATGGTCTTACATGAGCAATTTGTAAACAACCTGGCACGCATGCAACTTTTTCATCCCAAGCTTGTAGAATCTTAAATTTTAGTGTATTTAGAAGCTGATGATATGGGGTGTGTAATAAGGATGAAATAGTAATGTAAATTTGAAGATGATGAACTAAATTAAGTCTTGTTTGAGCAATTTGTTAATGGAATTGCATGCATGCAATCTTACATGATAGCATAAAATGTGCAATTCCCAGAACCTTTACATATATGGATGTTAATAGTGATGCCACAGTTATGGAGATGTTCAAGGTGCATACAAATGATCAAATCATCAACTAGTATGTACATGATATGTATATGATCCCCCCTCCTGCTGATAAAAACATAATAAACAAGAGTAGAGAGTTGCAGGACACAAGTCAGCATAGAAATGAGAGGGGTTGTAAGAATGGTATTGGAGAGGTAGAAGCTGAAAATTGGCCTAACTCAGAGGATGATGATGTGTCATCTTCTGATGATTCATGAATGCAGCAACTTGATAGTGATAAGGATGATAATTGGGTTGATGACAAAGTGTCATTGTCATCATATGAAGATAGTGATAGGGAGTTAACAGATTGTGAGGTGTTATGTGACAGTGCAATAATTCCTGACTCTGAGGAAATAGAAAAAGAAATGAAAATTGTAATAGCATAAGAGGGAAGATGTTTACGTATAAGCCTTGTGAAGAAATTGAGTTCGAAAAAGGCATGCTTTTCACAAATGTTGATTTCTTTAGAGCTGCAGTGAAAGAGTATGTCATCCAAAAGGGTTTTCCAATTATCAGATTAAAAAATGAAAAGATAATATGCACTTCTAAGTATAGTGTGGAGGGATGTAAGTGGAGAATTCATACATCTCCACTTTCAGATGGTATAACCTTTCAAATTAAGACTTATAATCATTCTCACAACTGTGTCATGAACAAGAAAAATGCTGAGGACACATCTGATTGGATTGTCCAAAAGCTTATTTCGGTGTTAAGGGATAATCCAAAAATGACTAGCAAAGCAGTGGTTGCCGAAATGAGAAAGTATGGAGTTGAGCCAAGTAAAATGCAAATATGGAGGCAAAGAAGAAAGCAATTCAACAGATTGAGGGTATTCATTTATGGCAAGCTTCCAAAGTATGCTGAGTTGTTTAAATTGAATAAATTACAATAAAAGACCTTTAGACTTTTTCAGAAAGATCTATGTAGTTCTTAAATTATCAATAAATATTGTATTTACAACTTTTTAGAAAGATCCAAGTAGTTCTTGAATTATTATGAATACTATAATTACCAAATTTTCTTAGGCAAAATAACTTAAATTAAAATTGCAAAGTTAATAAGTAATTATTGCCCTAAATGATTTAAAGCTTTCTTGTATTAATTGATACCATCGAAACCTTCCTAAAAAAATTTCTTATTAGTTTTAATTGATCTACTTTTTAGTATGCACCAAGTGGTATAAGTGCAAAGAAACAAAGAACACCCCTGAGGCAACCCCGAAGGAAGTGCTAGAATCTGAAGAAAAGGCCCTTGTTTGAGAAAGTAAAGAATTGATGTCTACAGATGATAAAGTGTTTCCACATCCAATTTGGATCAATGATGGAAGAATAGGAAAAGAGTTTTCCATTTGCAACAACATTTTTCCTTGCCTGGAGTACAATTTATAGTGAAGGCTAGAAAGCTCCCCGTTTTATGAACCGCTTCACAGAATTCGACTACAGTGTCTTGGCAAAGACTGCTACACCTCCATGAGGACTTCGGTGTAGTGGAAAAGTTGCAAGAGTCCTCACATATTAATGGAAGGCACAACAAAGGAAAATGCAGGGAAAATAAGACTTGTACACTTGGCAGTTGGAATATTGGAACTCTGATAAGTAAAGCCATAGAGTTGGTGGTCATCATGAAGGGGAGGCGTATAAATATTATGCGTCTTCCAAAAACTAAATGAGAAAGCTAAGATTTTAGATACCACAGAGTATAAACTTTGGTATAGTGGAAAAGATATTATTAGGAATGGGGTAGGTATTATTTTGGATCTATTATTCATAGAGCAAGTGTTAGGAATAGTTTAAAAAAGGAGATAGAATTATAGCTCTTAAAATTATCACAAAAAATGAACCTATAAATATAGTGTATATGCACCCCAAATAGGATTAGAAACCGTAATTCAGACTATACCCCAAAATGAGAAAATAGTCATAGACGGGGATCTAAATGGGCAGGTGGTGGAGGGTAATGAGAAGTATGATAGGATTTATGGGGTTATGGCTTTGGGTTGAGAAACAATGAGGATAAAATGATCTTCAATTTTCTAGTAGCTTATGATTATGTTATAGGTAATACCATGCTTAAAAAGAGAGAGGAACACTTAATTACATTTAAAAGTAGTTTAAATAAATCAAAAATTAATTATTTCTTAATCAGAAAGAGTGATAGAAAAGTATGCAAAGATTGTAAAGTAATATTTAGTGAAAGTCTCAATACTTAACATAGGTTAATGGTTTTTGATATAATATTTAATAATAGATTATTTATGAAAAAGTTACGCAACATACCCAGGATTAAGTGGTGGAACTAGAGGTGGCAACGGGTTGGGTTGGCGGGTCGGGTTGAGACCCAAATATAACAGTCAACCCGCCAATCCGAACTCGACCCGTAGAGGTGTTATTCGAGCTGAGTCGAGCCGAGTATTTGGTATTCGAACTCAAGCTCATTTAATAAACGAACAGGCTCGGCTCGGCTCGGCTCGTTTATTAAATGAGCCAAATTTTCTGTTCGAGCTCGGCTCGTTAAAAAAATAAGGAGCTTGAGCAGCTCGAGCTCGGCTCAATTAACACTAAAGAGCCGAGCTCAAACGAGCTCGAATGAGCTTGGTTCATTTAACACCAACAAATCGAGCTCGAACGAGCTCGTATAAGCTCGGCTCGTTAACACAAGAAGTGAAAAGAGCGTTCGCGAACACAAACGAGCTCGTTGAATAAATTAAAGTATGAAAAATAGGAGTAAAAAGATATTATTGCCCCTTGTTCGCGAACATAAACGAGAGTTCGCGAACAAGGTTTCTGTTCGCTCGTTTAATAAACGAGCTCAATTTCTTGTTCGAGCTCGGCTCGTTTAGCTACACGAACGAGCTGAACTTGAGCTTTCACGAGCCGAACCGAGTTGTGTTCGCGAACAGCTCGGTTCGAATAACAACTCTATCGACCCGCCAACCTGCCAACCCAAACATGACCCAAAACGGCCGAAAAAAAAAAAAACAAAAGAGGAAGGAGAGGAAAAAGAAAATAGGAAAGAAAAGAAAAAGAAAAGAGATTAAAACACACACACACACAAAAAAAGGATCAAACATATTTTTTTGTGAACACTAATATCAAAGTCACTCACTAACATACACTTAATTCCTCTTACAATTTACTGTTCATAAACCTAGGTAGAATTCTTAATTTTTCTTCCAATTTCTTGATTAATTATCCAATGAATGAAATTTGTGTTTGAATGTGAATGGATGAAACAAAACTACAAAATGTTAAGGTTTTTTTGTTAGAGTTGGGTTGACCCAAACCCGACCTGTTTTCATTCACTGGTCAGTCGGGTCCCACCCGCAAACTGTGAATCCGTGAACTCCCAACCCAAATCCACTATTTTCAGGTTAAGTTTGTGTCGGGTTTTTGGGTTGTGTCAGAAATTGCCACCCCTAGGTGAAACTTAAAAAATAAAACTACAAGAAATAATTTTATAAAAGCCTTATTAGAAATCATTAATTGGGGAATAGAAGAAGAAACAGAGAATATATGGAAAAATATAACCGATCAAATATAAATAACTGCGAAGCAGGTGTTGGAAAAGTCAAAAGACAATAAATGAAACAAAAAATCATAATAATGGAGCGAGAATTTCAAGAAAAAGTAAAAACAAAAGGATAAGTTATAAGATATTATACACTTGTAGAAATGAGGAAATATTGAAAGATATAAAATCGCTAATAAGGAAGTAAAAAAATAATCAATAATAAGGCAAAGCCAAAGGCTTTTGAAAAATTTTATAAAAAAAATTAGATATTAGAGAAGACGAGAAAGATATAAATATGATAGCGAAAATGAGAAAAGAGAAAACAAGAGATTTAACACAAATTATATGCATAAAAGGTGCAAATGGAAATATTTTAGTGGATGACAAAAGATAAAAGATCGATGGAAGAGATACTTCTATAAATTTTTAATGAAATCAATGATAATAAAATCACATTAGTTGAGTTATATCAATCTGAGCAAAATAGAAATTTTACATATTACCTTAAAATCCAACATCAGAAATAGAAAAATATTGAAAAAATAAAAAATGGTAGAGCAGTTGGTCCCGATGATATCACAAACAAAATATGGAAGTTCTGAGGAAAAGTTACAATTATATGATTTACAAAATTATTTAACGTAATAATGAGCAATAAGAAAATGCCTAATCAATGGAAAAAAAAGTGGATTGATGCTTTTGTATAATATAATAAAGGAGATGAACAGAAGTGTGCAAATTATAGGGGTATTAAATTAATGAGTCACACTATGAAGCTGTGAGAAAGAGGAATAGAAACGAGGTTGAGAAAAGAAACTAAATATTAGATAATCAATTCGGTTTAATACTAGAGAAATCTACAGTGGAAGCTATAAATTTAATAAGAAGCATATGCAAGCATTACAAGGAGAGAAAATAAGATTTATATATAATATTTATTGACCTTGGGAAGGCATACCATAGAGTTAATTGAGATGTAATGTGGTGAATACTTGAAAAGATAGGGGTAAAGGTAGCTTATATTGGAGTTATAAAAGATATATCAAGATGTAATAACTTATGTTAGGATGCCAATACAGATATCGGGTGAATTTTTGAATACTATAGGTCTACATTAGGGATTAGCATTTCGCCCATACCTTTTCACCTTAATAATTGACAAGATTACTAAACATTTATAGAAAGCCATTCCCGAATGTATGTTGTTTGTAGATGATATAATTTTAATCGATGAGATGAGGGAGGGAGTAAATGCCAAGCTAGAAGATTGGAGCGAAGCATTAAAATCAAATGTTTTTACAATAATTAGGGTCAAAACAAAATATATGGAGTGCCACTTTAGTCATTATAGATGTAGAAATAGGTAAGTGTCAAAATTGCTAGATATGAACTAAAGATATCAAAAGGTTTTAAGTATTTAAGAACTATTCTTGAAGAAAATGGGGGAATAGATAAAGATGTTATACATAGGATTCAAGCAGGTTGGAACAAATGAAGAAGTGAGTCATCCATATTTTGTGATTGTAAAGTTCTGCTAAAATGAAAAGAAAAATTTTATAGGACAACTACAAGACCAGGACGCTTTATGCATCAGAGTATTGGGTGATTATGTGTGAACATGAACAAAAAAATGGGGGTGGCAGAAATGCGAATGTTGAGATAAAAATGAGGGTGGTAGAAATGCAAATGTTGAGATAAAAATGAGGACACACTAGACTAGATCGAATAAGAAATGAATGCATTAAAAGAAAAGTAGAGGTAGCACCAATAGATGAGAAGATGAGGGAACCACTTTGAAGATGGTTTGAACATGTACACAGGAGACTTCTAGATGCCCCATATGGAGTGTAAAAAAATGTAGAAATTTTGACTTAAATTAAAAAGGAAAGGGAAAGAGTTAAAAAGAATTGAGAAAAAAACTATAAAAAAGACATGTTATGTTTAAATTTCAATGAGAACATGTGCCATACAGTCGACCCCATAGTGGGATAAAGGTTTTGTTGTTGTTGTCATTGTTGATTTTTTTTGGAGTACAATCTATACACAACATGTCAAAGCTATGTGTTTTCTAGCTCAAATCAAATATCATGTGAGCTGCGTTTCAGCCTTTCCGATGATTCTTGCGTATCACTATACTATTGAGAAGTGGGCTGGTAAAATGATTCTCTCTGTTGCTAAAATGTCCTTTCACTTTTAATTTAATAAATTCCAGTATGTGTGAGAGAGAGAGAGTGAACCGGAGAACTTCAGATTTGGGTCAAGCATCGAGTTCAAGTTTGAGCTGAACCGGAGAACTTCAGATTTGGGTCAAAAGAATGTACATAACAAGTTGCGGTTTGTTAAAAGTGAAAAGAATTGCCCGAGCATAAGTGGACAAAGATTGTGCAATCTTCAGCGATTAAAGTGCACTCTTTCTACAAATTTTTCTTAGTTCAACGACTACTTGATCCAATTTTCAAGCCGAGCTCCCATCTAATAAATAAGCTTATGCTAAAGTCCAACTAGCGGGACTTGTGCGGCCACGCAAACAACCGATTTCACATCAACTTAAAAATCTGCATTTATATTGGGCCAATGTTTAGACATGATTTAATGCATTGAAAATGTTTGTCCACCACATTGATGCAAAACTTGAGAGAATTTACAGGGATCCACACACGAGTATCCTTTGTCTATGAAAATTTCATAGCTATCAAAATTTCTTGTAAACTGCACGCAAATATGAAAAACTTTCAACAAGACACAGTACATCCACACATTAATTTATCAATCACATCATACATAGTGATCTTAAAACTTGCATGACATAATCCGGTAAATTAAACAAATTAATAACAGAAAAATCCAAGAAAAGAAAAAAGAAACCTTCATATTGGAATTTAAGAATATAGTAGGGGCATTGCTCAAATCCTCGACGGCCGATGACCGTCGGCCGGCTCCATCAAGGAGTGGTGTAAGCCTCGGCGAGCTCCCAAAACGGCTGTTTGGCAAAGAAACCAAAAGACAACAAAAGTCCCAACAAGAAAAAATCCCAGTCCGACACAAACCCTGTATCTAATTTCACTTGGACTTAATTTTATTTCGTCCAATCGGGCTACATATATAGCACAAACAAATATTAAACATATCTCGCTTGCACATGCATAACAAGCGTATTTCTCATAATCCTCCATATAGCCGCTAACCTTGGGAGAACGAAAAAAAATATATATCAACTCACTTAAACGACTTAGAATCTCTCTTAAGATCGAAAATTTTTGTTATGTAAAACCTTCTCCTTGGACTCCGGCTATATATATGTTTTTAATAGTTTGTCTTGTGTACAAATCAACGTAATAATAAAACCACTAGCGATCAACTTGTGTCCAGACCTAAAGGGAACAAATGTAAATATTGCCAGGATCGAGCTAACTAAACTGTGCCCTAATCAATTAGATGGGTAATTCTTTCCATAATCACCAATAACAAACCAAAAAACTATGTTTACTTGAACTAATAATGATACCTTTTCTATGCAAAAAAAATAATGATACCTTTTAGAATTTCTTTCACGAAATTTTGTAGGTAAAATTTTAATTTTCGATAATAATGGAAATTTCCAATACAAACCTGAAACTGTTGCAGCGCCAAAGCCATATTTTTAGTCATGGGAGAAAAATGTATTAATAACTTCTTAGGTTAATTCATCTAACTTTTCACAGAAACAGAAAAAAATTGGAGACTTTTTTGGAAGACAAGATTTTATCAAGATGCGGTTAGAGATTAATTTATTCGTTCTAATTCATATATGTCTATCTTTTTCTATTACAAGATTGCATCATATAAACTTAGTTTGCTGTTTTGTTTTAACATTATTATATTATTCTTACCTTTTCTATTGGAACCAGAAATAATTATTTACCGTATCGGTAATTTCGTACTGAAAGAATCAATATTCCTTTAAAATTGCACCCCTCAATTGCCAATATTCATTTAAAGTTCCTTGATTACAAAGGCAACATTACTTTATGATGGAAGATTCCTTTATGATTCTAAAATTACATTCACTTTTTTTTTTCTGTGAGCATATTTTACCCGTTTTTGATTAATTCTCAAGTTGTAAATAAACATTTTGGTAATAATAATTTAATCTACTGTTTTTGGTGATGGTTCACATATTTATACGTTTCGATAAGTGAGAAAAAATTACCAACAGTTGACATGTCAAAGAGGAAGGTGTGGGCTGGAAGACTAGACTTGGAGTAAAACCCATTAAATTTTACGTAGACCCAAACCTAAATCTGTTCACTATTGGGCCTAATGTACGGATAAATACACAAACGTTCCTTGAGATTTATGATAATTGCAGTCAGTGCCCTTCAAGTTTCAAAAATTACACACAACACCCTTTGATTTGAAATTGGGTCCAACGTCAACATTAGATGCGTTTAAATGACAAGAATGCCTATCAGAAAAAACCAAATAGAATATTAATTTTTAAGCTAAAAAATCAAGGCAGAAAAAAAGACCAAAATGGCCTTGAATTGGCACCTAAATGTGGAGGTATATATAGGGAAAAAATGTGCAATCTCTAGGAAAATTGTGCAATCTCCTAAAACCTTCTTGCAGAGAAGGTCTTGTTTCTCCCATAGATATCAGCTGTGGAAATTTTCGAAAAAAATTCATAGAAGAAGTTTGTGCTAGGAATGTTGAAACCAGGTGAAGAACTCAGCTAAGGTTGAGTAGTTGAATTCGAAAACAAGCAGCTGGTTGGGTTTTCAAGCTAATCAAAGCCAAAGAAGTAACAATATAATCTTTGTTGCCGTTGCTTGAAATTTCGTGAAAACTATTTTTATTTTAGTTGTTGAGATGGCATTTATCTTTCTTCTTAAGCTTATATGAGGTTAAAAGCTGGTGTATTTAAAATATGACGTTTTTGAGGTTGAAATAGGAATGTAAAGTTGAAGATAGTAAACTAAATATGGTCTTACATGAGTAATTTGTAAATAACCTGGCACGCATGCAACTTTTTCATCCCAAGCTTGTAGAATCTTAAATTTTAGTGTATTTAGAAGCTGATGATATGGGGTGTGTAATAAGGATGAAATAGTAATGTAAATTTGAAGATGATGAACTAAATTAAGCCTTGTTTGAGCAATTTGTTAATGGAATTGCATGCATGCAATCTTACATGATAGCATTGTAGTGTAGTTATTTGGTATAACATTATGTTAATAGTATTGTGTATTTCGTGATGTACTGGATGTATGTATGCACTAAAAGTTTGAATGCATGTGTACCAAGAAAAAAATGGCTAATGATATGCATGATATTATCATTCACTATTAGGGTAGGAAAATTACAATACCCAATATTGACCCTGCTAGATACTCCTACATTGAACTGTTAAATGATATTGCTAAAAAGAATATGAATGTGTTGCCTGGTAATATGAATGTGCTGCTTAGCATAAGATGTGCAATTCCCAGAACCTTTACATATATGGATGTTAATAGTGATGCCACAGTTATGGAGATGTTCAAGGTGCATACAAATGATCAAATCATCAACTAGTATGTACATGATATGTATATGATCCCCCCTCCTGCTGATAAAAACATAATAAACAAGAGTAGAGAGTTGCAGGACACAAGTCAACATAGAAATGAGAGGGGTTGTAAGAATGGTATTGGAGAGGTAGAAGCTGAAAATTTGCCTAATTGAGAGGATGATGATGTGTCATCTTCTGATGATTTATGAATGCAGTAGCTTGATAGTGATAAGGATGATAATTGGGTTGATGACAATGTGTCATTGTCATCATATGAAGATAGTGATAGGGAGTTAACAGATTGTGAGGTGTTATGTGACAGTGCAATAATTCCTGACTCTGAGGAAATAGAAAAAGAAATGAAAATTGTAATAGCATAAGAGGGAAGATGTTTACGTATAAGCCTTGTGAAGAAATTGAGTTCGAAAAAGGCATGCTTTTCACAAATGTTGATTTCTTTAGAGCTGCATTGAAAGAGTATGTCATCCAAAAGGGTTTTCCAATTATCAGGTTAAAAAATGAAAAGACAAGATGCATTTCTAAGTATAGTGTGGAGGGATGTAAGTGGAGAATTCATACATCTCCACTTTCAGATGGTATAACCTTTCAAATTAAGACTTATAATCCTTCTCACAACTGTGTCATGAACAAGGAAAATGCTGAGGACACATCTGATTGGATTGTCCAAAAGGTTATTTTTGTGTTAAGGGATAATCCAAAAATGACTAGCAAAGTAGTGGTTGCCGAAATGAGAAAGTATGGAGTTGAGCCAAGTAAAATGCAAATATGGAGGGCAAAGAAGAAAGCTATTCAACAGATTGAGGGTATTCATTTATGGCAAGCTTCCAAAGTATGCTGAGTTGTTTAGGAAATGTAATTCTGGTAGTCTCATCGAGATGCATTATAGTAGGCCTAACTTGCTAATGGAACCAAGATTTCTCAGACTATTTGTTACCTTTAGGGCCATAAAAGATGGTTTCACTCAAGGATGTAGACTTTTTGTGGGTTTTGATGGATGCCATTTGAAAGGTCCATATGGTGGTATGCTACTTGCAGCTGTAGCACTGGATAGAAATAACAATCTTTTCCCACTTGCATTTGCAGTAGTTGAATGTGAGAACAAAGAGACGTGGTCTTGGTTCTTCTCCTGGTTTGAGAATTACTTTGGGCCATTTCCTAACAACATTCCTTTGATATTTCTGAGTGACAGAGAAAATGTGAGGTTTTATTTTTTTCTTACTTGTTATACACATTACGAGAAAAGAATCTGTTTTCTAATTTGTGATTACTTTTCTGATAGGGACTAAACCTTGCTTATGAGGAGAAGGTGCCAAATGCTGAGGCAAGATATTGTTGTTGGCTCATATACAACAACTTCAAGGCCAAGTATCTAGGAATATTGCTAAGGACCTTTTTTTGGCAAGCTGCCAAAAGTTATAACAAGAAGTGTTTTAATGAATCAATGAAAAGGATTAAGGAAATCAATTTGGATGCTTCGAAATGGTTGTCTAACATTCCTAAGAAGAGTTGGGCTAGACATTCATTTGATGAACAGGTGAGGTGTGATCACATCACCAATAATTTCACTGAGTCATTTGATTCTTGGATTGGAGAACTTAGGGCGGTTTGTGAAAAACTTCAGGTAGTTGAATATGAAGGTCGCAAATCAAAAGGGGTTAATTCAGTGGTAAAGGAAATGGACATGAATGTGGGATCGAAGAATACTGAGACAGTTAGGCCTATTTTGACATTAGTTGAAGGATTAAGGAAAAGATTGATGAATAAGTTACATAAGAGATTTCAAAAGGCTTGTACATGGGCAACAACAATAACCCCAAAGGTTCTGAAAAAAGATAAAATTGATTGGGAAACAATCAAGAAGATATGAACTATTGATGGCAAGTGAAAATTTGTTTGAAGTTCAGGAATGAGAAACTACATACATTGTGAACTTAGAGAACAAAATTTGTGATTGTGAAGCTTTCAAATTTCAGGAATTCCATGTAAACATGCTACCATTAGAATAATGTATAAAAGGGATCAATTTGAGAATTATTGAGATTCAGCTTTCAGTAAAGATTCGTATATGAAAATATATGAAGAGATGATACATGCCATTTCTGATGAGAAACAATGGCCTGAAATGACAAATGTAACACCAAATGTTTTGTTTCCACCACTACTAAGGAGAGCACCTGGTAGGCCAAGAAAGAATAGAAAAAGAGCAGCAGATGAAGGAGCTCCTAGCACCTACTGCCAAAAGACCTGCAGCACTAATATGCTCAATATGCTGTGTCTTTGGACATAATAAGAGAACATAGTAGATGAGGTCCAACCAATGCTAACAAAGGCACAACTTCTACTGCTAATCAAGGTCATATTAGCTCATGTTACAAATCATTGCTAATCACATTACTTCTATTGCTAATCATGTCATCATGATTTCAGGTGCAATCAAGAAGAACCAAACCTAAGAAGGGGATTGGCTAGTGCTGGCCTAGTCAAGAGATATTTTATGGGTGAAATTGCTTTCTTTTCATCACTGCATATCAGCTATTTATGAACTTATATTCACAACAATTCATATACATTCTTTTGCCTGTAGGCATATGCTAGTGGACTAGGTTCCTAGTTGTCATTTCCAGTCAAGGTAGTAATACTAGTTCAAGAAACAATGGTATGCTCCTCAAAATAACATAAAACATATTCATTTTTAGAAGTATAATTTACAACATTACTTGTGAATTAAACACTAACACATAATGTAGAAGAATACCACTGAAACTCATCTAAATGTTGAAGCTCAAGTTCAAATAGGAACTATTGCTACACAAAAAAAGGTTAATTTGCAACTTGTTTTTTAGCCTTCTTTGTATCAGTTTATGATGCATTGCTTCATAATAATGTGTTCAATTGTTAATCTATTCAGAGAGGAAGGCCTAAAAGAAATGCTAGGCAAAATGTTACTTTTCCTACTACAAATGCCACTGCAAATTAGACATTTCAGTCCCCCACCTGCTTCCAATCCTCCAACTGAAATTGGAGTAAGCATCAATGTAGCTACAACAGTGGAATCTCAGAATATGAGCAGTACCACTAACATGTGCTTTTGACCATTGACATCACTGCAACTGAAAAAGGGAAATTTTAGGCACAACTTATATTTTTGGATTGTGTATAGTTGCTCACAGATTGTTGTAGTCCTCACAATGTTTGGCAGAAGTTCATACATTGTGTTTTGTATTTGGATTACAGCATCTGATAGGTTTACTTTTGCAACACCTTACATTAGTTTTTGTGTATGATTAGCATGCCTGAATGACAATGATATAAGCTTAGCAATCCTCACAAAATAGCCACAAATGGTGTTTTGTTCTTATAAGGATGGCTTTGCATATCTTCTTTTAAAATTTATACAATGCTTTATTCCATATACAAACTTGATACTCAATTGTTGATGATGCTTGTTGTATGTATTTGTACTTTGTATTTGCTTCATTTTCCAGCTGACTTCTTGTTGTTATGACTAAAAGACTCTTTCTGCAACATGGAATATTATTACATACCTGCAACATGGAATACTATTACATACATGAAACTATTGAATATGAGATCACTGTGCAATAGATTTTACAATTAGAATGTTTAAATAAGCTGCCATCAAGAACATATTCACTCTTATCAATATGCTAATTAAGAACTTTGGAGAAATCATCATCTCTGTGCTTTCACTTGTTGTTATTCTCTGTGGTGCTTGACTGATTTCTTCATATTCAGCATTGTTGTTGTCGTCATGATACCACTGGAAGAAATTACACTCTGTACATGCAAAAAACAACTTGTCTGGACTTGAGTTTCTGATATCTTGATGCTTGCTTTTCTACCACACCTGCACATACGGTTCTTAATCCTCAGTGCATTTGGAGCTCCTCCTGTGCATGATGAAGCCGTTGTATTGCTCCTTATTTTTTTATCTTGTTTTTACAAATTTGATGAAGTAGTAAGATTGTTGTTTAGGCTAATAATCTTAGGGCCTTTAACTACTATTTGCCTAGAAGATTGCACGTTACATTGTGGATGGAGTTGCAGGAGTGTTTATTAGGCTTCTTTGCATTTGTTCTCTTATATACTGCAAGCTCAAGAATAATGTCATTGCAAGTAACGGTCAAATCCAATCCTTTCTTCTTGCCTAGCAAATTGAATGGGCTTTTTGTAATTTTCATTCGTTTGCTTATCCTTTATCAATTTTAAGCTTATTTTAAGGCTTCCTAGGGGTACTTTAGGAAGCAAATGTATAATGTGTAATTTTTATTCATTCTTTTTGTCATTTTACATGACATGGACTGAATTTATTAACCAAACTTCTAAATTAAGGGTGCTAGGGGTAGTTTTCAAAACCTAAGGGGTACTAACTACAATTGTCATAAACCTCAGGGGAGGTTTGTGTAATTATCCCTTTAGGTAATAAGCAAAAATTACCAATAGTTGACATGTCAAAGAGGAAGGTATAGGTTAGAAGACTAGACCTGGAGTAAAACCCATTAAATTTTATTTAGACCCTAACTTGGATCTGTTCACTATTTGGCCTAACGAGAAGAAACAAACCTAAACATAAGTGGGTATGAGTGCCCGTGATTATTACTTTTTTTTGTATGAAAATCATGAATATCAACATTATTTAGCGAAAAATTCTTATATGGATTCAGTCTAGAATCCCACCTTAGACCTTGTGGTCTAAAAAAGTATCACATAAACAACATAAGTGGATTTGAGTGCCCGTGATTATTACTATATTATGTGTGAAATTATGAAAATTATGAACATCAACATTATTTAATGGAAGCAGTTCACGACCCACCAGTGGATCTTGTGATTTAAAAAAGTGCCACATAAGCATTATATAACACTCTTTTAGACCACAAGATCTACATGTGGAGTTGTAGACCGAGTCCATGTACGAATTTCCCTTGTTTAGCTATAGCTTAAAAGCATTAACAAAGTTGTGTAGTTTCAAATGACAAGATGCAGTTATGCTAGATAGATTTAATTGATTAAGTAAAATTTTTTTCAACGCTTGTAGATTTTTTCCATATTGTACATGTGCATAGACACGAACAATAACAACAACAACATCTAAGCCTTTTTCTCACTATGTGGGGTTGGCTATATAGATCACATGTCGCCATTAAGTTCGATTAAGACACATACTCTCATTAAAGTTTTTCACATAACATGTTTTTCTTAATAGTTTCTTTCCAATTCTTTTTAGACCTTTCCCTTCCCCTTTTAATTTGAGTCAAAATTTCTCTATTTTCTACACTCTATACTGGGGCATCTAAAGGTCACCTATGCACATGTTCAAATAATCTTAAGCATGATTCTCTCATATTCTCATCTATTGGTGCTACACCTACTTTTCTTCTAATGCATTCATTTTTATTCTATCTAATCTAGTATGTCCGCATATCAATCTTGACATTCTCATTTCTGCTACCCTCCTTTCTGTTCATGTTCATGTTTAGTCATCCAACACTCTACTCCATAAAGCACAGCTTGTTTTTAGCTATCTTATAAAACTTTTTTTTCAATTTTAATGGAATTTTACGATCATGTATGGATGACACACTTCTCCATTTGTTCCAATCTCCTTGAATCCTATGTGTAACATCTTTATCTATTCCTTCATTTTCTTCAAGGATAGATCCTAAATACTTAAAACTTTTAGATGCCTTTAGTTCATACACACAAAGACACAAAAAAATGATGTTGGTGTAGAGTCTGATTTTTATTAAATTCAAAATTTATTAATAAATATGAAAATAACTGTCTTTACTATATCTCCAATATAAATTATCAGTATCAAGCAACATTTCAACTATTAAAAGTTAATTGAAACAAAAAAAAAGATGCTAATTTTTAACTATGTAGAACGGATTGTAAATTGTAATAGTATATTAATTTTAGAAATTACATTCTTTAGTTTATATTGGTAACAAAGTAGCTCTTCTTATTGATGTTGTCAATCATTTGTGCCAATAACATGGAAAGAGGCTTTATATACATATATATATATATATATATATATATATATATATAGTTTCATTGTCTAATTTACTCTGTTGGTCACAAGGATAAGAGACTGTAAGGAGCAGCTTTTTAAACCATAGAAGGGTAAAAGATAACTTGATTAAACATTGGAAGTTCGAAAACTTTAACAAATATTTTTATTTATTTATTTTTTTGAGAACAAATAATTCAATACAAGTCCAATGCAGCATTTATAACCCATTTTGACATAAGGGAAAATGTGAAACTTCTCCAAAATATAGGGTTATAGCTACTTATACAATCCATATTTACACACACTCACCCTACTTTTATAATGTAAAAGGACTAAAAAAATTATGAATTTTTGTTCTCCTGTATGTTATTGCGTTCATAATGGAAGATAGAATTTTGTTTAAACGTTGATAAGTATAAAAAGTAGAACACCATTTTATATGATGTTTGATTTAAGAACAACATTGGACTCTTACCTTATATTACCAAGTTTTAGTTATGCAACAAAAAATACGAAAGCTCCTGTAAAATAAAAAAAGTAAATTTCAAAGCATTAATCCATGAATAATAGAAAAGGAAATCAAAATTTATTATAGAATGATTTTAGTTCAATAATAGTGATCTTAGGAGTTAGGATACTATTAATGGATTAAATGAAATATTGTTCTAAGAAATGACTAAATTTAAGTAATCAATAAGGTATCTCCTTTCAAAGGTAACATCATGGAGATATTATATGAGAATGTAGAGATATAAGTAAGTTTACTAATGTAGATTGTTTTCTTAAAACTCAACAAAATAATAAAGCAAATAAATTAAAAAAATTAAAAAAGGTATACCAAGAAGAAGATATACAAGTCGATGCCATGAGAGCATTGTATTGAACAGGGTTTATAGCAATTTTATTTTTCCTTCCATCTCTATCAATAAAAAATTGTTTCATAAAAAATAAATTGTAAAAAATGATCTCCTTTAAATAATATAAAATAGAATATCTAATAGATAAAATTTAGCCCAAATTGATTGTAGCAATCTACAATTGGGAAATATTATTTAATCCTTAATAAAAGATAAAGTAGGAAGATGGGAAAATCGTGGTAAAGGGTAAAAAAAAAGGAAAGATACAATTACAGTGCATGATTGAAGAAGTGCTATTGAAGCTTCCCTCAAGTTTTCAGGTATAGATGCATAAATTCTGGTTTATTGTTGTTTCCTTTATATTGAATTAGAAGGCACATAAATTGATGTCTTCCAATCGTAGTTGTAAAACTAACCGCGATTTTGGGGACTATTTTGACTCAAAGTTAAAATAATGAAGACAAAATTAATTCATTTCAGTTGTTAGGGTTTAAGAACTAAGACAAAAAAGACCAATATATTGGCAAATGGCAACTGAATATCAGATTGCACTTCGAATTAAACGAAGCAATGAGACACATTCTTGAAAATTTGAGTAATTTTCAAAATTTGAGTTTGTTGATTACTTAATTTAATACTAAAAATTAATAGATTAAGAATTTTTAAAATTTAGCATATTTGATAACAAAATTTCTTTTCCACTTAATACGTTAACTACTATTTAATTTGTATAAAAAAAATTTTAAATAATAGTTTTTTACTTAATTTGTTAAAAATTTCGAATACAATTAGTATGTTTTCCCTCTTACATACACACTCTTACATGCTCGCACTTGTGCAGGCACATATACTCTCTCTCTCTCTTTCACTTGCCTAGACATACAATTTCTCTATCACACTTGCCCTCGCATGCATGCTCACATTTGCAAGCATACACATACATTCTCTCTCACACATACTACATAGATTTTCTTTCTACTGCACCCATACCTTTTCTCACAACCACACTCTCACCTTCACTCGTTCATGCACATACATATGCGCACACTCTCTTTCACATAGATACAATATCTCTTACACACACTCTCCCACACAAAGAGTCTCTTTCACGTGCATATACTTGGTCTTTCGCATGCACACTAACACACACACACACATATACTATTTTTTTCTCAAATCTACACATATACTCTCTCTCTCTCTCCCTTCCCTTCCTCTCTTTCTCTCTCTCTTTCTTGCTCTCGCACATGCACAGGCACATATATAACACACACATAAATTTTTTATTCTTTCACAAATATGTATACTATCTCATTTTTATATAGACATTTTCACACACATATGCATACTTTCTCCCATGCACAAATATTTTCGCACTTTCTCACTCACATGAATCCATATATTCTCTTTTTCTTCTCCTCCTCCTTTCTCTCTCTCTATCTCTTAGACAAACCATCTCTAAATTGTTTCGCATTTTAAGATAAATTTGTTAGGTTTACAAGATGATATTTAAATTCAATAGTCAAATTTATTCAGCTATCAAAAAAATATAATTTTATCAAATTATAACTTAATGATTTCATCACTTAAATTTCATATTTCAAAATTTAAAATTTAAACTTCAATTTTCCCAAGTGGTCGTTTGAGCTTTGTGAGAAGCACAAGCAGTGTCATAATCTCATTTCTTATAACGAAATATGGAAAATTCTGTTGTTTTATTGCGGAAAGTTATGGTGATGGAAATATGAACATAGTTTATAGAATTTCATTTTTCCTTCCATCTCTATCAATAAAAAATTGTACCATAAAAAATACATTTTATAAAATGATCTGCTGTTAATAATATAAACAAAAAAAATCTGATAGCTAAAATTTGGCCCCAAATTGATTATAGCAATTTATAATTGGGAAATATCATTTAATCCTTAATAAAATAAAAAGTAGGAAGATGAGAAAATAGTGGAAAGAACGATATAATTCGAGTGCCTGATTGAAGGAGTGTTGTTGAAGTTTCCCTTAACTTTTCAAGCAAAAATGCAAAAATTCAGGTTTTATTGATTTCCTTTGTCTTGAATTAGTAGGCAAATAAGTTAAGTCTTCCATCCTAGTTGTAAAACAAACCACGAGTTTGGAGACTATTGTGACTCAAAATAATAATCATGAAGACAAAATTATTTCATTTCAATTCTTAAAAATTTAAGAACTATGACAATAAAAGACCAATATATTGGCAAATAGCAATTATATATCAGATTGCACTTCGAGATAAACGAAGCAATGAGACAACATTCTTGAAACTTTGGGTAGTTATTCGAACTTTGGGTTTGTTTAATAACTTAAATTAATGCTAAAGTTTAATGAATTGAGAACTTTTTGAATTTAACATGTCTGATAACAAAATTCATTTACTACTTAATACATTAACCTCGTGTCTGGTATGTGGGAATAGGTTAGAGTGGAAAGATCTTTCCAACTTGTTTATTCCATTCTCATGTTTCATATATACATTTTAAGTTGAAAAACTCTTTCTCACTGGAACTCACATTTTAACTTTTTCTTGGAATCCAATTTCTCAAATATAGAGAAATGCCTTTCCGACTTCATCTTGAAAAAGTCAAAATAATAGGAATCAGTTTTATCTCTACACACATTTTCTTTTTTTTTTTTTTTGCACTTTTTAATTCATGATACATTTATTAATTTTTTATTTTTAAAATTTTAAATAGAATGCTAGGTTATTTATAACATTAATTAATAATTATTTATTATTTTTTAAATCACAATCAATTTAATATATGCTTAGAATTTTTTTTCCTTTTTGCTATAACAATGTTTAAGATACTATTTTAACTTTTATACAAATGTGTAAAACCTAACCTTCTTATGAATTAAATGTAAATAAAATAAATGAAGAATGTGAACATTTGGTTTCATTACTAATTTTTTTTACATTTTATAATTAATTAAAGAGTACAATTAATTTAATTCTAAAAAGAATATAATAAATTTTAAAATAAAAAATGATAAAGTTTCTTGTAGGCATAAAAATAACACATTCCATAAATAAACAAAATAAAAATATGATATATTCTAGTACAAAGTCAAATAATATAGATTTTATGTCATTCTAACATTTAAATATAATTACACCAAATATTAGAAAAGAAATTAGTGTTCTGTTTTAATTTGGGTTACCAAATATTGGATTGAAAACATTTTTTTGATTTATTATGGGTGAAAATGCATTCTAAGTGAAAAGATATTTCCATTCTAGACCATTTCAGTGTACCACACATAAGCAATAATTAATTTGTATATAAATTTTTAAGTGACAGTTTTTCACTTAATTTGTTGAAAATGTCAAATACATTGTGTGCTTTCTCCTATACATACACACACGTGGTCAAATATTTATACTTGTGCATACACATATGCACTCTCTCATACTTACATAGACACACAATTTCTCCCCCGCCTGTATGCGCACACAACTTTCACTTGCAAGCATACACAAGCATTTTCTCTGTCACACACTACATAGACTCTTTTTTTTCTATCATACAGATATTTTCTCTCGCAAGCATACTCTCAGTCTCTCACGCACATGCCTATAGATAGACCCCCTCTCACACACACTCTTTCCAACACTAGGAGTCTCTCTCTCACGCACATATACTTAGTCTCTGAGATCCACACTCTTTCTCATACACGCACACATATTTTTTCATTTCTACACATACATTTTCTCTTTCTCATACACATATCTACATACATAAATTTTTTCTTCTTTCACACATATGTACACTTACACATTTTCACATACATTCAATTACTCTCTCTCTCTCACACACAAATATTTTTGCACTCTCTCTCTCACACAAATACATATATTCTCTTTTTCTCTCTCTCACCCACGCCATCAATTTTAAACTTCAAGCTTCAATATTGCCAAATGACCCTTTTGTGGCTGTATGAAAAACGTCGCAATCTCATTTCTTATCACGAAATATGGAAAATTCAGTTGTTTTCTTGCGGAAAGTTGTGGCAATGTAAACACGAGAATTCATACGGACACAACGTCGTCCTTCCGCGTGGACCCCATCCCCAAGTAAGATTAGGCCAAAATCGGAGTGCCAAACGGAAATCACAAACTTGTTTCATAATATCTCTCCCAACAACTCCCAAGTCCAAACTGATGGTGACACCACAGATAGACGACGAATATATTGGTTATTTACTTTATGAGACATTAAGAAATGGCGAATCATCACCAGGGCCACTCAAACTTTGAGAAGCTATTATTAACCTTTGAATTTGATTGACGTATAACAAAAATCCAGAGTGATTTCCACTGATAAAGCTAGAATCCCTCAAACAAGGAACACCTCCAAGAACCCTCTCAATTAAATTTGGCAACTCAATTAATGTTTGTGTCTCCCGAATGAGGCCTCCTTTTAAAATGATCCTACATTTTTTGTTTTGAAAAAATAAATTTAATACAATTTGTTAAGCAATTTGATTCTTCACATATTTAATTGTATCACTTTCCCGTGATATAGGGCATGTTCTTAATAATTTTTTGTATCTACTTTTAGCTTCTTTAAAAAATCTGTTTTATAATGTTTTCAACTTTTTTTTTTTTTCATCCTACTTTTGAAATTTTTAAGCTAAAATTAGGCGCAACCGAGTTTTAGTTTTTCTGAAATCAATTTTTACAAAATCAAAATATATTGCGAACAAACTCATACAATGTCCTTTCTTTCTACCTAGAACAGCGAATTTCAGTCTAAGACACGTATACAAACACTATAAAAGGGTTGTATACTTATCCTGTGATTTTTGTCATAAGAAAAGGACGGTTACTCCCGATTTCATATCTTAAATTATTCTCATCGGCGCAACGGCATATTAGCATAATCAAATCAAACTTATTTAGAGTTTACAAATTATGTTTTAGTTGAGTTATAGCCATTTATTTGTTTAAGGTATTAATCTTATTTGTCAATTTCTTATTGGAATTGTATTACCTATTATAATTAAGTTTCTTGTTATTGAAGTTTTATATGCTATACATTGGATGATGTGACAGTATATTTAGTTGACAAAAGTTGAGAATAAAATTTTAGATTGAGATACAAGTGTTCAAATTTTATATGTTATATTGGGTGATTTGATATTTATTGTATTCAGTTGATAATAATTGAAATTTTATGAAAGATAATTATATCTTGGATTTATGTGACAATTAAATGGTGTTAAGAGTTGAACACACTTTATTTTGAAACTCTTCTTCTTTCTCCTTCAAAAAACAATTATATATGTACGCGTGCGTGTGTCAAATATTATTCCGTTGTGTTTTGTGTGCCAAAATGTTTTATCTCGAAGATAAATAGAAAAAGATCTTATGATTCACTATCAATGTTATCGATTTCCAACTTAGGTATAAACTCAAATTTTGGCCATCTGCAAACTGGGGCAAAAGCAACTCAATTAGCCTACCAGAGTAGCATAATCAAAAACTAACTAGATATAGAGAAGATAAAAAATTGCTATTCTTGGACTTGACAGTTAATTTCCTTGCAGCGCTTGCAATTTGTGTGTTTATCTAAAAGCGCAAACGACATGTCACGATCAACGTGAGAATTCAAAATTGCTGCATTGTAGATGCTTCACGATCCATCCTCTATGTTTAAACTTTTAATTTATTTTCCATACTTGATATTCGAAGTGGACAAGATTACTCCAATAAATTTACATCCTATAGGTCTTTCGAAGTGTCATTTTATCACTACCAAGTTCAATGTCATTGGTGGGAATTGCTACCACACGTTCAAATTTATACTTGGGATAAAGTAAATAAAAACTAAAGTGTAAACGCAATATAGTACTCCTCATCAATGCCACTAAAATTGGTATTCGAAAAATGGCACTGAAGATCCTAACTCCAAGGGTTACGAATACAACTTCTTTTTTTTGGCCAAGATAGATAATTTGCTTATTTTAGGATTCATTAAGCATGCCGTACAACAACAAAAGGAAAATCCACATTAACTTGGCTTGTTTTGTTTTTAATTGACCTAATAATATGTGATTTTGTTCCTAGAAAAAAGATAATAAAACAATCAAAATATTGAAAGTCTGATGAGGAATGGGTTGAAACTTATTTGTTGCTCGAAAGCGGGCCGTGACATAGTGGAGTGCAAAACTTGCAACCGTCTTTGAACCGTCATAATTTTTCGGTACGGAAAAATGTTGACTATTATGATGCGGTTGATTTAGCGGTGAAAGTTGATTGAACCCCAGTTTCGAACCCAAATTTTATTTAGGCTATCCTTTTGTAAAGTTTTTATCATTTTATCCCCTTAAATTATACTCCAACTATTAGTTTAGTCGCTACCATTAATTTTTAGTCACTTAAGTCTGTGGACTAATAATAAAACTAACGGTTATGTGAAAAAAATAAATGATTAAATTATTCATGCGAAAAGACACATTTAAATCCAATTTAATTACGAAAGGAAAAATATGCCCATGTATGAGACAAAAATAAGTAAAAAAATACAAAAAAAAAGAAAAAAATCAAATGACGTTGCCACTTTTCTTGATAGTAATATTTTTCCAATATTTTTGTTCCTATCATAAATCTAAGTATTCATGCATGGAAAAACATGCATGTTCTCATAGTCTATTGTTGAGAAAAAAATTTACTAGCACAAAACTTGATAAAAATAGCTCTTGTAATGGAACAGGAATTTTCCTTCTAAGATTACTTTTGTGACTTGACTTGCAAACAGTTGGTAAAATTTCAAAATTAGGAAGTTGATAAACAATTTATGAAAATAGAGGAGAGAAGAGCCTTCCAACCGTTATTTTATATTTAAAATATAATTAGATGGTGCTTTTGTTATAAAATAGTCAATTATGTACTTTGACTTAACCAAGAGATTTAAAAGTGACTAAAAATTAATGTTAGGGACTAAACTGACAGTTGGGACATAGTTTAAGGAAGAAAAAGTAATAAAACCCTCCTTTTTTATTTTGCTTTGTTTATTTCCCATTTGTTCAGTGTTTTCTCTGTGCTAAGGTTTGTTTTGACTATAAATATCTTATTAAGGGTCAATTAGACATTATTGCACAATCACTATTCAAATTTACACAATTTTCTACCTGAGTGTGCTCAAATTTTCTCTCAATTTTTTTGATATTATGTTAAAAAAAGTCGAGTGTCTTTTTTGTATCATATCTCCTGTCAATCCTGTCATAATATAACCACAATATCAATAATATCACATTAAACGTCAACACTAAACGCTCAAGAACATGCAGCTCATTGTTACCGTGTAAGATGGAAAGTAGAGTAATTGCCGAACTAAAAGGATCCGGTGTAAGACTAGCATTCCTTCTTGGACTAAGACCTGCTTTCAACCAATGGACTTAGACCTTTCTGTTTCCTGCCAGAATGCTCAATTATTGCTGATTGAAATTAAGGTCCAGCAGGATCACAATTTAGCACTTGGGAACAAAAGGCTAAGCAAAGAAAAATCCTGGAAAGAAAAGAGTGAAAAAAAAACGTGTCAATATCGGATGACAATCGTCAATAGTTAGTTTGAAACTTGGTTGTTTGGTAGACTAGGTATGGTTGGTTACATAGGCAAACCATGTGCTTTGTAGTCTCTCATTCTATCTTCATTTCCCACTAGTAAAGGCCTACATTCATGTGAGCTACCAGATTAGCAGAATGAGTGAGAAAATTATGGAGATGAACGAAAATATGAGCACGGAAAAGAATGAAAAAAGTACTGTTCTGGGAGAAGAAGAAGAAGAAGAAGAAGAGCCTCAGATTAACTACAGAGGAATCAAGGCCATGCCCTATATCATAGGTGTGGCGACCAAAAAATTCCTAATCTAGTTATTTAGAAATCCCAAGAAATCAATATAGAGTTAATTGTTTGGCTAAACCTGATTTTGCATTTTTCTTTTCAGGAAATGAAACTTTTGAGAAGCTCGGTGCTATTGGAACTTCGTCCAATCTATTGGTTTATCTTACCTCAGTTTTCAACCTGAAACATATTACAGCAACAACTCTCATTAATGTCTTCAATGGTACCACCAACTTTGCTACCTTAATTGGAGCTTTCCTTTGTGACACTTACTTTGGCCGTTACAAGACTCTGGGATTTGCTTCAATTGCCTCATTCCTGGTATTACTAATAACTACCGTACAATTTTCTTTTGATGCTTTTCTTCTTGTGAGCGTTACAATTTTACACTAGAGGAGCAATTGAGGATTGTACCCTTGTTCTTGGACGAGGAAATAGACTATATTCGAGAACAACGATGTTATCTTCTTGACTAGTAGCTTTTTTTTTTTTTTTCTTCTTTTCTGGTTAAGGGGTTGCTTCTGATATCACTAACAGCAGCAGTGAAGAAGTTGCATCCTCCCGATTGCGGATCAGAAGAAAGCCATTGCATTGGTCCAACTGCAGGGCAGCTAGCTGTTTTACTAAGTGGGTTTGCCCTGATGATAGTAGGAGCCGGTGGCATTAGGCCATGTAATTTGGCTTTTGGAGCAGATCAATTCAATCCCAATACTGAATCTGGGAAAAGGGGTATCAACAGTTTCTTCAATTGGTACTTCTTTACCATAACTTTTGCCCAGATGGTATCAGTAACGCTAGTTGTCTATATACAATCTGATGTAAGTTGGTCAATAGGATTAGGAATTCCAGCCATTTTTATGCTGGTTTCATGTTTTCTCTTCTTTATGGGCACAAAGATATATGTTAAAGTGAATCCTGAGGGGAGTCCCTTGACAAGTATAGCCCAAGTCATAGTGGTTGCAACCAAGAAGAGGCGGCTAAAGATACCAGAGCAACCATGGTTCTCGCTTTTCAATTATACACCACCTAAATCCATCAACTCTAAGCTTTCCCACACGGAACAGTTCAGGTAACACTTTTAACTAAGGCAACCATATACGTGAAATTAGAGCTATAATTGCATTGACAAATCTTTACTGGCATCTTCATTGACTTTTGTCAAACTCTACCTGATTGCATTTAAGTGACGATCCACCTTAGCATTTAGTTTTAATTATATCATAATATATGTTATTTCAAAATGAGATTCCAAGTTGGTCTTGTGTGGACAGTCTTGAACTCCTTTGTCAAGTCTACTGGCGTCATCACATTAGAATGTATTCAAGGGTTTTTACTAGATAAATGAGTTTAATTTCTCTTGCATCATTTTAAAAGTGTACTCAATCAAAAGTAGTTGGAGCTGATTTTAGGTCATTACAAATAACTGTAAAACAGGTAGTGGACTAATCTGTTTAGAAAAATTATAGTAAGTTAACTAATTTGGCTTAACTTCATTACTAGGGGATTGTATGTAGAGAGCCTGGTTTAATTGTAAGAGGGCGGATTGTAGTGATACACGGCACTGTCACATCATTTTCTTTCTAGAATGTATGAACACAAACTAGTCTGCATCTGAAGTGGAATTTTCCTGACTGAAAAAGACTCCCGGAGTCACTTGAGCAACTCAAATTTGACTTGTAATCCTATTGTAACATACAACCATTCAAACTAAAACCAAAGTTGTAATAGACAACCAAACAAACCGTCTACATAAAGAATGTGAGTGAGATTCCACATATCACTAAAACCAAAATAGTAATACATACTCAAACAAACTGCCCTCATCAAGAGTGTAAATCTGGCAAGCCGGTCAATGTATATATGGAAGTGGATCATGTCTTCTAAAAGTTCTTTTCAAATATTCTAGATGGATGAAAGCCACCAAATTTTTATATACACTTCAATTTTTTACATATGTCCTAGTCAAATTATCGTGATTTCCAGGTTTCTTGACAAAGCTGCAATCAAAACACCAGAAGATGAGATCAAATCAGATGGAACGGCTGCAAATCCTTGGAGACTTTGTAGTGTTCAGCAAGTGGAAGAAGCAAAATGTATATTCAGAGTAATTCCTATATGGGCTGCAGCCATAATATACCATGTTGCAATCATTCAACAGCAGCAATATGTAGTCTTCCAGGCACTTCAATCCAATAGACATCTAGGGAAAACCAGCTTTCAAATCCCTGCTGCAACATATACTATCTTTTCCATGTTAGGCCTCACCCTTTGGGTACCAATATATGATAGGCTAGTAGTCCCATTCCTCCGAAGACTCACGGGAAAAGAAGGTGGCATAACAATCCTTCAAAGAATGGGGATTGGATTTTTTCTTACCTATCATTGCATCGCTCATATCTGCCTTCATTGAAGAACGAAGGAGGAAACTGGCTCTAACAAGGCCAGCAACGGGAGTTCATTCCCCAAGGGGCGCAGTTTCCTCCATGTCTGCTTTATGGTTGGTTCCTCAGCTTTCTTTAGCAGGATTAGCAGAGGCATTTGCTGCCATTGGCCAGGTGGAATTTTACTACAAACAGTTCCCAGAAAACATGAGAAGCTTTGCAGGATCACTCTTCTTCTGTGGCATGGCTGCTTCAAGCTATGTGAATAGTTTTTTGCTATCAATAGTACATCACACAACAGAAGGATCTCCCACTGGAAATTGGTTACCAGAAGACTTAAACAAGGGGAGATTGGACTATTTTTATTTCCTCATCACTGCTCTTGGGGTCTTAAATGTTTGCTACTTTGTAGCTTTTGCCAAGTGGTATAGGTATAAAGGTGAGGGTAATATCACTATAGCAGTGGAAATGGAAACCAAAAAACAAGAAAAAGCCATAGTTTGAAATCGATCAACAAGTCTATCTACATAGGTGTATTTGATTCCTGTCTTCTTGAGAGTAGCACTCCATTATTGAACATGAAATTGAGGCTAGTTCTAAGCATATTGACAGTTCACCTCTGTTCCTTTCTTCGCTTTTGGTAGCAAATGGCCATTGAAACGGCATAATTGTGCAATAATTTGATCCCTCCGAGGACGACTCTGCAAGACTCGTACAGTCGTTTTAACACGATCTAGTACTGTTGAAGAGAATATGAAACAAAAATATAGATTTAAGATCCTTAGATTAGCCCTTCATCAATTCAAACTACCTTGGTTTCAAAGATGGGTCCAACATTCTAAATTCTGAAACCAGTTTCAGTGGACTTCAAATCAAATCTATGGAAATACAACAGCCGTGGAACTAAGATTCATGAGTTGCCTTGAGTCATTGAGAGGAAGCCAACCTATGCATATGGACATATTCTGCTCTAAGAAATCCCAAATATGACCAAACCTAATGCTTGTCAGTTGACAGCAAATAGGGATTAAGCTCGAAATTCAATTCCTGAAATTATCCTCAAAAGCCAATTTTTCAAAAGTACTTCCCCACGTTCAACACAAAGGAATCATTACTCAATAGCAAGACCAGAAAGTGAAGCAAAATAGAACCAAAATAATGAGAACGAAAATTTAATGGATATGGACATTACTGGCATAATAAGCGTTGATGTATCCCATTTTGGGTTTGGAGAACACCAAGGAAAGTTATAAATTAAAATGAAATTCTAGCAGAAGTGCTGAAAACAACAATCATAGTCCACTGCGAGCTCACAATTAAATGTGGATTATGACTTGCTTTACACTCAGCATATGTTTGTACGCAGCAGCAGTCTTATATCTCCTCAGACAGTATAAGCCTGTTGAATTGTATCAATGTCCAGACCCTTTAATCTCACCACTGATTCAACATGACCTTTAAGCGTGTGTAGCTCTCTCAACCTGAAACAGAAGATGACAATAAAAAGAATTAGGAAAATATATACAAATCAACGACCTAGAAATGAAACAAAAGAGCACTAGCTTGAATCCAGACAGTTTAAACCCAATCATGCAAAAGGTGAACGAAAAGAACAAAATAAACATCAATGCAGACATGGTAAGTGCCAATGATGTAAAACTTGTTTATGCAATAAACGAAATAGAACCAGCATATTGAGTCACTAAAAGGCTACAAGTTGGACTAAATGTTAGCTCAACTCAGAACACCTTGATACAAACATGTAATACAAATGAACATTTTTTATATGTCACTACATTACAAATATTCCAAAAAGATTTTAAGGAAAACCCAACTCTTTGAATGAACTTTTAATTACTAACTTGCTATGATCAATATCTACCTTGCAATTTCAGCTCTCCTCTTGGCTTCCTCGGCCAGCTGATTGAGCTCTGTGAAATTAGTAGTCTCACTAAACAATTTAGTGTCAGGTACTTGCAGCCCATGGAGTGTTCTCTGTGCATGTGCCCATTTGAGCTCACGTTGTTCCTTCCCAAAGTCTTTTTGCCTGGTAAAAGCAATCTGCAAAACAGGGAAAACGTCAAAGACAAGTATCAAATAAGCCATTGACAGCAAAACCAATCAGAAATGCTGTGGTATAATGATCTGTACCCTTTGCTCAAGAACCAGATCCCAGGCCCTCCCACTTAGGGCATAGCGGATGAAGAACTTTATGAAATCAAGTGGGATGTAGAATATGATATTGTACAGCCAAATAACACCAGCCCAACCCCATCCAATTCCTTCAATGGCAGCAAAGCTCCAATTTGCATATACAGCAATGAGCGTAGCAACCTATTTGCATTGAATCAAAGAAGATTTTAAATACATCCAAAGTCTTTGTAAAAGAACTGTCCTACAAAAAATGAGTGCAGGCTCACCAGTTGTGCAATCACAAAAGCCACCACGAGAAACAAACCAGGACGTTCAACATATGACCAACTTCGAGATCTGGTCACAAATATCAGCGCCTGACTGATAGTGCTTACTTGAAGATATATTGCCGATGCAAGCTTTCGGAAGTCATCATGAGCTGTTTTCTCAAGCGTTGACACCCCAAAGGTTCGCTGGCAAAATACCAACATAAGTTATTTGAGTTATGAAGTGGAAAGATCCAAAATTGACAGCAAGAAAATCTAAATTATAACCAAAGACAATCATGATATTTAGCAGCAAGAATTGTTCCGAGTCTTGGCTTGTTCTCAACAGCATAAAATCAGCTGCTTGTAGCTTCTTTTATGCAAAAGCTGTTCAAGTGTACTCAACTGATTTTGGCTTCAGTTTTTCACTTAATATGCTAGCTTTTCAAAAACATGTAAAATAAAACATGCTTTTGGTTAGTTTCAAAGGATTTTCAATTATCAGCTATTTCATAAATCAGCTTACAAGAAGGAAAAAGTTGTATAGAACAAGTCCTTCAACCATGGATTTGATAAATTTTATATCCAAGGAGCAAATCCATATGCAATACACACGATTTTTGGTACTTATATGTCAAAATTATAATTCCAAACAGGAAACAACACTCCAAAAGCTGTAGCTTTCCAATGAAAAATGTAAAATATCAGATTCTGTAGCCCAGGTCTACTTACTGGGAAGAAATCTGTTTTATATGCCACCCAAAAGAATATAACTGTCATCACAGCCAAATAACTTCCAAGAATAATTCCAGTTGCAAAAATTTCGGCCAGCTTCCAGCTATCTGGTAGTGGAGATGGTTTTACCCTATCCTTAGATATTGTCATAATGGTGCCTGAAATTTTGCAAGTTATTAGTTAGATGACTAGAAAGCAGAGAATATGCCATTGTATGGAATGTCTAACACAATTCATGAAGCTCAATCACAAATATTCTTTCTCTAGTAGTATATGACAAAGTGCTTAAAAGATGGTAAAAGGATAATGAATAACTTATGCTTGCATGACCCAAAAAAAAAAAAAAAAATCAATTTGAATACCATTCAAGATATTTTCGGTTATCCCTTAAAAGGCTTCTGTACCATACTACAGTAGAAGATATGCCCAAATGACCTTGTTTTGTTCCATTCCTTATTGCATAATAGTTAGGTAAGTATCCAGTGCCAAAGCCAGAGAAGTGAAAGAATTAGGGAGGAGCATTTTTATGAACTAACCATCATTGAGGATTGCAATAATAAGCACCATGAAAGGTGGAAAGTCAAACTGCCATATCAATGCCAGCAACATAAAACCAAGCTGTCACATTTAAGAAAATCAGAATGGTTAAACAAAAGTCAAACAAAAGCAGGAGTAAAAAGCGATTGACATTTAATGCTTTACAGATGAAAATTCAGCTAATATTCTGCCAAGAACAAAGATAATGAAAATTTAAGTACAAAATTACAAGAACAAAGAACTGGGATAACTTACAACAATACGTATTGTGATAGAAACAGCATAAATCTGCAAAAATTGAAGAACAAATTAGTTACAGTTTATGCAAGCAGCCAACATAAAAGGGCATGTGAATTATGACAAGACAGCTACAATTATCTGAATGGCAATAACCACAAGATAAAATATATCCTCTTTGGTGCTGTACCGTATAGTTTTTCATCCTCTGAAAGATGGCCCTACTGGTCAAAACAGCACTAATGATTACACTAAGCCCAGGTTCTGTAAGGACAATATCTGAAGCACTACGCGCAGCATCAGTCGCATCGGCGACAGCAATCCCTATGTCAGCCTTCTTCAAAGCAGGAGCATCATTGACCCCATCACCAGTCATTCCACAAATATGTTTCCTGGCTTGCAAGCGCTTTACGATCTCATATTTGTGTTCTAAACAAATTAGTAAATGCCCAGTCAATATACCAACAAAAGCAAGAATTTTTGTCATATAAAAGATCTTTCATGCCTTGGAAAAGGGTAACCAACAATAATATGCAACTCCAAGCATCAAAACTATATCAGAAGAACCTACCAGGGAATACACCAGCAAATCCATCAGCTTTTTCAATCAGCTCATCAATGGGTAAAGCAGCAATAGACTCATCCTTGTCCTGACCCAACAAAGCAGATGAAGGATACATGTTTGTGCCCATTCCCAATCGTCGCCCAGTTTCTTTTGCTATTGCTAGCTGATCACCTGATAATCCAAGAGTCGACCGATTAGTCAATGGACTTCACAACAAACAAACTAGTGCATTGACGCACTATTGACAAGCTAAGCCGTTTGTTGCAAAAAATGTACAAGCAGCCATCAAGAAACTAGTGTAAGATAAACATATGCAAGGACTTCTTTTTTTCTTTTCAGGTGAGAATGAATACAATTGGAAGTTCAATGGCTGCCAAAATTTAAGCGAGTATTTCCATCTTCTTAAATCCATGACCTTTCAAGACTCACTTTTACCAGTTCATCGGGTGCCTTTATCAAGTACAGAAAGACTGGGGGAAAATGTAGCAGCATGTCCCCAGAGTTGTTTATGCTTTATCTGTTAAACTCTAGATCTTCATAAAGCAACACAAAATTTCATGCAGATAATTTAGTCTCAATATTCACTTTCCCCAGATTCAGTCATTCATATCCTACCCATGCTAACAGGGATAGGCTAATACTAATGCTGGTGTCTCGACTGTGGATAAAATTCAAAAGATATCATAACCAAGTAATGCAACTAAATGTGGCCATGTACCATAAAACATACTGCAATAAGAGAGAATTTAGACTTCATTCTCAGAACAAGAGAAAATGCAAAAAAGAGCAAATTATGCATGGCACCAGTCACTTATTAATAAGTTGATCCAAGCTGAAAAATACTGCCAATTGTGGTATTATATCAAAAAAAAATACTTTCAGTAATCTAGGTCCTGCTAGTTAGTAAGTATGTGAAATATTTAGAAGCCATTATGAACTAACTCCAGCTCTTGAGAAAAATTGTCCAAACTTAACATTGGAACTCTGCTTCATTTTTTCTTTCTCTGACTCGCTATATGTTCTTTATCATGTCATCATAATTCCTAAAAGCAAATTACCTTTTGACCATGCATATGGTAGATAAACTTTTGAGTTTCTTAGTTATAAAAGATACAACATTGGTGCAGTATAAAATACTAAAAACTGAAAGCAAAAGGTGAAGAAAAGAAGAAATTGCAGTAATTCAGACAACTTATATACATAGAAGACAAGACTTGGAGGCTAAGAAGCGTTAGGGACAAAGCAAACATAAGGCAAACACCATTAAGGATGTTAAAGGAGGAAATCCAAGTTTGCAATCAAGAAATGAAGTCTAGCTAATAAGAAACCGAATTTCCCCAATACCATATGTAAAGACTTACTTCAGGGTGCATTCATATAGAAAATACTCAAGCTTTGAAACTTCTTAAAAAGCACTGAGAACCACAAAACAAACTTAATATAAACCATGGACACCCCCTTTGTTAAATACTGCAATGTTTGTGTTAGGTTTTTGAATAGTTAAGCATTTTGCAACCATATCATACAACCATAAGATGGGTCCATTATAATCTGATATTTTATTCAGTGACATCACATACTCATCGAATTAATGATGCTCAAAATTAACACCGGAACATGTTATAGACACTTCAGAAACTGCATGATAAGCAATCCACTATATGCCATTCACCAGAATATTCGCAAAATTTCGCATGCAGAAATATTGGTGATCAAAGGCAAAATGTGCAATGCACCTGTAATCATTTTAACATTAACTCCAAGATTCAAAGCCCTCCTTATCGTCTCTGCACTGTCATGCCTAGGCGGGTCAAATAGAGGCATGAGGCCAATAAATTGCCAAGGGCCTCCAGGGCTCTCTTTCCTTCCCTCTGGAACTTCCTATACAATGCCAGGGGGAAAAAAGAAAAGCAAAACAGAAAACTATCATTCAGACAAGATATTACGAGGATGCAATACAAATCAATTTTGATACACAGGCACAATAAACAGAACATCAAAAGGCATTGTGATCAAAATGGAATAGAGTTGAGTGAATTTACCTGGTATGCTACAGCAAGTGATCGCAATCCTCGGTCAGCAAACTTATCAATCACAGCATGAACCCTACGTTCTAAATCTGACTTGTTGTGTGCAAGATTAAGAATCTAACATCAATTTTACACTACAAATTAGCATGTGCTACAAAATGACTTAATACTAGTTAACAGAAATTCCAGTAAAATATCACCTGCTCCGGTGCACCTTTGCTGACCCTGTGCATTTTCCCTTCACTATCAAAATAAGTTAATGCTGTTCTTTTGTCGGTTGGATTGAATGGAAGGAAGTGCACTTCTTGGATGCCAGCTCGAGCCTGTTAATGGAGTTTCTCAAGCCAATTCAGAATACTAAGAAAGATCAAAATCAAATGCATGAATTTTTCCTACAATGAAAGAAAAATACCTCCTTTGGATCAGCCAGCATGCCAACTATAGCAGCATCTATTGCATCCTGATTTTCTGTTCGAGAAGCCCGAGCCGCCATGAGAACAACAGTATCTGCATCGACACCTTTGGCAAAAACCTGAAGAAACAGGTCAGAATCAGAATAACTGTAGATATTGAAATTTGCTCCTGGTGTAGGAAGTACACATACAACAAGAATATCATTGCCTCTCAAACTAACCTCAATAAGATTCTTGTCAACCTGTAAGTTTGTTCAATGTTAAAGTCCCTGTCTTGTCACTGCAAAGTACATCCATGCCAGCCATCTCTTCGATAGCCGTCATCCTCTTTGTTATAGCTCCCTGTCAGAAAAGAAATGCTTATGAAGTAAAAACTTCCACATACAGAATTCATCACAAAGTAAGAAACCCACAAAACAAACCTGTTGAGCTAAACGGTGAGAACCAATTGCCATTGTTACTGAGAGAACAGTTGGCATGGCAATTGGAATTCCACCAATGAGAAGCACAAGAAGATTGTCAATCCCAGGACGATATGGTCGATGTTGAATTGGATACATCACAATAATCTCAACTATCATCCCAATGGCAATAGAACAAATGCAGAAATTTCCAATAGCAGTCAAAACCTAAACAATATGAACAGGAAATGAGATAAAACATAGGGGAGAGGAGGGAGAGGGGGGGGGGGGACTCAGAAAGGACATAAATTATCAAAAACAGATGGGAACATCCCATTTACTTACCTTCTGAAAATGGCCAACTTGATTAGTAGAATCTACAAGATGAGCTGCCTTCCCAAAGAAGGTGTGAACCCCAGTTGCAATGACTACTGCTTCAATTTCTCCTTGCTTGCATGTAGAACCAGAATAAATGCCATCTCCAGGTCCTTTTGTCACAGGAAGTGACTCACCAGTCAGAGCTGACTGCAAGTTCCACAATAGCAGTACCTCAGTTAGAGCTGCACAAACTGACCACTTAGATATAAAAGCCCAACAAACCAAAACAGGACACACACCTGGTCAATTTTCAGAGGATCTCCGTCAAGCAAACGAGCATCAGCAGGTATGATATCGCCGAGTTTTATACTAATTATATCACCAGGCACAAGAATTGACGCATCTTCTTCACTCCATCTGCCATCTCGAAGAACCTTTGCAAGAAGAATGAAATTCAGGACAAATCTAATCAAAGCAAGCAATTCTCACCACCCCTTCCCAAAAAATAGACGAAGAGACGAGCAAAAAATAGATTGAGGACAAATTAGCATAAATTGTGAGAATGTGAGAAAATTCGATCCAATACCTTGGCTTTGGGAGCAAGACGAGCCATAAGAGCAGCTGCTGCATTTCCAGCATTGTTCTCCTCGATGAAACTGATTGTGGAGTTGATCATAAGCAAAGTGATAATACCCACAAAATCTTGCCAATCTGGAGGCTTCCCCTGGAACAAACGACACAAAGCTCAAAAATCAATCTTTCTTAAGAAACAGAATAAAAGTTAAGCATTTCAAACTCAAAAACCAAGCTCTCACCCCTCCATTGGCAAGAGCAATTGCCATAATAGCAGCAGCCTCCATGACCCATGAAAGAGGGTTCCACATAAAACCCAAGAACTTTAAGAATTTGCTCTCCTATAATCCATTTCACAACCCAATATCAGGAAACATTAATTCATAGCCACTACACAACTAAAACTATTAACACCGTGTCACACTAAGTATAAAAGTGAGAAAAACAGATAATCGCAACGTACACAAGATGATAAATGATGAAAGAAAGGAGAACTGTACTCCTCAAACAAGCGATAAAAATTTGGAACTAGTGGGGGGAAAAATTAGGTAATTTGAAAATGAGCACCTTCTTCTCCTCAAGCTTGTTGTACCCAAAAATGGCCAATCTTTCTTGAGCACCCTCAGTAGTAAGACCCTCTTTGGTACATCTCAGATTTTCAAAAACTTCTCCGATAGGAATGTTTTCCTGCAGTTTCCACATATATGAAAAAAATATCCCATGAAAATCCAAATGAGAAAAATCAGAAAAAAAAATGAAAACTTCCCTTTTTTAAGTTCAGAGATCCATTACCAAATCTACTGTTTCCTTCACTACAGCTTCCAAAACTTCAGACTTGTCCCCCATCTTCAATGCTTCTTCAGCTCCCTCACTCTTCTAACTAGCTACCAATCTGAGCTTCTCTTTTATCTTTTCTTCCTAGGAATTGGGATTTAGATCAAAACACATTATTCAGAGAACCACCATGGTTAAATGGCAACACAGAAACTTGAAAGAAGTAAAACTAGAAAGAATAAAGAAGAAAGAATGAAGGCAGTTAAAAAAGATAGGATTTTGAGAAGGAGAAATGGATTTGAAGAACAAAATGAGGCCTACCCACCAACACCAAATCTACCAAGGAGTGGAACCGCTAGGAAGACAGTAGAGTTGTAACTGTTAGAGCTTATGCGCCTTTCGGATTTGTTTCGTTTGTTTTTGGTTTTATTTTTTTTCGATTTTAATTTATTTCAAAAATACCTTATCAAAACCGAATAAAATAAGATAAAATTATAATTTTAATACATGTTTGAGTCATCGGTATATATAAGTTTGAACGGAAGCAAATATAATTCCAAACGTTTTAATTTTTGAACATATTTAATCTTATTTCCTGTTTTTGTCAAAATCTTATAGGAATTCGATCAAATAATACTTATGTGCGAATGACTAAATTTTCAAAAAATAAAAAATAAAAATAATTTAATTGCTATAATTTGTAACTAAAGGTACTCATTTGAGTTCATACATGATAAATAAATAGATAAAACAGAAAAATTTGCTTGGACAGTGCACACGATAAATAAGCAGATAAAACTAAAAATTTTGCATTTTCGTATGCGCATTTAATTACAAATTATGACAATCAAATTTTTTTTCAAAATTAGTCACCAGCACGTGAATATTATGTGACAAAAAATATAGTAAAATTTTGACAAAACTGGTCAATAAGACTAAATGTACTTAAAATTTAAATATTTGATACTACATTTATTTTTTTCTAAACTTTATAAACTAGAACTGTTGATAATCAAATATTTAGTACCAAAACTGTAATTTTTCCCATAAACTAATCATTGGAATTGGCCAAGCAGATGGCAAGACCGCACAAAAGGAGGAGGCAACAAAACATTAGTGAAGTGATTATGAAATAAGACTGACAATCACCTTGCCCACCTAATTTGTACAAAAGCAACTCCGATAATTTTTTGAAATATTTTTCAAGTACGTCTGTTATATATATATATATATATATATTACAGAATTGTTATAGTTTAATTTTTTTTAAAAATACTACTGAAAAATCAATTCAACCGATAAAATCTAATGGGATAAAAAATATTAAATAAAGTATTTCCGAAATGGGACGCACATAAAACATGGCGTCTATTTCATTGCTGAATGGAAAGGGGAAAAAATGGGAAAAAAATACGCAAGCAAGAAATGCATGAACCATTGTATTGATTGGATTTTGGTAATTTCTTAGTTTAATTTTTAATAAGATTTAAGAAGATATTATTAAATTTTGTTTTACATGGGTGCATGAAACAAGCAAAAAGGCCTTGAAGCTTTAAATGCAGATGGGCCCCAGAGTGACTTATTTATTTCATTGTATTATCAAAAGGAGAAAAAAAAAAGATATTATTGTCTGAATTTCTTTTTTTATTCTTGTTCTATTCACAGCAGTCAATTTGTTGTTGTGGCTTCTTTAACTAATATCTTCCAAAAAAAAAAAAATAAAGCAAAAAAAAAAAAGTTTCTTTGACTGACAGTCTTCAAAAGAAGACCAAATATTAATCTACTATTTTTCGTGTGCTAAAAATTGATGAATGAGATGAAATGAGTTGACCTCATTATGGCTTCTTTTATAGCATTTTAGTGCATATGCTATAACTCTAATAAAATTGTTCTCAAGCGTGCACATTTTTTCATCTTTAAGAAGGAATAAGATTCAAAAATTACAGTTATTAGATTTTTGAAATATCAATTTGTGTCTATGGCTTGAATTCGGCATCTTCGCTAACGAGTAAGTTTTCAACTATTGAGATGTTAATTATAACATCACCGTTCTCCCTCAGTTTTTTTTTTTTTTTTTTTTTGTTTAACACGTTGCAAGTTTTTCATGTAATGTGGAATCAAATAAGTGCAATTAATGGCATAAAAATCAAATATAGTCATCTTCAGTGTGTGTGTGTGTGTGTGTGTAGACACACACACTTATATTTTTATATTTTTCCAAGATAATAAATTAAAAGATCTTTCAATGGTGAGATATGAGATACAACCAAATTTTTCTCTTTTCGTGCTAATCACATGTAAAGAAGAAAGGAATTGGAAAGATGTCTTGCAATGTCGGAAACGATATTACGTGCGTATGATTTGCCTTGAGGATTAGGTTATCAGTAACAAGTTAGAAAATATAAGTCAAATATATATTTTTTTTCTTCCTTTGGAAAATGAAGTCACAAGCTGTTGAACTAACTGCATTTGAGTTTTGACATCTTTAAATATTATATATATAATATTTAACAATGATATGAGATGTGAAATTTAGCATTTCATTTTAATTAGATTGTATCCTTTGATTATTTTGCAGGTAAGGGTGCTTTAAATAAAGAGTACAAAAATTGGATTCTAAAAGATAGTTTGAAAATAATATTACAATATTCTAAAATCTAATTCGTTAATAAATCATGATTGATAAAAAAAAATATTCTTTAATTTTAAACTCAACATGAATTTTAGCGTGCACTTTTTTTTTTTTTAATAAGCAATAAAAAAATATTTTAGGAGTCACTGATGACTCTGCTTTCCTCAAAACTTTGGCTTGCCCCTTTGTCTCTCTCTTGCCTGTCACAGTCAAGTTTTCTTTTTTAAAATATCCCCTTTCCGAGTATATGATCAGACGGCGCCAGAATCGCATAGTTGTCGCCAAGTCTTAGAAGTCCACTGGTGGCGACAGAGGCAAAAAAGCAGTAAAAGCCGCTGCTAATGTATTATATCCTTTGATCCAAATTGAACAGAAATCTAAAGCTCCGTCCCTCCATGATGTTGATTTCCAACCTATGGTAGCTTTTAAAAAAAAAAACCTTTATTGTCTACCTTTTGTTTGCTGCCCCTTCAAAAGCTTCTTAAAGATTCCTTTTCTATACTATATATATATATATATATATATATATATATATATATATATATATTGAAGGTATTCTAAACTCCATATTTGGTACCTGTTGTAGTACTTCTAAAGTCATCAAGCATCTCTGTTTACATTGTAGTTGAAAAGTTTTAGGCTATTTCCATTGGATAAGATCGACTATCCAAGGAGGGAAAAAAAAAACAAAGGCAACACAGCAATAATTTTAAACAGAAAAAGGAATTTGTCGCTAGATTTTCATGCAATGCAAATGATTATTTATCATCTTACCGACATTGTTATCATCAATGGCTTTTGCCCTGGGCCGTTGGCCACACCACAAAAAGATTTAACTTTTTTTGGGTGAGAGATCAAGGATTGAGTCTCCATCAATTCCCTGGTCAAGTGGTGATTCAGTTCTCATCGGTTCTCATTACTCAGTTGGTCTTCTTGCTAAAACAGAAATAGAAGTAAAACAAATGTCACCAAGAACAAATAGAGTGTGAAGTGATTGAACTCTTTGACTCCACTTTAGAAGTCGGGGATTTGAATTCCACCAACACCATATTCCCTTCTCCATTGTAATAGTTTAGGCATGATTAAAAAAAAAAAAAAAAAGATAGATGCCACCAATTGATTAAAAAAATACAAAAGTAGATGGGACTTAATGTTATTGCTGGTCATCAACAAAGGAATTAGCAACCATCTTTAACAAGAAATTAGGAGCAACCATCTTTAACGAGAAATTAGGAGAATATATTATTCCACCCAGCGAGATATTCAGGTGAGAGGTCACCAACTTTGGCAGTAAATTAATTTCTTTTTTCCGTTATATTATGGTATGGGTTTATAGTTATCTGTGCAAAAGGTCAATAGATTTTTTTACTTTCTTCTGATTCAATTGAGTTCTTTAGACAGAACCTTAATGCTCCATGCTGGATAAAAATAGTTTTTCATTTTCGAACAACGGTAAGTTGATTTTATTTTTTGTAAAAAAAAAAAAAAGTATTTAGAGACCTAGTATAATTTCCTAAAGCAATTTTGTTAAAGAAAACTATAGGTAATTTTCACACGTTGCATCTCTATTTGACTAAATTGCCAACTATGATAAAAGAATTT
Source organism: Mitragyna speciosa (assembly GCA_024721245.1). Taxonomy (NCBI): domain Eukaryota; kingdom Viridiplantae; phylum Streptophyta; class Magnoliopsida; order Gentianales; family Rubiaceae; genus Mitragyna; species Mitragyna speciosa. Next base: position 737,350 of record CM045573.1, on the reverse strand, counting down.
GATGGAGATTTTGAACTTGAGTGGAGTAATTTGTGATAATCTTAAGCACTAGAGTGTAATCTAACACTTTTTTTTTCTCTTTCCATATTTTAGCAAAATAATAAATAAAGACTTAATAGTAGAAGATCAGTTATAGTAAGTACACCAAGTATACCAAATGTTATTTGGGTTAATTATGAAAGTTTAGAGTTGAATTCTACTAACTAATCGAGAACGAATTTGAAGAGGTAAAATTGATGAATTTCAAACCGGATGTCATTTCAAATTCTTTACTTTTCAAGGCCATTCCTTTCAACTCCTTACTTGATTCCAAATCCATCAATGGGCCAAAAAAGTTTTTCAACATTCTGTGCCCATACCAAAGCGAACTGTTCCTCCAGGTTCTAAGTTATTGCTTGCTTCCACCTTGCTTCAAATCTTGAAATATCTCTGAAGTCGTGAGCATGGTTCTCTGATCAAATAATTGGCAATCATTTTGATAGGAGATCGCGAGTAACAAATTTTGATGTCGTACCTGCTTAAGAAGAATTAGATCTTAACCAATTATTAGAATTTTTTTTGTTAGGTCAATGTGTAAATTATTTGAAGGGAATGAATAGAAGATTAAACAGTTAGACTTCTATGATTCTACCTCAAAAGTCGAAAGTTCAGATCTGACCAATGCCATTACTCTCTCAATATAATAGTATAAGTTTTCTCAAAAAAATAATAAATTATTTGAAAGAACTAAGGGCAACGTTCTACAGAAGATTTTACGTGACTAAAAAAAACTGTTAAAATATTTTTTAAATAAAAAAGAAAAGAAAAAAGAACAAAAAGGACATGGGGTTGAGTGGGGGAAAGAAGGATATAGAGAGTATAAAATTACAGGCAAGTAGAGCTCATCTGGCACATGTATGTACCCAAGCAGTAGACAAACACATCAATAACGCTGACTTCAGTCCACAACCAGAAGCAGAAACAGCCCCCTCCAAAAAACAAACAAACAAAATGCAATTAAATCACCTCACATGACATCTGTCCCTTCCGCCCAGCAAACGTACCATCCGTACTTTTCCGTAACACGCTTCCGGTTCCCTTTTAATTAATTGGGATAATTTCACATACCTCCCCTGAAGTTTGTCATAATTACAATTACCTCCCCTTAAATTTTAAAAATACACTTACACCCTCTGTGTTTATATTTTTCATAACAAAATAAGTCCATTTTGATAATGTAACCCAAAACACCAACCAAACACCTTAAAATATGCTTAATTTCTTTAAAAAATATAAATAAATCTTAAAAAATTAATTAATTGGTCATAAAAATATCAAAAATACTTATATTCTTAAATCCAATTTTCAATCTCTACCAAATGTTATTTCTTCAAAACTCGATTATCTGACTAATCTAAATAAATTTACTTTATCTGTTGAAATTTTACAAACAAATATATTAATAAGAAAGAAATAACCAATTTAAAAGTAATTAAGCATATTTTAAGGTGTTTGGTTAGTGTTTTGCATTATATTATCAAAATAGACTTGTTTTGTTATGAAAAATATAAACATAGGGGGTGTAAGTATAATTTTTAAAACCTAAAGAGAGGTAAGCGTAATTATGACAAATCTCAGGGGAGGTATGTGAAATTATCCCCTTTTAATTTTAAAGAATTATGTTTGTGTGCGGAGCTGTTACGGAGCTGGAATTAATTGCGAAAATAGTCCCTGACATATTTCTTAGGCTTCATTTCAGCCCCTAATCTCTTACATTAAATATTATACTATTGTCCAAAATCATCATGATGGTCCCAATTATAGACGTCCCTGGTGCAGAATAAAAATACTTATTTTTCTTTCGCGAACTTGATGTAATCAAGATGGAACTAAAACAAGTTTTGGATGGAAGCATACAGAAAATTGAATTTTAAGTGTTTACCATAATTGGTCACCCATGCTATTGATGGAAAAGTAAGATCTCCGTTGAGGATTCCACTCCTCTTTGAAATTGAAGGCCTAACAGAATTTTTTTTCCCAGTGTAACTTTTAACAAAGTAGTAGATTACTTTGCTGAGAAACTAAATTTTATAAGCTTTGAAGTAATTGCTTGCAATTATTCTATAGAATTGATTGCTATAGTGGAGGACGATAGGAAGGGCACTAGGATTACTAGAGGTTAGATCCTCTTCTGTGTGCATTCTTGCGAGGAGGAGTTTAAGGCAAGACGAAAATGAGACGAACTTAATATCTATTATCCTACCATCTAGCAAAAGCCTCAAAGTTGTGTTTATTTCGTAAGAATATCATTAAAGGAGTAGCCATCCAATCTCTATTCCTACAGTTCCCATGTTTGGTAGACCCAATTAAAATACAATTGTTATATAAGGTATTTGATTCTTTTTTTTTTTTTTTTTTTTTTTTTTGAGAAGAAGGTATTTGATTCTTAAAGGCTTCAAATTCCACTATTAGAGGGTATACAAACAGCGATTATCTTAGATTCCCTCAATATCACTACTAAATAATCTCCAAAATAACAATCATTATCTTGTCCAAAGTTTTATTGAACTCCAGTTTGCAATCCTCTTAATTTCTCGTCTTCTTACTTTGTTTAGATTCTTTCAAATATTTCAAAGGACGTCAGATATTCAGCACTAAATCCACTAGTGTAATTGAGAAAAAAATTAAATTAATTGGTATGTCTATGAGTTGAATCTCAAAGATCGGTAGCTATCGAAATCGAACCCAAAACATCAAAGCTAGTGAAGGGCTACAAGGACATAGAGGAAGAGGTAACTTTAAGATTTAGGGTTTCTCAAATCCACATTTGAGATGCCCATCATCCATTACCATTCATGCACACCAAATTTAACCTAAGGGTTATAGCCATCATCATTTTCTTTTTTTTTTATCAATAATCAATAGTATATTATCTTATCTCTAACCTAATCTAAGGGAAAAAGTCCCGAAAAAACCAATGGAACTAAACTACCATCAGACCAAACAAGTACATCCATTTGAATTTTTTTGATGGAAGGTAGGATTTAAACCTTTAACCTCTTATTCCACTTAACCTTTAAAGGTTTTATGGTAGCCAACCTAACCAAGTTAGGTTGGTTGATTATAGCCATTGCCATTCATGTACACCAAATTTAACCTAAGGGTTATAGCCATTGGGCTAGCTCTGGCTTGTGGTTTGTATGCACACAAGTATAATTTATAGAATGTTTATGTGGTCAATAGCGAAGTTACTGTTTTTCTGATAGGACTTGACATACCTAAAGGGATCAATCTTGTTGGAGTGTTTGTTTTTCTCATGATCCTCACAAATGAGACATCGACTTGTAATTGCCAAAGATGCGTGTTTTTTCAGGGTCCCCTTATCTATATAGGTTTTTTGTTCTGGTAGATAATTGCTTGTAATCAAAGCCGTATTATTGATGTTGAGATTGATGGGAGACTTTTATTATGTGGGGTACTTTACTATTGCAAGCGGTATGACGAGTGTGTCAACCATGCCATTGATCCTGCGGGGGCTGCGAAAGTTTATTATTATTTTTATATATTTATTACTTTTCTGTTCAGGAGAACAGAAATGAAAAGCAAACGGAATGTGCTCTATCAAATGTTGCCTATTTATTTTGCTAATTATAGCATCACTCTTAATAACTGCCCTTTTTTTGTTAACTATTTTTACTTTGTTTTAAAGTGACAGTAGTCGTTTTTTAACACTTGCAAACATTAGATATATATATGTATATATATATTTTGGTTTCAATATGGTTATGAAAAGGGCTGACACAATATATATATATATTGGGTTTCAAAATGGTTATGAAAAGGGCTGACCCAATACTGGCTGTGGGAGTGACCATTGCACCCTTTACCCCCACTCGCATTTGGATTAAAAGTTTTGCCGTCATACCTATTTCAGGGACGAAGCTAAGATTACCTCCGCAGATGGAATCCTGAAATGTAGATATACCACACTGCCATTGCCAAAGGCCACTAGCATAACTTGAACTTTGCTTGGATAGTGTGATCTCTTCTATCAGTGGAGTCCGCCTTTGGAGGCTGGATAGATCTAATGCGGTTCAAAATGCCAACCAGCTCTAATTGCTATGAAGAACCAAAACTTGCAACTGAAACGGGTACAAAACTTGCCCTGGTTCTTAAATCGGTCCATACAACTGCCATCATAATGTATAACCAAGGGTTACCTCAAGCAGTTATATCACTTTTTCTTTACAAAATTTCAGGATCCAAAAGCTATATAATGAACTTTAAAAAAAAAAAAACCCAATTACTATGACTTTATAGTTGTTCTCATATGCCTGTTTCCTCATCATTCAGTCATATAGCACAGATGTTCTCTGAATTCTACACAAGTGAACAATAATCCATACATAATATCATAATTTTTTGAAACTACTTAGACGGATGTCCTTCGTTTGTGTTGCTGATTTCAATTTTAGTTAGTTCTTTTACTTGGACTATTTTAGTTTAAAAACTATGGGAGCTATTTGAAAGTAGGTAAAAATGTAATTAGGCGAATTAAACATTGTGAGTGAGTTTTAGAAACTAAGCTTACACTTTAACGTGGAGAAAAGGTCAATTAGTAATGGGATTTGATTAATGTAGGTATCTTACAAAGAAGTTTGAAAACTTTTTCTTTTTAAGAAATCGCAAAGCTACAGTTACAAACAATATAGTACACTATGAGTTAAGCCACGTTTATCTGCCAAGCAAATTGCTTGAACTTGCAAGATATTGGATTTTTATAAAGAATTTTGGTGTTCTTAATTCTATATGTAAACACATTTTTGCATAAGCATATTGTATATTCGCCTACATATGTTTTTCCCCCTTTTAACTGTTTTTTGAGTTACTGACTTTGTATCTAGATTCAATCAATTGTCTCTTTGAACAATGAACAAAAAAGAAAGGGTTGGGGCATTGCATTACCAATCAATAAGACGAGTTAAAGATATCCAAGTACTTAATATAAGATTATTGAAGTGAAAACGATAAACTTGTAAATACTTGGAATATGAGGGTTTTTTTTTAAGGCAATATATGAAGGAAATATTCCTTCACGTCTTATGCATATAGATTAAGAAGATTTTCACTGCGATTAGACTAAGAGCCTTTTGGTTCAAATTCCTTAATCACTATCACTATAATATCACTAACTCTGCTATGAGTATACGTTTTGATGATTCCACTCAACATGTTTAGTTCAGTAATAGAATGTGTATCATTCTCCGTAAAAAGGTTAATGAGTTTGATAGAGTAGTATTTTGGAAGAATCACCGAGATCTCAATTAAGCACTTTCATTCCTATTCAGGGATAGTGATATTTATTTTCTAAACATTAACAATAAGTGTCATTACTACTCATCATATCTATTCCCCTCCTTGAGTTCCCTAAACCAAACATCCCCTAAGTTACAGTATATAGTATATATGTATAATGTAGAGTGCAACATATGCATATTTGCACATATCAACCTGCATCTAATTTCCATGCAACTTCTAAATGGACATCAAATTTACCAGGGTCTTAATGCACTTGAGAGTAGCAGGTCGAAAATCTGCACGGAGTGACAGTGAAGATATCTGTACCCGTTTTAATATAATAAAGAACACTTTTACAGTTCTTTTATTTTGTGGTGACATCACACGAAAGAGATCTGAACAATTTGAAAAAAGTTTTGTTTGCATTATTGAATGCTTCCCAATCCAACAATAGGTAAAGAGATGAAATGATGAGACTGAGAGATCTCACATGGCCTTTCCTTTAGGGACCAATAATGACAATGAAATTAATTAATGCCTGGAAAGACATCCCCATCTCCAGATAATGTCATAAACATACGTAATGGAAGCTCTCTCAATTTTTTGTGGTTATTAAATCGTTTATTCAATGAATCTCAATGAGTGGCCCAAAAAACTTGGCCTACCATCATACAATACGATAGAAACAAATAATCTTTTCCTGTTGCAGTTTCGGGGAGAGGGATTAAAAAAAGAGAGAGAGAGAGAGAGAGAGAAAAAGATTTTAGGTTCAAGTTTCTGATGGCCAAAATTAATATGAACAAAAACAGAATTTTTAACAATTCACAAAAAGGGCGCAATAGTTTTTTGGGGGAAATGAAGTATGATAAGAAGTCCATTCACAAGTGTGTGAAAGTGGCATAAGATTTTTAAAAATCCAACCAGAAGTTGAATGACGATATATTTCACATTTAGGACTTCATTACTAGAGTGAATCTTTTGGAGGGGTAAAGTTTCAAGAGTCGCTGAAAAGAAAAAAGAATAGTCACAAAATTCCAAGTATAAAATTTCTCATTAACAATGTATGCAAATATATCTTAGCTCCACTAAAGCAATGGAAAAGTAGGTAATGACCAAGTAACCTAACCTAACAGATTCTTTGCTTTTTTTTTATGAAAATACATATATCAAGACTCCTGTTTCCTAAAAATTGTATAATTTTAGAGACAAAAAAAAAAAAAAAAATTGCAAGATGCCTGCAAATTGAAAAATCTAGACACATAAAGAGTTCGATTCTACAAGCTCTGTTTGAAACACATCCAAAGAGGTCAAATATTAGCTCATGGCTGATAGTGAAGTTTTGAGCATATACATCATGGAGATCGACTAGTGCCACTTTCCTTTTCCTTATATCCTACTCAGCTGCTTTTTTCCTGTACTGGTTGGACAACAACCTTCTGCTAGTGGAAGCTCAACTTTTAGCTACTTTCTTCTTGAAGGCAAAAGTAGGCACCAACAAACAAAATTAGTTTGTGGATGCTGATGATAGGGATTTTTGGGTGGTCAAAAGTATGCGCCATTAATTATATTTGGTTTTTGCCTTTATGGAGCTTTTTTCTTTTTTTTTTTTTTTTTTTTTTTTTGCCTAAAAGCATCCACAATTGGTATAATAGAAGACTCTATATTATACCTGTAAATTAAATCCACACTCTCATTGTCAGAGTTTAATCCCCACTACACAGAGAAGGCACAAAAATTGAAAAGTAATGAAGGCACAATTATTCAATGCTTGCAACAATCCAATTCTTGAAAGCTTTGTAACCGTCATTTTTCAACATGTTTGCAACTAAAATATTTTGTTCACTTTCAATCCTCCAAAATTTGTCTATAGATAGATATTATTAATTTTTTTTTCAATTTCTCACTCTCCTACTCCATCATTTGTTTTCTTCAACCTCTTAACCAATTTTTCTGAAGTTCTAATATTTTCTCATTATGAATGAGAATTTTAATAGTTTTAGAAATATATTTAATGCTCCAAATATAAAAAATTCTTCCTCCTCACAAAATCCAAACTACCAAAACTACCCAATTTTTTTTTTTATTTTCTGGTGTTCCTACAAATATGCAATATTATGCATATCCCCCAAATTTACACAATCTCAATCATCCATCAAATTTCCAAAATTCGTCATGCTTTTCATATCTATTTCCCATGTATCCGATGCCAGATTACTTTAATCCATCTATGGCAAATCATTGTACGTTAAGATACTGTAACCTTGGCATAGGTTTGTGGAGTTAAATTAATTAAATAGAGTATTATGAATTAAGTTGTGATGATTATGATATTTGAACCTTTTAGGTGTTGGGTATTTGTTCAATAATTACTTATTTTTTTTACAGTAACAATGTATTATTTTTGAGAGACAAAAATATATATATTATTGAAAGTCCAAAATTAATAATATTATTTTTTAGAAAACAAAAAATTTTGGAAAGTAAAAATTTCAATGAAAGTTAATAAATTATTTTCCAAAAATAATGAAATTGTTTTTGAGAAAATAAAATTATTTATATATAGAGTATGTATTGTGAATTATTAAAATAAATGTGCGATTTGATTGTGAATCGATCTATTACATTGTATAGAGTATAATTCATAGTCAATGATAATGTAATGAAAGTGAGTATAGTGGAATATAATCCAATACGGATGCCCTAACAGACCCTCTCTCTCTCTCATGCGCGGAAGCAGAGTTTGGATGCCTTAAATGCAGGGGATTATGAACAGGCAACTGATAGACAACTCTCAAACAAATAGAATTGGAAAAGTAAATCCAAGTTTGATCGCACACAAACATCAGCCATCATCAATCTTACTCCAGAATATTACACACAATTCGTAGTCCTCAACGTATTACCTTTTCTTATGCATTGATTTGTTTGACATATTTATACTACTAAAACCAACCCCCTCAAGAATGTTACACGCAACCTAAAAAGGAGAAGTATATGGAAAAGTACTCGTGTAGGGATGGAGGAAAATTTTAATGCTCACATGGATGCATAACCAAACCAAACCAGAACTGGAAGTTAGACACGCACTTGTACCAGTTTATTACAGGCCTATCAAATATTAACCGATTATTTAGAGGAAAGAGAAAAGCAATTCGGGGGTCAACTGGCGGGTGGTTTTTCTCAAGTTGAGAGATGGCCAGGGAGTCTTAGGGAGGGAGAGCAGGTGGCCTGAAGAAATTTGACAGTGGTCATCTTGCCTTTCAAATTTCACTACTAACTGCTCTACTGGGCCTGTTGTCAATAGATGTTACCCTAGCAAAATGTCAAAAACAAACTGAATTCCTAAAGAGCTTGCCGCAACTGATTACAGAGTTCCAAATAATATACCATTCCATTTTTGGACTTTGTTAAACTGAACAAAATCTTTTACTTCCTTCGCCTGGACATACTTCGTACTTAAAAGACAACCACTCCAAAGAGCAACCAGAGATTAGACACCTACAACGTCTCCAGACTATACTATACAGGATCCAATCTATCATCGAAACAAAAAAAATAATAATAACAAATGGAATTTATTACCAATATAGCTGCAAAAAGATCAATGCGCAGGCCTGCCGCTGAAGAAGACCAGGAAGAGGACAAATCATTCAACGTAAAGTATTGGAACCAATATAGTTGCATCACTAGCACATAACATTTTGGCATGACAATATCAGAAGACACCTTATGAGTTGATATGTCATTTGCCGAAAAGCTAAAAAATGTAAAACTATGACTGCAACTTGCACGGTTAAGGCAAACATTATCATTTTACCAATCAATGTCAAACATCACAATTGATAAAAGAACAATTTATATAGAAGTAGCATCTGTCCCTTAGCCTAAACTTTGATGTTGATCAATTATAAAATTCTCGCTCTCTCTCTATTTCTGTCTCTGTCTCCCCCTCTCTCTGACACAAACACTCAAGGAGCATTTGACCACCATTCCCAATCAAATATATTTGCAATCCCATTCTGCAACCCCCAAAGAAAAAAATGATACTGCTTACCTAAGGATACAAAACCCAGAACGGCGGTAAACCCTGCCATTGCATCCTATAAGACTTTCTTCCTACTATTCACACACCTCAAGTGAATGTTTGTAGTCATATGTACATCCCAGAACTGTCCTATCTACCTGTGTTAATCTGGTCACCCCTGAAGCTAGCAAGCAGAGAAGTTGTCATGAGCTGGGCCCCAAAACTCTCCTCAATTCAGATTTTTGTCCTTCAGTGAGCCTTGATGGATACTTAATATCAATTTTGATTCTCAGATTTCCCTTCTTCCTAGGATCCTTTGAAATTGGCATCCCTTCATCAGGGATAGTCACCTTGGAGCCTGGTTTCACAATCTCTATTAAAGGAATCATGAGATTCCTACCATCCAGTGTTGTCAATTCAAGAGTCTTTCCAGTTAGGGATTCAAGAAGAGTTATCTCCTGATTGACAACTAGATCATTACCATCTCTCACATAAATAGAATGAGGCTTTTCATCTACTACAAAAATAAGATCTGCAGGAACAACACCAGGCTCCTGGTTACCCTTCTCAGGAAAAGTTATTTTTGTTCCCTTCTTCCAACCAGGCTTTATATCAACGGTCAAGATCTCCTCCAGATTTCGAAACTTACTGCACAAGAATTATGTGCATATCAAGACATAAATAAAGTAGAATCAAAAGTTCATCCAGAAGGAATTCTACCAATGCAATGTTCAAAATTATGAAAAGCTATGCTGGTGTACGTTATTCCAACTGCAGACAGAAAAACAAAATTTACCCAACAAATAATTAGCTATACAACCCACGATTACACACATTACAAGGGAATGTTGAGTTGCTGTGTTGATCTTTAATGCTCTAGGTTCCAGATGATAAATAACTAACATAAAAGCATACATTAACTGCATAAAATACATTTGGAGGGATTTGATATCGAGTTTTTTGTGATTGTGTTTATAAAATATGTTCATGTTTTTCTATGAAAAATTTGCAATCAATGCACTTGTTTTACAGAGTCCTAACAAAAGTTGGTCTCCATTCAAAGTACTCCTTTCTAACTTTTTTGGTATTCTTAACGATAAACCATTTCAAGCAACTAATTCAACATGCAGGAAGCCAGATGTGCAACAAGTTGCATGAGAGAGAAGGTTGAGATGGATGGATGGGATGCTGAAGAAGAGAAACACAGTTAAAGGAGTGGAGGCAAAAGAGCAGTGGCATGTGACCGCTGGGGGGGGGGGGGGTGTCAAGATTCCAAAAAGGAGGAGTAAGCATTGGGGATTGGAAGAAGAAAGGAGAATAAGTGACCTTGCAAGCAGGGTATGGAGGAGAATATGATAGCGGAGAGAGGTGGCAGATGGGTGAGGCAGATCAGTGAGCTTTCTTTTGTTGGGTTGGGGGCGGGGGGGGTGTTGTTGTGGTGCAGGGTATGGAGACTGCTCTAGGGAAAAGGAGAGCCATGAGGAAGTGTAGGGTATGGAGAAGAATATGACAGCGGAGGGAGGTGGCAGATGGGTGAGGCTGATCAGCGAGCTTTTGTTTTTTAGAGGGAGATGTGGGGGGGGGGGGGGGGGTTGGGGTGCAGGGTACGGAGACTACTCTAGGGAAGAGAAGAGCCATGAGGAAGTGTGTAGTGGAGAGATAGGGGAGTGCACGGCACCCAATTGACAGCTCAACTAGTGTGAGAAGCTCCCATAACTCCGTTGGCATGGCAAGTACCTCAATTGATAGTCGTCAAATTTTAACAAATAATTCCATGGCAACTTGCATTGCAATGACGTATAGAGGTGTACAGTCTTGACACTAAAGCATCAGAAAAATGCCGATATTTCCTTCTATTTGCTCTGGCCTAAGTATTAGTATTGTGGCGAATTAAAGGCACTAGGAACGTCAACTGGAATTATAATCTTAATCCACTGTGGTTTCACATTGTTAATATGGTATCCGTTTCAACTAACGCATATGTAAATACAACAATAAAGCTCATTAAACTACGCCCTCTTGATTTCCATTTACCTACAGATTGTCTTCATTCTAATCTCTTTCAATAACTTAAATTTCATGTGCGAACATTCTATTAACCCTAAAGTCAATACACATAAAATTACACATATACTAGCTGATTGTCTACAGACACAGATAATTCCAGACCAGTCGTTGTGTATGAACACTGTAACAAGTGCATAACCACGTAATTAAGTCAATCACATTACAACCTCAGAATGTTTGCACACTTTTTATCCTGTCAGAAATGCATTCACATACCATGCAAAGAAAGTAGTAAATCATTCGCATTTGTCAGGGGTAAAACAGACATAATTCAAGATTTTCAAGATAATGTCAATGAACTAGCTGCTGCAATGAAGACTGAAAAGAATCCAAAAACAGAAAAGACACCCTGGCGTCTTCTTGTTATGAATTAATTTAAATAACACGTGATGTCACTTACCGCACAACTCGCTTACCAAACTAAATGAAGCATAGCAGTGTTTCTCAATGGATAATGTGGATGTTAAAGAAAAGATTGCACGTATATCTATTTACTAATTTTGCAATTAAAATACTACTCAATAGTGTAATAGCAACATCCTCACCTGCAGTCACTTTTCACAAGAAGTATAGAAAAACAAATATAACACACACACGTAAAATGACAGGTCAGATACACTGATTTTTCTTCAATTCTCCATTCCACTGTGATCCCATCAACTTAGATATACGTTAAACTATCCCATCAACTTATAGTAGGCAGGTAATCTCATGAAGCTTTTCAACAAGCTATAAAGACTCAACTTGTATGGAAGACAAAGATCCATCAAATGATGAGTTTTTTATCCCATTACTTTACTGGTTAGAGCTGTTGTTTGACATCATACTTCATCCTTGAACATTCCTTCTTTCAGTTGTAATTAAAACTAGAAAAAGTGGAGAGATATTGGTCGTCAGTCTACAAACTTATTCCTCAGAGGTTCTTCAGATTTTAGGATTTCAAGAATTTATTGAATTAGCAGCCATATGAATGAACTTTTTTCCAGAATCTGCAGCAATGAATCATTACAAAACTTTTTTTTTTTTTTTTTCAACTTGTATGGACATATAACAAAACAGAATAAACTGAGTCTAGATAATAGGATTAACAAAATCTGCAACTACTTTGATTATTAATTGAGAATCATATTTCCTCAAGAGCCAGAATTCCTTAAATGCTTCAAATATTAAACTAATTATCCGAGTCTAGACTGGGAAACAACATGATTCCATTAGCAGATGCAGTGAATTTGAAGCTTCCTTTGGTTCTTCAACCAACTTTCCCTCCAGAGATATCACTAACTCTCAGAGACTTTCCATTCTGAATTCCAAAAATCATCTTTGTTTCTCTCTCCATCTTCTTCTCTCGCCTTAACTCTTATTCTAACAATATCAAGTCCTCATTTTCAAACAAATCTCACTCTTGCTAAGCTGATTAACGTAAGAATCAAAAAGTGAACATACCTTTCGAACTAAGCACTTAATCCAAGTCCACTAAAATTGTCCCCGAGCTAATCAACATAAGAATTAAGAAGCGAACTACATATCTTTCAAACCATGCACCAAATCCAAGTCCACTAAAGTTGTCTCTACAGCTATCGTTCTATAAAGTCTCTAGTCTTATAATCAGAACTCTTTTCTTTGTCTTCCATTTCCAGATAAGACACTAATAAGTCATCAGATTAATGTTAAAGGAATATCAAAAACTATATTCATACAGAAGCAGAAAAACCAATGCACAATACTAGGTACAACTCTACACTTCAATCTCTTCAAGAACTGACCTTACACTCACTTTTACCACATTCACAAAACGTGAACCGTCAAACGCATAAATCAGCAACTAAACGAATCATGCCAAATCCATGAAACACCAATTACCAATAAACCACTAGGTAAACACATTCACTGTCTTTTTAAAAAAAAAAAAAAAACTTTATATCAGAGGTAAACGTACCCTGCTCGATCGATTATCCTCCTCAATATCTTCATTTTCTTCACTGCCCCTTTATACAACTCCTCCAAACTACACATCAAAACAGTTTCCACTGCGGCCTCCTTCCTCATCCCACCACCCCCCGAACTCCCTACTCCACCAGAAGAGAAGTGTCTGCCACCTGCATTTCCAGCCCCAGCACCACCACCACCCATTGTAGTTCCCCTAAAAAAATACCCATTATTACTAGTCCCAGCACCACCACTTCTCCCACTACTATTCCCGCCGCCACTATTACTCTCATTCCCAAACAATTCAGCATATATATCATCAGCATCCCTGGGATTAAACCGGAAAGAAGGGTTGGGATGCTGCTGGGGGTGGTGGGGCCTATTGGCGTACAAGCCACCGGCCCGAGGCGGAGGAGGAACTTGACCGGATTTGAGAGCTTCTTCGCCGTAAAGATCATAGATCTGGCGCTTTTGGGGGTCGCTTAAGACGTCGTAAGCTTCGGAGATTTGCTTGAATTTGGCCTCGGATTCATGCTTCGTGGTGGTGGGGTTCTTGTCAGGATGCCATATCATAGCTAATCGACGGTACGCTTTCTTTAAATCGTCGTCGCTTGCATTACGATTTACCTTCAATATGTTGTAATAATCCACCCCCATTTCTGGGAAGGCTTCCAAGAAGAAGAAGTCGATGTCTGGCGCGTGGGGGAATGAGACATTCGGTTAATAGAGAATCTCTGTAGGTCTGTCGCCTGATTTTTTTATTTTTATTTTTTAATGTGAAGACGTGTTGGCATGTAACTTTTTTGGGAATTCATGGTTGGTTGGATGAATATTTTTTAAGAAAAAAATTTATATAGAAAAAGTTTATTTTATTTACAATTTTTTGGTGTTTAGATGGCAATCTAAATATCTTTTGACATAGAGGTTTCTATGTTTTTTTTTTATATAATTATTAATATAAATTAAAAATATTAATAACAATTGCGACACACACTTGGCAGGGAATTAGAGTTGACAAAAGATTTATTTTTTTAAAGTCAAATAATAAGATAATATAATGATAATGTATATGCATTACTATAATTATATTATTGTTGAATTCAAGATGAAACAAAAATGAGTGGACAATAATTAAAAAAAATTTAGTAATTGAATTTAGAAAATCAATTATTGAGGTTTTTTTTAACCCTTGAACTGTCTTGAAATAACTTACGGTTATTTGTTCCGCAAGTCATTTTCAATGAGTGGAGAAAGTTCAAAAATAATGTACACTTAAAAGTGATGGAGATGAGTGATTGAAGATAGAGGAGGAATGGCGGAGAGAAATGATTGAAGACGAAGAAGGGGGACATCAAGGAGGATGTGAAGATGGAGAACAACGACATTGGAACGATGGCGGAGGAGTAATGGAGCATGGAGATAAGGAGATGAAGATTAGATTAGGAGTGAAAAATATTTAAGGAAGACAAAGATTAAGTGATGATTAAAGAAAAGATTGCAGAGTCATAGTAGTACAATATTAACCTTAGTGGACAAAAGTATAAAATTGTACATATACAAGGACCGAGTTAAGTATTCCTCAATTTATAAAAATGTGAATTAGAATCCAAACTAGTACATTTAAAAAACTGATCTAGTATTCAACCTAGTGACAATAATTAATTTGATTCCCCTCCTTTTATGATTAGTAACGAATAGTTTTTCCCGATTTCTCAATTCTTCAATTTCTTCTTTTTTTTTTAATAGCCTTAGTAATAGGTATTAGGGGTGGGCATGGACCGGTTAACCGATCCACACACCTAATATTCGAACCGAAACCGCTTGTACCGGTTCACCTGATTTATAAACCGTATCCGACCTTTCATTAATCGGTTAACCACTTATCGGTTACCCGGTTAAAGAGGGTCGGGTACCGCGGGTAACCGGAACCGTATAGTTTAAGTTAATTTGACAAAATAGATCAAAATATTATAATATAAACCTTTGCTCAAATTAAAAAAAATGCTTATACAATTTCAATTACTTTAAAAAACAAGCAATAAGATTACAATGGAAACTCTTGCATCCACTCTTTTTAAAAGTAAAAAAAGTTAAAAAAGATTGCTCTTTTTAAGAGTAAAAAATTTATGTATTTCAATTATATGAAAATAATTTTTCAGTTAGCATCAAGAAATTAAATTGAAAGAAAAATTAAATACGATATTTACGTTTTAAAATAGTCTTCAACTTGAAAATGAAATAAATTAATATTCCTCAATTCCTCTATAAAATTACAAATATTAGCCTTTAAGACATATATATGGACCAGTTCGGTTAACCGCGATTTTTGAAAATTGATACCCGGAACCGGAACCGCTTTTACAAATGAGGTTCGGTTAACCTAACCGCTTTCAAAATTCGGTTCGGTTACCCTCATTTTTCGGTTCGGAATGGACCGGTTATTGCGGTTTTTCAGTTTTCCGGTTATTTTTGCCCACCCCTGATAGGTATAGGATTTGTTTGAATACAGTAAAAATATATGAGATAGTAAAGTGCAATAGAAAGAGTTATTTGAAAAAAAAAAGTTTTATCAACATTTTAGTTTATTTTTTCCCTTAAAAAATGGATAATTACATAAATTTCCCCTGAGGTTTATGATAATAGCAAATAGCTTCTCTCAGATTTTTAAAATTACACTTAGCACGCCTTGTATTAAAGGAATATAGTATCCTTATAACAACAATTTTTCCCTTCAATTTTTTTTTAGACCCCTTTATTAGACAAAACAATTTGTGAAAAAAAAAATCATCTTCCATCGCTGACCCTCACTTCCAACCTCCGTCATACTTGCCATCAACCCTGCCAACCGCCACTGCTATCTCCTAAACCTAATCTGCCACCACCCTACCCCTCACCCCTACTTGTTTTTTTTTTTTTCTGGTGACTATATTTCACCCCCTCCCACCATCATCACTCATCTCTATATCCACCACTAACCAATGCCTCTATTGCCTACCACAATCCTTACCACAATCATCGCCACCACCTTCCACCACTAACCAATGCCTCTATTGCCTGCCACCATCCTTACCACAATCATCGCCACCACCTTCCACCATTAACCAATGCCTCTATTGCCTGCCACCATCCTTACCACAATCATCGCCGCCGCCGCCGCTGTCTTCTCTAAACCTATGGCATGAGGGAAAAAAGAAATAGACCTCCAAAATTTTAAAAATATCTCTCTTATTATCCTCCATCTTATAATGGCTCCTCATAATTATTAAATTTGTGACTGATATTTCTAATGATAGATATGCTGAATTAGACATTTTTACATTTTTTACAAAAGATACAGAGTTGACTGGCAAGTTTGTTCTTTGATTTGCAAGTTTGTTTTGAAATTGTTTGTAGTTTTGACGGCGAAGTTTGAATATGGTGATTTTGTCTAATGGGGGGTTTGTTTGTATATTGATTTTTGGTTTGCTTGTAAAATAATTTTGTTGGTGATTTCTAAGTTTTCTTTTGATGTGGATGATGGAACTTTGGATTCCATTTTATGTTGTAAAAGATTAAAACAACTCCTTGACTAGGCCTCGTGTAGATTATATTTTGAGTTGAATTTCTCAAACTAAAGATTTTGCATTTGTGAAATTAACTCTGCAATCATTCTAATCAAGTTTTTGGGTCAATATAATATGACTATTTCTGGCATTTAGGTGTTGCTTGGGGGTTATGTGAGTATGATGGATTATAAAGATTGGGCAATTGTATTTGATGGTGCAAAAGGATTAACAATAATATGGTTATAAAAAATTCTTTAACGTTCAAATGTTGATTGAGAATTCCAAAAGAGTAGGATGAATTAGTATAAATTTTTTAAAGTTGAGATGGATTTGGATGGATTCGGATACATTAGGATGGTGTTCAAGTTCAGAAGAATTTTTTATTTACTTTTTCAATTTTTTTTAAACACATTCATATTAGTTTGGTATCTTCAGTTGAGTTTTATACTTGCGTCACGTAATTGGGCTGAGTTGTTACCTAAACTTGGCATATGAGGAAGTTAAGTGTATTTTTTGAAACCTGAGGGGAGTTGTCTATTATTATCATAAACCTCAAAGCAGGTTTATATAGTTATCCCTTAAGAAAAGGAATTCTATATACCAGTATAAACATTACAAAAATGGATAATTTCACACGCCTCCTCTAAGGTACATGACAATTACAATTAGATACCCTGTGATTTGGTTAATTACAAATTCATCCATTTTTTATCTGCATAACAAATTAAACCCAAAAAGTTAACATTAGCATAAAAATTAATTTTATACCCTAAAATACCCATAAATCACTTTTCCTATATTTTATAAAGTATTCATTTTTTATTCTCTAATCTCTATCAAATTTTTAGACCCCTTTAGACTTCAAAATTAAATTTCTATTTATGATTTTGTTCTTTATTCATATTCTTCCACCCCTCAAATCTTCGCTCAAGTGTTCAACTCTTAGCCACCTCTCTAGTTTCATTCTTACCATGATCTCCAACAATCCTCAAATTAATCAACAACCAGCTAGCAACACCTAATCCAATAGAACATGAAGTAAGTCAAAGTTATATCACTAACAACAATCATGTTTTTCATATATAGTAGAAGCTTGGAAACTAAAAAACCCATTTAATACATAATTGAATACACAAATATAGACATCTTTGCACATTTCATTCAAGGATATAAAATTTTTTTTGAGGTCTTAATATGTTAGAATGGGTTGAGGGATGAGTATTCAAATTCCTATGAGAAAAGACAAATTGTATTGGTAGATTAAGGATACGAATGAATAACAAGAAATAAGAATAGAGTTAAGAACATGGGATTACGTTAAATTACTAGGCAAGTAAATTTATAACCTAGGACGAGTTGGAATAGGGAGAAAACTAGCCAAGGAAAAAAAAAAAGTGGCCAGCTTCTTTTTTTTCTTTTTTTTTATTTTTTTATTCCTTTAAAATTGTTGGTATGCAAAGGTTACTTTAGTCATTTCATATGACCAACAGAGGTATGTATAACTATTTAAACCATGGAGGGTCCAGTTGTAATTAATCATATACCTTAAGGGAGGTATGTGAAATTATCCCTTATAAAAATAAACAAGAACTTCAGCATTATTTATACTATTGAAAAAACAATATTGTACTACTACATCATATTAGAGGGTTCATTTTTATTATCTTTAAAATTTGGTTCTTATTATTTAAGTCAATAATATTGTGTCATTATGTAATTATGCTCCAATAAAACCCCTATATTTAATTTTACTAATGATTAACTAGCGCGAAAAACTAAATGAGTTCTAATGCACTGTCCAAAAAAAGTAAAGAATCATGTCATTTATATATTTTAATTATGATGGATTTTGGATTAGGTTGGCATTCAAGTGCAGAAGAATTTCTTTATTTATGCTTTAAAAAATATATATTTTCTTTTTTGTAAACACATTGAGGTTAGTTTATATCTTTAATTAAGTTTTATGCTTACATCACATTTTTGGGGCTGAGTTGTTACCTAAACTTGGCATATGAGGGAGATAGGTGTAATTTTTGAAATCTGAGCAAAGCTGCCTGCTATTATCATAAACCTCAAGGGAGGTTTATGCATTTATCCCTTAAAAAAGGAATTCTAAACTATCAATATAAACATTACAAAAAGGGATGATTTCACATACCTCTCTTGTGGTACATGACAATTACAGTTAGACACCCTGTAGTTTGGTTAATTGCACATGCATCAATTTTTTTTTTATCTCTGTAACAAATCAGACCCAAAAAGTTGACGTTAGGCAAAAAAAAATTAATTTTATACCCTAAAATATTCTTACATCATTTTTTTATATTTTCTAAAGTATTTATTTTTTATTCTATGATATCTATCAAATTTTCAAACCCCTTTAGACTTCAAAATTAAATTTATATATATGACTTTGTTCTTTATTCATATTCATTTACCCTCAAATCTTTGCTTCAGTGTCCAAATCTTAGTCATCTCTCCAGTTTCATTCTTACCATGATCTCCAACAATCCTCAAATTAATCAACAACTATCTAGCAACACACTATCCAATACATATATCGAGAAATTCAAAGCAATATCGTTAAGAACAATCATGTTCTTCATATGTAGTTGAAGCTCGGAAACTTGAAAAAAAAAAACCATTTAATACATAATTGAATACACAATTATAGACATCTTTGTACACTCCATTTAAAAATATAAATTTTTTTTGAGAACTTTATGTAGAATAGGTTAAAGGATGAATATTCAAATTCCTACGAGGAAAGACAAAAAGTAGTGGCAGATTAAGGATAGGGGTGAATAACAAGAAATAAGAATAAAGTTAAGAACATGGAATTACATTGAATTACTAGAAGGTAAATTTATAACTTAGGAGAAGTTAGAATAGGGAGAAAACTAGTCGGAAAAAAAAAGCGAGCGGTTTCTTGTTTTTCTTTTTTTTTTGTTTTTTTATTCCCTTAAAATGGTTGTTTTTGCTTATGAATTATGCAAAGTTACTTTTGTCATTTCATATGACCAAGGGCACTATGTGTAACTATTCAAACTATAGAGGATCTAGTAGCAATTAATCACATACCTCAAGGAAGGTATGTGAAATTATCGCTTGTAAAAATAAATGAGAACTTCAACATTAATTTGTACTATTGGAAAAAACAATATTGTCTACTACATCATGTTAGAGGGTTCATATTTATTTAGTATTTTGAAAATTTTGTTCTTATTATTTAAGTTAGTAATATCATGTCATTATGTAATTATGCTCAAATAAAATCCCTATATTTAACTTTGCTAATGATTAACTAGCAGGAATAACTAATAAAGTTCTAATGCACTGTCCAAAAAAATTCAAGAATTGTTTTTGGCACTTCACAGTCTAAATATAATTAAAAATTTTCTTCCCTTTTTATATTTCTTCTAGATCTTCTTTTGGTTGTATTTCATACATTTTTTTTAGTTTTCAAAGTTACCATCTAAACTTAAGATTGTCACCACTATGGAAAGTATGAAAGTTAGATTATACAAGGTGCCATTTCAATGCATATTGCAATTAAATAACTTGCATATCTTAATTATTGATTAGTTTTATTACCGTCTATAAAACACTTATTGGCACTTCCTGAAAACCTAAAAAATTAGGATTAACGAAACTACAAGGCCTTGTTTGATTGGCAGGAAAGTAAAGCTAACATGGAATCTAATTTCTAGGAATTTAAATCCATGAAAAAATAATTCCTTTAATATGTTTGGATACTCCTAGGAATGTTTACAGGAAAATTATCTGGATTCCTATTATAATGTTTGGTTTGTAATAATGTAAGAAGTAATGTAATGTATATTTAGACTGTGTTGTCAAAACTACCCTTACAATTATAATATGTGAAAAAGACTTTGGTTGAATAATGTTATTCTATGTTGCAAAATTAGTAATAAATTATAAGTTAATGAATATTATTTTTTCCTTCTTTGTTTCTTTTTTCTTCTTGGTATTTTAAGTCATAAATTAATCTTATAGATATATTATATAAACAATCAAAATATTAATTCGTAAATGCTAAAGGTGTAAAATGCCATTTTCAATGGCTATTCGTAGAAGATGATGTTCATTAAAATTTATCCATTGGGTACCGGCTTAGTTCAATTGTTGGAGAATAGGAGGTTGACTACTTTAACATATGTACTCTCAGAAGCCTTGATATTCGAAATTCAGCAAAGACCCACATGATTGATTGCTCAGACTGCAAATTAGTATTATTTATGCATCAAAAACATCACAAGAAGTAATTGCCAACATTTTCCCAAAGCCTATTTTGCAACCAAGAACATAAGTAACGTCATATTTTTGAACATTGCATTGCTTCATCAGTGGTCAAATGGGGTTTTGGCATGAAATTTTTCTGATCTATATTTTTCCTTTTTTAGAGATCATTGGATAGGGGAGAGAAGGGTAAGTGAAACCCTAAGCCATTGAGGGAGTTGCGAGATTTGGATAAAAACAAACACAATTTTAATAGAATCAAAACTAAAATATAAAACTCGTTATTAACCTGGAATATGAGCAATAGGGGTGTGCACGGATCGGATATCCGACCCGCATGGAGATTTTCTGACCCGACCCCCTATATGCGAGTCAGGCAAAATTGTGATCTGTATCCGTATTCGCATGTAGAGATATCCGGCAGGTCAGATATGCGCAATCCGACCCGTATCTGGATATGGTTAAACCTGTTTTAAATTCTAGTTAATCTAATAATAATTGAAGCATCATTTAATACAAATATAAACTTAAACAACAAAATTAAATTAAGTCTTACAAGTCAAGAATTCATAACAAATACTAAAGAAAATTCAATTGTTTTTTAGGCAAAGAATAAAAAAAAAGACACTGTTAAAACTAGAGTTTGTAGCACTTCAACTCTTTATATTTCAATATTGATTATGCGATGCTCTTCACTTCCTGAGATTTCTACAAAATAAAAAAAATTAATATCAATATTAATGAAAAATAACAACTACTACAAATAATATTTAATAAAGAGCAAAATACAGAATTTTTTACCCAATTCTAACTTCTCAATTTCCTCTAAACATTCTTCTATGTAGATGGGCTCATGATTTTTCCGCAACCAATCTTGTGCACAAATGAGGGCCTCTACCATTTTAGGAGTCAAAGAACTTTGAAAAGGATCAAGTACACGTCCTCTTGTACTAAATGCAGATTCAGAAGCAACAGTAGATACCGGCATAGCCATCAAATCTCGAGCCATCATAGCAAGTATTGGATATCTATGAGCATTTGCCTTCCACCAATTTAATATTTTGAATGATTTGTCATTTCGATCAGCCTTCATCTCTAACAGATATATGTCTAACTCGGTTTTATTTTCAGTACTGTCTAAATCATCATCATGCTCATTAAACAAAGCATTCATATAATCAGCAGCCCCAACAATTTGGTCCACATCCATTATGCTTTTTTTCTCAACTTGATTTATAACTTGTTTTGAACGCAATAATGGAGCACCATATGCCTCAAACATAGAGTGCAACACTGAATTTACCTTTTCTTTCAATGTGGCAGCAGTGTTAAGATCATAAGTTTTGTCAATCACCCAAAAAACATAACTCAATTTGTATCTTGGATCAAGAATGGTAGCAATAAAAACAAAAATGTTGATTCGATCAATTTTACCCCAATATTTATCATGCTTCTTTTTCATTTTAGAAGCCATGTAAGCTGTCCCACTACCATCACTTTGACACATCTTGGAAAGAAGGAAGCCAATGCCATAAATTTCTTTCATGTAATTATTTCCAGTCACATAAAATGAACCTGACAATTTCTAAGTAGTATCATAGAAAACTTTCAAGAAAGGCAACAACTTATTTGCATAATCCCAATCAAGTTCAGTAGGCAGCCCTTTAACTCTAGAATTAACCACAACTTCATTATCTTCTAAGTCCCCTTCTTTGGCAGCTTGGACCTTAGGAGTCAACTCATCCACATATTTACTATCTATGGTTTCCAATAAATCAAAGGCCCTTTGAAACTTTACAGCTGACTCTAACATCAAATAGGTAGAGTTCCACCTAGTTTCTACATCCGAACAAAGAAGACTCTTACTTTCTATTCTCTCTTTCTCCACACATGACTTGAATTTTTGAGCTCTAGCAGGTGAAGATCTTACATATTTAATTGCAGCTCTAATCCTAACAATGTGATCATTTAGATCTTTCAATCCGCCCCTCACAATTAGACTCACAATGTGTGCAGCACATCTCATATGCATATAATCACCATTCAAAACAGTGCCTTTCCAACTATTCAGTCTCTTTTTCAAATATTGTAAGCCATTATCATTAGCACTAGCATTGTCCACTGTAACAGTAAGGACCTTACTATTCCAACAAACATTTCTCAATTGACATGGCAATTACTTCACCAGCATGACTACTAATTGGACAAAAATTAATGATCTTTTTATGCAATGTCCAATCATCATCAATAAAGTGAGCAGTTAAACACATATAGCTCAAGTTCTGAATAGAAGTTCATGTGTCAGTGGTAAGACAAACACGTGAAGGTAACTTTTCAAAGTACATTTTTAGCTTTTTCTTTTCCTCCAAAAATAGATTATAACAATCTCTAACAATAGTGGTACGTGAAGGAATTGAAAACCGTGGTTGCATTTCATAACAAAATTCTTTAAAACCCTCCTTCTCTACATGTTTGAAAGGCAACTCATCCACAATAATCATCTTAGCAAGAGCTTTTCTACAATTATTCTTATCAAACACCTGAGTTTTCATTGCTTTACTAGTCTTTCCCTCATTTGCTTTGAACTCCAAAGTTTTTTGTTTTTTTTTCCAAATTATTGTAAGGGTACTTTTTACACCTATGTAAGTGATTACTTTGACTAGCAGTACCCAATCCAGGTGGATAATAGATGACCTGTGCACAATAAATACAAGAGGCCTTTTGATCACTCTTAGGCAGACCTCCAATTACTTGAAAATGATCCTACACCCAAGACTTTTGCCTAACATTAGGTTTAGCTTTTACCTCATGTTCAATAGATTGCTTGCCTTTATCATCTTGGTTGGTAGAAGTAGGAGGTGGCAATGAAGATTGATCAATTGGCTCAGCTAGACTTTGGAAGGTGCCTTCATTTTCTGTATTATCCCCTGTGCTTGATAACATCTAGTAATACATTGAAGGGACAAAAAAAAAGGAAGAAAATAAACATATTAGTACCAGATTGAAAAATAAATAAAGAGTAATTGGACTCAAATATATATTTCACATCCATTCTCTGCTTCACTTTAACATTAAACGTCCAAAGAAAAAGTAAAATTAAGGAGAGCTTTAAAAGATGTTAAGGTCAAAGAGATCGCATTATGAAAGCAAATATCTATTACTAAGCTAGTGAAGTATACTCAATAACATTCGTGTACAAAAAATAATCTGAACTTCTACCATTAATGCATCACAATTCAGTAGAGAATATTTTGGCTAGCTAAACACACAAAGATCTTGACACTTGTAATGACACTTGTTGGCCAATAAAATACTTATTCCTTTAGCATGTTAGCAGTATTTAGTTTATTAACATGTGCATCTAAAGACAATCATAAAGAGCCGTAAGCTATAGGCGATGCCCCAAGGGGATTTACAAGCTTCTTTGTTATATAAAGCAACAATACAATGATCCAATTTATATCACTAAGAATGGTAATCATAACGTTTACTACACTTTTTCACAGAAATAATTACTGCTACTAGTTTTTGGAGTTTGACTTTCTAGTCTCGGTAAAACATTTGCAAATTTTTTAATACTTGTCTCTTTCAAAGTTTTGTGCTTTAGCCAACTTTTGACCGAAGTATTTGGGGGGAGAAGTACTTCAAGAAACATTTAGATAGATTGATGCATGCTAAGACGGTGGATCCAAGTAATTTGACAAAGTCGATCACTTCTAAATGGATAGCAAAAGCCGATCACTTCTAAACTAATACCAAAAGCTCCTAAAACTCTAAATCACTTCTAATACAATTTAATCTCAACAACAACAAATGTAAAACAAAATATTATGTCAATCATCTCCATCATTTAAAGCTTGAGAACCAAAAAATTATTGGAAATTGAGGATTTAAAAGGTGGAAATTGTGAAGATAGAAAAGGGAAAGAAATGAAGAAAACAACGGCTAGTGATAAAGAGACGAATGGATAATCTATGCCCTAAATTAGGGTCACTTTGACAAAGCCTATAAAATTACTCTATTACCCTTAGATGCGGGTCGGGTCAGATACCCGCCGGGTTTTTAAAATCCTGATCCGTATCCGATCCGCTTAACAGAGAAACCCGCATCTGACCCGTATTCGGAAAAACCCGGCAGGTCGAATACCCGCATTTTCCAGATCGGGTTCGGATTGGGTTGACCGGGTTTTCAGGTCATCGGGTCAATTTGCACACCCCTAATGTCTAGTAAAGATGTGAGAAGATATTAGATGAATAAGGGAGTTATGGGATGGATAGAATTTGGGAGTATGAGAGTCTACGTTGTTGGAGTTGTGGGATGAATAGAATTTGGGAGTATATGAATCTACGTTGTTGGAGGATGGAGGAGAGAGATGATTGTTTTGTTTAGAGAGAGAGAGGAGGGAGGGGCTCAATACGTCTTGAGCGTATTTTTAATTAAAATTTCAAGGAAAGTAATCAGAATACCACCAGGACCTAAGGATTTAGAATCCTAGGAATATGCAACTACTTTCCTTGGTATGAGGAAAGTTTTTACTTTCCTAATTCGTTAAGAAGTGAACCAAACAATAAATTTTAAATTTTAGGAAAAAAATTACTTTCCTCCAGCACATTCCTTGCCAACCAAACGAGGCCCAAGAGCAATTATTTTCCTGCCAGAGAAAATATTATCTAAATGACCATAATGCCTTTTAAGATTCAAAAAGTCTCCCTTCTATTAATATATATATATATATATATGCCTCCCTCCCTGTCTTTTTATCTTTATCGTACTTACTTTCTCACATCTCCCTTCATGTTCCAAAAACAACCAACGATAACTCTCCACTATTTTTGGTTTAGGATCTATTTAGCAATCGAAATCTAGGAGGTTTCATTTTCATCTTCCCAGATTTCAAAATAGCCACAGTAAAAAGCCAAATTAAACCCAATCATATATAAATCCTATAAACTGAAAATCTAGTTATACACATCAATTTCACAAAAAGGCACATATTATATATGATACTATTCAGATCCGATTTGATACCCAAACATTTTTGTAAGTAACAAGACATAGCTATTGAAAGCTCACTACCATTATAGTGTGAAGACCTGATGCAGAAGTGTGATCTAATGAATTATTTCATGAAGGATTCTCAAAGAACAAAGATAAAGATTCATTTCAGATTCGTTAGTTATACAAAATCTCAAGAATCTTGAGAGAAAATTGGCGAAATTCATGTTTATTGAGAATAAGTTGATAAAAGATCATAAAAGTTACTAAAGAAACCCTAGAATATGTCTATTTATGGGCTACATTAGTTTTCTAAGACAAAAGAAAGAAAAATAGCATGAAAATTCAAAAAAATTGTAGAAAATCACTAAAATTCATTTTCGTAGTAGATTTCTCGATATAAGGCATGGGCACGCTAGACTGAAAGAAGTTTTTTGGTCAACTGGCAGCAAAAGTCAGAATAAGGCGTGGGCAAACTATAAAGAGAGAAGTCTTTTGACCAATGGCTTCAACTACCTAATATGATATTTGCCCACCAACTTCTTATACGTTTCTCGCCAATGACAATAACAATCATAATAACCCTATTAAAATAGATAAAAATAACACAAAACCACAGAAAATAACCTACCTAAAACTCTAAAACTAATACGGACAAGTGATATGAAAAATCTAAAAATCTTATTCCATATCAAACTCCTGCACTTGAAAAGAACTCTTCCTCAGGTTCCTTGGAGAAATTTGACACAGGAATCACATGAAGGTGCAACTACGATCCTCCCGTGGATTTTGTAGGGATGATGTTTGCTATGAAACTTGAGCATATAATTAAAAATATAAGAAACTACATTCAATTCTAAGACCTATAAAAGATCTCGTATCCTACAACATCCACGCTATCCATTATCCATATAAATTTTATTAATTTCTCTTGATAGACAAGAAATTCAATAGTCATGGTTTTCACAGGAAATTTTCTATCATGAGTAAATTCATCAAATATGATTTCCTTACCAAGATTAAAATTATCAATTTCTGAGGTAGCAATATGCTCCACAGATTTATCCGACAATAAATTTATTCAGATCCGGATCTATTGGCGATTTTTTCGAGAAGATTTCTTCAACCTCCATATCTTAAATTCTTCCAACCTTTCAACTTGTTTCTCAAATTCCACCATGGACAAGCACGAAGAGATTCAAATAAGCATAGAAGGAATGAAAGTTCTCAATCTTCTGGCTCACAATGAAAGTTCTCACCTTCTCATTAATCTCAGGCTCACAGATGTATTTCTCGATCTCGGGATCCAATTCAATTGGTTCAAATTTTATTACATTGGTTGGTAATCTATTTTCACAAATAATATGATATTTTTGTTTGATCTGGTTGCAACTCTCATAGATCTGATAACGACATGAGCACTAGGAAATGATATGGTTAATAGGTTTAGGAGTGAGCAAATTCGGTAAATACCGAATTACTAACCGAATTCAAATTCGAATAATGTAATTCGAATTCCGTAATTTAGTTGATAATTCGGTAAATCTAAAAAATATAAAATCGAATTTGGTCGGTATTCGAATATGCAATTTTTCAAATCAGTAATACCGATTTCAAATTAAAATCGGTAATTCGAATTTGGCATTATAATACTGAATTCGAATTAGCCAATTTGAATTCCTAAGTCCAATTATTAGTTGGGTTTTATAGAAGTTCGTTGGGTTGGGAAATTGAGGACCCAATAATCTACATCACTAGTCCAAACCCAAAATATTCTACTCCACCGGTGCACTCCATCAGTCCATACTCCATACTCCATCCAATTTTTCATTTTTCACCACTAAACACAAAAAATCTAACCTCTCATAGTCTCACTCACATCCTATTCCCGTTCTCTTTTGGCCTCTTACTCACATCCTTTTCAATCAAGCCCTAATCCCTCAACCCTAATCTCTGATTCTCCATTCCCGTTCGTCTTTGGCCTTCCATTTTGTTTCTTGTTTTGGATCTTGAGCTTGGTTGTTTGTGTCCTTCCCCTTCCCGTTCCCAACCAAATCACTGAACTCAGCCAGCCAGGAGCTTCACTCGACGGCCAACATTGCTGGAACTCGACCAGCTTCTTATTTCGCTGATAAGTCCTTCAATCGGTGGGCCCTTGTTTTTGTTTGCCCAAATAGCTTGAATCTGTGCATTTTCTTTATTGTTGAGCAAATTGTAGTGTGAATATATACATGTGTGTTTATATATTTAGATATATAGAAGCTTAATTTACAACCTTTCATTTTTTTGGGTAATTGTGAAGGAAAATTTGTGGCTTTGTTGATTTTTAGCTAGTTTTTTGGGAAATATTGGGGAATTGAATTAGTTTTGTGATTTTTTTGTTAATGTTTGGAGTTGTATTTTTGTTGGGTAGAAAGAGCTATTAATCTTAAGAAAAAGTTGTGATTTTGTTGATTTTCAAGTGAAATCTTCAGAATTGGATTAGGATTAGAGCTAATGTGGTTAGATTTTGTGAAAGTTTTTGGTTTTTGAGCTAAATGGAGCTATAATTTGGTGGATAAACTTGAGAATTAGAAGTTCTTTTCAACTTTTACGTATTAGTGCAAAATTTGAGCTGAGTGAGTGAGATTCAGCTAGGTATTTAGCTGGGGTAGAGTTTTGTGGATTATTAGCATGAAGAAGTTGACAATAATGATACAAGATTGTGGAAGACAGTGAAGTAGAAATTTTGATGGTGGTCAAGAAGAGTAAAAGAAGAAATCAGATAGGAGGAATAGTGGACTCAATATGTTTAGGATGAGATATAGTGTAAAAAGAGTTACTTCATGGAGGCGGGAATAAAACATAGAACATGGAATTAGAAAAGGATTTTTTTTAACTCAATTACCGAACAGTATTACCGATTTACCAAATTGAATTCGAAATTGAATTCGGATCGGTGACCATTGAAATCAAAATCGAAATTAGTCGGTAAAATAAAAAAAAATTACTGAAATTACCAAATTCAAACTACCGAATTACCGATTTACTAACCGAATCTCACCCCTAAATAGGTTCCTCAGTAATGAATCTCCTAACTGTGTAGTTATTAAGGGTAAGACGCCTATCACCTTGATTCGCAATTGCCAGCGGATGATTCTGAACAAACCTCTCAAGTGTTTGCTTAAGGCAAACAAGGAAAGGGTCTTCATGAAATGCATCAGCAATCATTACAGGCGAATCTTGCTTTGATATCAACTCATGCAAAAGCGAGATCTAAGAAATTGTTTCACAAACGATTCCTGAAGAATAAAGAGAAAAATTCACGATCTAACTCTGAAAAGATTCATTAAAACCTTAAAATCTCAAGAATCTTGAGAGAAAATTGGTGAAAATCACATTTATTAATAATAAATTAATAAAAGATCATAAAAGCTACTAAAGGAACCCTAGGATATGCCTATTTTTGTAGGCTACATCAGTTTTTTAAAACAAAGAAAGAAAAATAGCGTAAAATTTCCAAATATTGTAAAAAATGGCTAAAATTTATTTTCGCAGCAAACTTCTCGATATAAGACATGGGCATGCTAGACTCAAAGAAGTCTTTTGGTCTATTGGCAGCAAAAGTCAATAAAAGGCGTGGGCACTTTGTAAAGAAGAAAGTCTTCTGACTAGCAACTTCAATAGCCTAATTATGATATCCACCCACCAACTTCTTATATGCCCCTCACTAACGACAATAATAATCATAATAACTCTATTAAGATAAATAAAAATAACACTAAAACCACAAAAAATAACATATCTATAACCCTAAAACTAATACAGACAAGTAATATGAAAATTTCAGAAATCTTGTTCCACATCAAGACCAATTAGTGAATCCATTTTACTCTTATCAAAAAGGGAGAAGGAATAGAGTAATACGAGAGGATAGAAGAATAGAGGATTTGGTGGGGAGTTAGATTAAGAAAACAGATATCGGGTGGCTGGACTTAGAGTAAGAGAATATCGGAGAGAGAAGATTAAACAAGATTTGGAAGTTAGTGGTACTATGACAATGCTAGTAGAGCATATATGGAACACAGGAGAAAACAAATGGAAATGGGTCTAGGAAAAAATTTTATTGAGTAGTTTGACATTGACTAATAAAGTATTGTCATTTAGTGAAAATTGACTCTAGTAGGAAGATGATTGTTCAGACAATAATAGCATCCAAATGATCTTAACTAAATTTTCCTTTAATGATCCCAACTAAATATAGTTTTCTGTCAGATATGGTATATTCGGGTATGGGGCTTCACAATTTGGCCTTTGGCCATTTCCTACAAGTTGGAGGTGGTGTAAGTTCTCAGCATTTTGATATAAGCGTTTAGCATTTGCATATAATTCCTCAGTATTTTGATGTAACCAATCTTTCCTTTAAAATCACCTCATTTTTTGCATTTTTTTCACTTCAAATTTTATCCACATGACAACATCTCAACCATCCATTTTGTCACAATAAATTATGGCCATGAACTTGTGGCAAATTCGGTATATTCAGCCCTCCTACTAGGTTAAATCGAATAGTAAGGGACCAAATTGGACCACCACCCAAACATAAGGGACCAAAAACGTAAGTTTTCTTTTCTACGTTTTTTTTTTTTTTTGTTTTTCGCATTTATTAAAATGTAAGAAGAAAAAAAAGAAAATTTTTTCCATTTCTCCAATTTCCTCTCACAGCTACAACGGTAGTAGTGTTTTTTTTAACTGTAGGTGTATTCTCTTCTCCGCCCGACTTTTGTCAGCCGCAAACAAAACACAACTCAGATCGACCACCCAATCAAAAATTCCCATTCTTCATCCGACCGACCGACCGACCGGCAGCCCAGGTCAGTATTATTGGTGTCCTCCTCCTCCACCTTTCCCATCATACTCCAAGAATATCAGGGCATTCATCAGGCCAGCTGTTTTGATCAAAGCCCTTCTCATTTTCACTCAAGATTTGGATTTCTTAGCTCGCCTCATTCACTTTGCTTTTGTTTTTTTCTTAATTCTGGGCTATGAATTATGATGTGAGTATTTATTGATCCGTTTTATGAACAGGGTCGTTGCTTTTGACTGTTAAATATGTTTGGAGTTGGAGGTAGAGCTGCTGCCTTCCGCAGGTTAAGGGAAAGGCTTCAGTCCACCAAAACCACTGTATGAATTCTACAATTTACTTTTTTTTTATGTGTAAAATACAAAAGATTTCTCTTTTTTTTGTGTTTGAATTTTGAAGACTCAAATTTTTAGACATTGCTATTGGTGTGTTGAGTCCAATTTGTTGGTCACATGAATAGTTTTGTCGTTATTGATTTCCTAATTGTATAGGGAAACTCAGTGATCAAGATGACCATATCAAATCTAAGTGATAGCTTGGAAATACCTTTACTGCTAATAATGTTCTTGTTTTAGTTTTAGGTTTTTTACGGATTTTTTAATTTGATTCGATATATGAATGCAATTTAAGTGAATGCCTGTGTTGGAAACACGATGAGAGGCAAGTGAGTTGAGGTAATTGCTTTCCTTGACCATTTGCATTCAGTTGGAACCAATGAGTTTTTTCTATGAGTGTATCTATGGCATGATAACTTGAGATGACCGAATCTCGTTCTCAATGCAGCTCAATTAAAAATCTTTTCTTTACCGGGGCTTTTTTTCCTTTCCCCTTTTTGGTCGCTACTGTAGCATTGGCGTTTTATCTTTGTTTATTGCGTCTTTGTATAATTTTGTATAGGACTTGTGTGTGTTTCATTCTGCATCATGTTCTTCTTTTTTTTTTTTGGCACCTCTCTAAAAGACCTTTATCTGTCTACTGTAAAGCTAGAGATTTTTGTGCATTCATATTATCTTTGCACATGCGTGGACATGCTTGTGCCTAGAATTCTTTGTAGAAAGGAGTTTAAGCTTACTCATTTAAGATCTTGTTTCTAGAGGGCGAGATTTACAAAGACGAACACATTACGGGGAGATAGAAAAATAATTTAGCTCCAATATCCTTGGGTGTTTGTTTGCTATGCCTTCTGGGAATATTTTTCAATTATTTCATTCGCTACTCACTTCGAGAGCTTTTTGTTTTGTATTTTCTTTTTTCTTTTTTTTCGTAATTCTTGTCTCAAAATGTATGTCTCATGGTATATTGCTGAGTGTCAGAACTAAAACTATGGGGGGACGGTTATCACAGCATTTGGCCTATGTGTCATCAAGTTTGACTTTGGGGCTAAGCATTTTTTTTTTGTTGATCAGTAGTCTGGTTTTGTTCTTTTCTTTATGTGGTTCAATCACTTCTTTTCCATATGCTGTGTCCTGCAAACTAAAACCAGAGTGGAAAAAATAGGTATAGCCTGAATGCAGGGCTATAACCTTATTCTGCATTCAGCGTGTGATTAAAAAGATTTTTTGCTGAACAGTATTTCCATTACTTTGTTCAAGTTTAAAGATTGGATTCATGACTCAAACTTTTAGATTTAGATTAGTATTTTCTATGAATGCTTGTGCGGTTAATATAGCTGTGGACTTTGTTAACTGTCAGAGCTACATGCTTCATCTTGCAGGCCTCTCCATTTTTGTCATCCCTTGTTTCCAAGAAAGGTCCTGAGGCAATGAGATCTGCTAGTGTGAAATCCCTCAGAGCATTGTCACTAGTTGGTGCAGGTGTATCAGGGCTTCTAAGTTTTGCAACTTTAGCATCTGCTGATGAGGCTGAACATGGTTTGGAGTCTCCAAACTATCCTTGGCCTCATAAAGGCATTCTCAGTTCATACGACCATGCTTCGTGAGTCTTAGCTAACGTTTTCTAGTGATGTTAACTTCTATGTTCTTTGCTTGTGTTTCAAGTAGATAGATATTTTTCTGAAAAGTCAGTTACTATTGCAGCAAGATAGCAAGGAAAAATTACTTTGGGGACAGTTTGGTTTTTAATGGTATAGAAATGTGGAGGGAGTCATATGCTACCTATGTATTTGGTTAAAAGAAGTAATAGCTCTCATTGCCTTTAGGCAATTGGTTCTTTCTTCTTTTTTACTTCATCGCCACAGCAAAATCTGAATACTGCCATCCATACCCAGCAATTGTCTGGCTGCCATTTCTAACTTGCTTTTGACATTCTTCCTATAGAATCAATTTGCACTGTCGAGTTGCTATTATAAAATTATGGCATTTCTACCAACCCAACATTCTAGCCATGTTACATGCTGTAAACTTTAGCACCAGAAGAGTCTCATCAATCTCCTTTACCTCTTTTGAAGCATGATTTTTCCAAAAGCAGCCACAACTATGCATATCATGTAATCAAAATTGATGGTTAAACCTTTTAAGTCTGATCAGTTTACAGTTTCAAATTTTATAATCAGTATCATACAAGAAGGCTTGGAGGTGAGAGGAAGGCGTGGAGAGAAAGATTAGGGGATGGGAGGGAGAATAGAGAAGTATTTTGGTGCTGCACGTGTTCTTTTTGTGTGGAATGTATGTCTGCAGTGTGTGCTTTTTTTTTTTTTTTTTTTTTTTTTTTCGTTTGAAGGAATTAGAGATGGAACAGATTGAAAGCCCAGAATTCAGCACTCATCCACTTTTGATATATGGATTGCCATGTATTGTATACACATACGGTGTACCAAGCATTATTTATACCTAAACCAGTTTATAATTCTCTTCAATTTCACCTTCCATGCTGCACTTGGTCTCCCTGGATTTTGAGTATATAATATGGATTTAATTGGCCAGTGTTACTTGTACTTAATGTCCACCGCAGTGCAGATAATGACGAAAAAGAATTCTCCTTCATTTAATGCTATTGATCATTAAGGAAAATAAAGGTTTCTTTCATCAACCTAATAAAGAGGTATTCTGAATGGTTGTGTAACCAGAACTGTGCAAAATTAAATTTTGTGATTTATGGTGGCTGTTCATACTCTGCAATCGTGCGTGGAAATTATTTGATTCTTTCATTGTTCTGCACTGTTAGATTCCATGCTGTTTGGACATTTACAATCGTATTTCATAACTGACATTTTCAAGCAAAACTATGTTCTGAATAAGCATTCCCAAATTGCATGATCAGATGATGGACACGCTGAATTATTTGATACTTTTATTGTTCTGCACTATCAGATTACATTTACGGTTCATGTTTCATAACTGACATTTTGAAGCAAAATTATGTTCTGATTGCCATTCATTGCAAGATCCAATTTGGCATATTGATTTACAAAGATGACTGACACTGCTGAAGCATTATATTCGCGGATTGTTTGTAATTGATGTATTCTGTATAATTGTTGAATCATTGTGGTCATTTTGTGTGAACAGGATTCGTCGTGGCCACCAGGTTTACCAAGAAGTTTGTGCATCCTGCCATTCCATGTCTCTTGTTTCATACCGTGACTTGGTGGGTGTGGCATATACAGAGGAGGAAACAAAAGCTATGGCAGCTGAGATTGAGGTGGTTGATGGGCCTAATGATGAGGGGGAGACGTTCACTCGCCCAGGGAAACTAAGTGATCGTTTCCCACAGCCGTATGCAAATGAACAAGCAGCCAGATTTGCCAATGGAGGCGCCTATCCTCCGGACTTGAGTCTCATTACTAAAGTAACTTTGTCCTTCTGGATTCTATTTTAATTTTTGTTAAAAGATGTCTCTTTGTAACATCTAACTCTCTTCTTTTTTTCCTTTTAGGCTCGTCACAATGGTCAAAACTATGTATTTGCCCTTTTGACTGGTTATCGTGATCCTCCTGCTGGTGTTTCAGTAAGTTCTGTTTCTTTTGATGAATAGCTGGTCTAATGATTTTTGCATCTGTTATTGTTACGTCTGTAACCACATTATATCTTAATATGAAATAGAAAATGCTGTCATGACAGGAGGGATGATCAGAAGATTTTTGGCATTTTGTTTCCTTTTTGTTTATATTTTCTGCTCGCTTTATTGAAAGATCAAGCAACCAAAATACACATACACGTGACCCTATAAAACATACAGCATAAAATGGTTCATATCCTTTCTATACGAAATACAAATATTTGATGCAGGATTATTTTATAAAAACCTGTCACTCTTTCAGTGAATGATTTTAGGATCATTTTGATAATGTGAAAAGTAACTGAGTTTAACTAAGGGAAGTCGAAAGAAAAAGAAACCAGGAATGTAGTGGGAAGTAGAGGGAACAGTAGCAAAAAGTTAGTTATAACAAGAAATTGTAGTTTATCAACTCTTCAAACATGAGTTGCAGAGATATTAAAAGCAACAAATTTCCTGAAGACAAGCCCTATATAATTATACTTACAACAGATGACTAAATAATTCTGTTACTCTTCTAACATATCTTTGAATCCAAATGGAACTGTTAACTACTTGAACTTTACTCATAATCCCCATGTTTTGCGAATATCTGATTAATAAAGATTGAAATACACTTCACCCTCAAAAACTTGAGTAATTGACTTCTAAAGGTGGGAATCAATGAGAAGCAAACTGTACGAGAGACTTTTTATCACCATGACACTTTCCTGAAGACAAGCCCTATATAATTATACTTACAACGGATGACTAAATAATTTTGTAACTCTTCTAACATATCTTTGAATCCAAATGGAACTGTTAACTACTTGAACTTTATTCATAATCCCCATTTTTTGCGAATATCTGATTAATAAAGATTGAAATACACTTTACCCCAAAAAACTTAAATAAATGACTTCTAAAGGTGGGAATCAATGAGAAGCAAACTGTACGAGAGAATTTTGATGGAATCAATGAGAAGCAAACTGTACGAGAGACTTTTTATCACCATGACACTTTCCTTTAGACCAAACGGGCACTTGCTTGTGAGAGTCCCATGGCTTTTCTTTTGGACCTTCTATAACTGTAATAAATTATTGTTCAACCAAATTGTAGCCTTTGCATCAATATCTAAAAAGCTTGCTGGCGTGTCGTGTATCCAACATGGCACTATTGATTTTCAGCATTCATGCGTTTATCAACGTACTTTGAGACAGTTGCCTACTTTCTGATTATATACGGGATGACCTCCTGTATTGCAGTAGGAGATACCTTTATTCCGTGGACAGCCTATGTTATATACACAAGTGGAGCTGTGTTGGAGCCATCTATTCTGTAGTATGAAATTTAAGATTTTGAGAAGCGACTTTGATTGAAAATGGAGGATGTCCATGAAAACAAGTAAATATGCAAAGATAAATAAAAAACAAATGTCAACTTTTGACCGTTTGAGTAATTTAAGGCACAAAACCATATTTTTTACTTAAATTATGCTGGTAATTCAACTTTCAGGCATTTCTAATATCTGAACAAAGTGGGTCATTTAACTGAAAAAACTTTGTATACCATCAGAAATTCTATCCTTCTCCCAGCTGTCATACCCAGTTGTGTCCAAAACCAGAAGTAATGACTGTCTCTGGTGCTCTGCCACCCTGGTGACAATTTTGATGGCATTCTGCGAGTCTTGTGGCATCTAGCTATTTAAGCATGAATTTCTTTCTCCTCCTCTCTCCTTTGCCTTTCCGGTAATGTTTTTGGTTCTCTTTCCATCACCTACAGCAACACGGATGTGGCCTACCAGTGCCCTTCACCGTTAACAGTGATTTCTTAGCGTGGGTTCTCTTGGGCAAACTGACATGCCCATGAAATATACATGATGAATAATTTCACACCGTATAAAATAAATGTTGTAGTTCATCTTTTGTCGCCATCTCTTTAGGCAATTTCCTTTGAAATGGCCCTGCCGTCATAGCTGCTCAACAATCCAGCCACAGCGGTCTCTGCATGAGAAGTGCATTTGATGCTGCAGCCCATAAAAGAAATTTTGATCCATAGTTGCATCTGCCAGTCTAACAACCTCAGTCCGCTTTCAATCAACCTTTCCGTTAGTTTATTGTCATCAGTGTTTTAACTTATGCTGATAGGCAAGCACAAAAATGAAGTTTAGGAATCCTGTTTCGAAGCCATGCCTGTTCATGTAATCCACTGTAACAAGCATTCCCAAAAATGTTCCGGAGTGCTTTAAAAAACAAACAGTCCTCTGTGAAAGAAAGTGGAATTGTAAAAGAACTGATTGACCTCCTTTCTCTTGGCTCTGTTTCTTTTTTGCTTAGAATTAGCTTTGGACTGTTTATGATTTCCATGATCATGTAGGTAGTGCAAAATTAGTACATGTCAGGAAAGGAAAAAGGCCTTATGTGTATGGTTGTTTAAGATTCCTTGTCTATAACTGCAGCAAAAAGATGATTTCCTTTGCTGCTACTCTTCTTTCGACGAAGATGGTTTGTCTTTTGGTCTAATCGATTGGTGTGTTATGCCATTGTAGATTCGGGAAGGATTGCACTATAATCCTTACTTCCCTGGTGGTGCTATTGCTATGCCCAAAATGCTTAATGATGGTGCTGTGGAGTATGAAGATGGTACTCCTGCAACAGAAGCTCAGGTTGGTTTTTTCTTTCCTTACCTTTGAGGTTGGTACTGATAACCATCCATTCCTTTGGTTAGCACTAACTCCACCATTTTGTTGCCTTGAAATTTTAGATGGGGAAAGATGTTGTGACATTTTTGTCATGGGCTGCGGAGCCAGAGATGGAAGAGAGAAAGCTGGTAAGTTGTCTTCTAATGCATGGAATAAACTATTTATTTGAATATAGTTTTTTGCTTACATATTGTTAAACTTCAGATGGGATTCAAATGGATATTTGTGCTGTCACTGGCACTCCTTCAAGCTGCTTATTACAGGCGTTTGAAATGGTCAGTTCTCAAGTCACGTAAGCTGGTCCTCGATGTTGTTAACTGAACTATCGGCTTCCTCTTCTTTTGATGTTTTGTTGACGGATTCAAATCAGCAAATAATTCTGTTTCTTAGGAGGATACGTGCTTATCTGCTGTATTAAATTTGTTGAACCTGCTTGCTGGTAATTTGAGCTAGCAGAACACTCCTTTCATACAGTGAGGGAAAATAAGAGAATTTTGCAAACCAAATTTTTTTGGACTGCTCGCAATTCTTATTTACTTTTGGTATGGGTTAATCCATGGTAGATTGTTGATCAATTTGTTGCCTAGGTGGGGTTGTTATGCAAACTTGAAAGGCTGAAAATTTTTGATAATATATTGATATCTATCTCTTCATTCACCCCTTCTTTGAAAGATCAAATGTCTGCGTTCTATCGTTTCATCATTTTCCAGTCTAAAACGCCAACAAAGAATGATCAGGAATTGTTTGAATGAACAAGTCAGTCGTTTGTGACCAAAGAAGTAATCTGATGGTGAAAGCTTCACCCGTATTGTACAAGTCGTGTTGTTGAAGGTACAAGTAATTAACGCATGGAAGGTGTGGATTTAGAATTGACGGGTGTGGAAGCTTTTGTGAGTTTCAGAACTTTTGAAGCTGTACCAAAATGGTTGTCATTTTGATTCATCTTGTTCCTCGTATGCATTGCATTTTGTCATTATTTGAATTGGAAAATCGGTGATCAGTACTGAATTATTTGGGTTCGTATATCGGTTGCTGTGGAACTAAATTAGTGCACGAATTAACAATTAATAACAAATAATACACTACTATTCTAGTGAGCAATTACATCAGCGTCTTGTTAGCAGAGACGGGCTGGATTTGTCCTCCATGTTTCTGCTACATTTCCCGCTGCATAAGATGATAGGAACTAACATCATCAATCTCTTCTGCCATGGAAGAACACGCTTCCTCCAACACTGCATCTAAACCATAATAATTTCTCCACTACCATGACACCTTTCACTGCTCCTTGTGTATTTACAATATGACAAATATATTCGTGAACAAATATATGTGCCTACGCACATACATATAGTAAGCTTTAATTGAATCTAACTTCAAATAGAGCCAAATGAGAGGATCTAGCATTTAGCTAAAAGGATTGCAATGCTGGAAGTTCAATTTTTAGTATACTTAATTCATACTTAATCTCCTTGGCTTGACTTAACCTATTTGGTGAAATGAGGATTTTTTTC
Organism: Mitragyna speciosa; assembly: GCA_024721245.1. Taxonomy (NCBI): domain Eukaryota; kingdom Viridiplantae; phylum Streptophyta; class Magnoliopsida; order Gentianales; family Rubiaceae; genus Mitragyna; species Mitragyna speciosa. Next base: position 698,265 of record CM045573.1, on the reverse strand, counting down.
ACTTAAAAGCATTTTTGTTCCATCTTATCTTCTTAAGGATTTACTCCTATCTTTGCAATCTTATATATATGTATATACACATATATCGATACACAAACACACACATACGTATCTATGTATGTACGTATCAGAAAAGAGACAACCACAATAAAAGACTAAAGCATGTGGCAATCATAGAAAAGACTAAAGAAATGGAAAAGACTAAAGAAAAGATTCTAAAGAGCATGTGACAAGCATGGAAAGGATATTAAAGTATTCTCGTGACAAGCAAAGAAATTAAAATATTTCCGTGAGTCTTTTGGATTTCAAATAAAGATTCAAATGAGTTTGTAGAATTGAAGGACAGGTTTCAAAATGAAAGATAGCTACTCCACATTTGTCTATAAAATGAGTTTTACTACTCCAAATTATAAGTAAAGGATTACTAGTGGTTGCCTTATTAATTAATATTTATTTTTCAATTTCAATTGAATGTTCTAACATGGAAAAAGTAATTGAGTTTTATAATGATTTTGCTTAATTACTTTATTTATATCATTAGTACTTAATCTAAAGTATATTTAAATGGAGATCTTGTTAATATTTCATTTCTGTGGTTAATCATTATTTCTGTCAAAAGTGGATGAATAGATTCCTATATCTTATTTTCTGCAGTAAACCATTTTCGAGTGATTACTAAAATTTCTTCTTAATTTTCCTGTTCATACGGCTTATGTTTATCTCAATGCGAAGTGCACTTGCAATAAGCTTGGGAGTTTTTTTTTTTTTTTTTTTATTAAACCTACACTATTACATGAAAAATGAGAGTTTGGTGTTAGTAAAATTCGAACTCTGATCTCTAAGGTGGAATTGTAAAATTCTAATTGCTCAACCGTCTGTCTGTTTCCACTTTGGGAGTTGAAAATTCGTTGTATCTAAATGCGCAAAGACATCACAATCAATTGGCTACAAACCATTCACTTTTAGCACAATTATGTTGGACTTAATTTTGGCACCGTTTCACTAAGTTAACACGACTGTACAACATCTAAATTGAGGTACTCATACAATTAACGCACCTTTTATCTTTCTAACAAATACTTAATGATGATTAAATGCAGAGTTTCTAACAAGTACTTGAATAAGAATACCAGACACCTACGTAAGTCGACCGAAATATGATCAGTGCTTTGTAGCCCCGAAATACGCGAATGGCCGGCCAGTAAGAATATTAAAGCAACTAAATTATCCGATAAACATCAAATATGCAGAGACTTTCTCATAGACCGATTTGTACTTCCCCCTTATTCCGGATCTCACTATCATATCATACTAGTTACGACTAAAGCTAGGTCTACATAACATATTCATCACAGGAAAAGTATTAAAAAAGAAATCCCGAAACGGCTTCAATTTTAATTTCTTCCAGGTTGCAACCTGTTACTTTGAAGCCCAAATCAAGAAGTTGGTTCTGAAATCATTTACCGGGCAGTTGAAATACAAGCAGCCTAATGTTATCAAATCAGAATTTATATTTTCCAGTCCATTGTTCTGTCATCTGAGTTTCCATATTAAGAAATTTTTCATAGGAGAAACAACTTATTCTTGCCCTGCTAAATTGGAGAACAGATATTATGATTAAGAATAAGCAAAATAAATATGTCGCGAAGGATCAACTGTTGCCTCAAAAGCTAAAATTTGGATTACAAAAAAAATGACTAAAACCAAAATTCTTCATCTTCTCTAGAAATCAAACATCTTTAGCCTTCAGATTTATTTTTCTTATTTGATTTCTTTTGCTTAGAATGTTCTAACGATCCTGAAGAGGTAACTGCACTATGTTCTTTTCCTGAATCTTGGAAAGACTGGTCAATGGACCTACTTGACTCATCAATATGCCTTTTCAATGGAGTTTTTGATAGGTTCCCCGACCCAGAACTTGTGTGTGTTAAAGCACGCATGGAGGAAGTATAGCCACTCACAGCTCCTGAATGTCTTGACCTCGTACCGTGCGTAGGAGTTCTATAACGAGGAGCTGAATTAGTCAAGGAAGTGGCAGACCTTTGTGCCATTTGTTTAACATCCAACCCACTGGGTTTCAGTTCACCAGGTTCCGGATAATGGACAAGAGAAACACTTCGTGAGATCTTCCCAACTGCTATCATACTTAAGTTAGATTCGATTATATCGACATCATCAATAACACCACGCAAGCTATAGTTTATGAAACATCAAAGGACACAAGCATCTAGAGTCGTATGTACAATATCTAACCTTACAGGTAAAAAGATAGAGCTCACCGGCTGGGGGCCAGCGGGAGGGGAGAGGGAAGGGAGGTAGAAAGATAGAGCAGAATGGAAATGAAAGCTAAAAAAGGCCTAGAGTTAGGAAACTGGTCTAGCTTGAAACAGGGAATGACATCTTACAGGGTGTTAATCAAGTTTGGTAATAAGAATATTAACCTTAATGTAATGTCAGTTATGGCCCAAGAAAAAGCACAAGACATTTATTTAGACTCATCTCACAATAAAGAACAATAAACAACACACATCACATCAAAACAAAAGAACATAAAATCTCATGAAATATGTTATTTGTCTAAGCTACAGTAGCAACCAATTAGAAAAATAGGATTAAAAAAAGTTAAACAATGTATAGCCTTTTCTTTTCATACCATATGAAAAGTTCTTCCTGCAGGTTCTGCATGGATACCAGAGGGTTGTCCCTTTGGGAAAAAATTTACTTAAGTTACAGAAAGATCTAGGCATATAAGAACTGAAAGTGAGAGTATAGGCAAATTGGACTCTCACTGGTTATTAATGCCAATTATATTATAAAACATGAGAGATTGCAAGTAACAATTAAGTTTTGACTCAAATCAATGTTACTTGGGGAAAAAAAGGTTCCAGGCCTTATAATTGTCATGATACCATGATATCACATTTAACTTTTCTTATAGATGCATTCAAAATATGCTTTCAACTACCAACATTACTTGGAAATATCAGTAGGCAACAGGGCTAAGGTATGGAAAATGGTTTATCCTCAAACCAGGCTTAGGTTATGGCTAAATTGTGCATAGGTCTTAACTTGGAATGCTAAGTCAGGACATACATGAGAATTTGTACAACCAAATTTTGTGTTTCATTTAGCTGAATTAGTTTATCTCTCTAAATACGACAACTTGATTCTGTCAGCAATACCAATTTTCTCAAACTTCAGGATAACTTTTGCAAGCAACAAAGCACTACACTATAAAATTAAAAATCCTTAGCGTAAAATGAAGTCGTGTCTTTGCTGATAGAGCCTCAAACTCAACAACTTATACAGGTAACAGATATAGGATTTACACTATTCAAGGCCCATTTGAATTTTTATCCTCAATTTCATTGCTTTAACAAATAAAGTTAGCAACGAGATTACTCCCTTCTCTATGTTCCTTTCCTCAACTCTCTTTGCAATTCCTCAATTCATATCACCTTCTCCCCTAATTCCATCATCTCTCTTTCTTATATAATTTTCCAGATTCATAGTTTGGCTGTTGTAGTCTAATTTCCACTCCCAATTTATTATCTGATTTTAGTTGAGAAATTTTGGGACTCATGACATCTCGAGAGAAACATAGCAATGCAGTTCTTTCTTAAAAGAGCTATATTAAAAACAAAAATGATGACACCTTTCAACAATTGCCTTAAGTATAGTTTTACTCAGCTAACAACCAAAACACCACTCACGACTCCAACGAAATGAAACAATAATTATAATCATAATAAGTTCCATTGTTCCACAATTCGAAGAAGTATTATATATACAGAGACAGATAATTACCAATTTTCGGGTCAGATGCTGATGACGGTAGGAATACAGTTGCTTCTGGCTCCAGGGATTTGAAACTAACTACCTCATATGATTTTCCTACGACACAAAGAAGGTTAACATTCAAATGAGGGCATCCATCCATTACAATCCTCAGACACGAATTTGGATTTTAAGCAACTTGAACAAAACCATCAAATAAAAAACAAGTGACAATGGCAGATAACAGCATGTAATTACCAGATGAACCCACAAAACTACCCATAAGCCCATCATGGTGAAGCTTCAGTGACACTTGCTGCCCATTGAAATCAGGAGCCTGGAACAACAATTTCAATAAAAATTCACATCTTGAGTTGAATATGTTAACATCCTTCAGGACGAAATCAACCAAACCATGTAGTACTAGGATGTGAGCAGAAAATTTTAAAAAATAAAAAGGATTTTTTTTTTAATAAAGAACGGAATTTACCCAAAAAAAAAAAAAAGGATAGAAATTTATAGCTTACTTGATTGATGGGCCATTGGATAAGCCAGAGCTCATTAGAATCAGATAACTCGAGTTCAATAAGAGGGTCCTTTTTAACTTGTTCAAATTCTTCCGGGGGTTTATATCTCGCTACTTCTTCACTGCTACCCCCACCATCCATTTTGTTTTTGTGGATTTGAGTCAGACCAAGGAAAAGGGCGGCGGCAGCAGAGGCGGTTTAAGAGAAGACTCTGAAAGAGAAAGCAGCAGGACTTCCTTTTATTAGGGTGTTGAGTGTAGACAAGACACAACCAATTTTTTTTTTAAATCGTAACTTTCGTCACCTATTGGGACAAATTCATAATCTCATATTTACTAGGTGCTTTTGAATGAACAATTGTAGTGGTTCAGTAAGGGGCTCTGAAGGATATGGGGTGGTCGTAAATTTGAAAGAATGCCCATTACATACTGTTTGCAGGCCTAATATAACAACAATTAACTATAACAAATATGTTACATTAATAACAGAATATCTCCAGCCAAATACCATGCGCCTCTCCAAGTACCAGAAATATCAAGTCCTATGTCATTTAACAACTTCTTTTGACTGCGATGGACCCTTTTATGATGTACATGAACTTCAATTCATTGTGAAAAGTAAAGCTTAGAACAGTGAACCTGAAATCATAGTATTCCTCATATCACAATCCCTTTACCCTTATATACACTAATCTGACCTGTCTTTACTCCTTCCTAGTAATCAAGACACATCCTTCAGAATGACATCCTCCCCCCTCCTCCCCCCCCCCCCCCCAAAAAAAAAAAAAAAGCAGCTCCGTGAAATTTTTAACTAGATTTTTTTTGGTTTATTTAATCTATAACTAATTCTAATTGTTTAAATAATCAAAATTCACATTGACAACCAACAGACAGATATTACTCCCACAATTTTCTTAACAATTTGACATCCAAGTGTTACTGCCCAACACAAACAAATCATGCCAACAATATCTAAGAAACTGTTAATATTTTGCCATGGTATTATTTCGGTCGCCATCCGGTTTCGTTTCCTCTCAATCCCCGTAAAAATTTCGCCCCCCACTACCGCGTAAGGAGGAGGAAGGATTGGAGGAGGATTGGTCGACAGTAATAAGGCTGTGGCTACACACACGCAAACCACAAAAAAATCATGCTGTTAACTGAAAATCAAACACAAAATTGAAGAAAAAGTTACAAACAGAAAATTTTTTGCCCAAGAATCGTTTTATCCATAGCCAGAGAAAGAAATAAAAATACCCCTGAAAATTTGAAGCAAAAATCAGACTGGCGGTGGTGGCAGTAGAGCTGTGAATCCGATGAAGAGATGGAGGAGGCGGCGGCGGCGGCTTTATGGCTGTTGGTGGTGAATCAAGGTGTCACTTCAGCGGTTCTGATTAGCAGCATTTTATTCAATTCGGATGCCTTATTAGGTTGGATGACCCGCATGCTTTGGGACGGGTCACTGGTGGGCCTTTTTTTTTTTTTTTTTTTTTTTGGGAAAATTGTTGAAATTAGAATCAAACTAAACATTAGAGTATTTTGTGCAAGTCAAAAAGATATTTGATCGCCTAATTTTTTTTAGACATTTGGACATCATTGTTTTGTGCTTTGATCTCCTAACTTTTTAGTCATTTGGACATTATTCATAAATATTTTTAGATTACAAGGTATTTTATATGAATTAAAAATTTATTTAATCCCTTAGTCTTTTAGTTATTTAGGCGTGATTAATGAACATCTTTGGATTATTATACCACACCTATATAAGTGAAAAATATATGTATTCCACCTCTTCTTTAATTATTTAGGTGTTATTTAGGAGACCTTAAAATCCGCCACTTATATATTCTCTCTTCCTCTATGTAAATGTTATCTCTATTCATCCAATTGGAAGATTTTCAGAATTCTTTTAAATTATTATTCAAATTTTCTTGTAGAATGGAGAAAAGAGCTTGAGTTCTGAATCTTCCCCAATTATTTTGAAGCCACCAAAGAACTCTTCAATGAAAAAGAATTCTGACAAAATCTTCCCCTGAAAAAGCTAAAGTAATTAATTATTTTCACCTTTTGAGCTATATTTTTCTAATTATTTTCAATTACATGTTTTCAAAAATTTTATTTTGACTATTCAAATGCTATACTTTGATGTCAAGATGATGTAATTAAAATACAAGCAAAAAAAGGAAAAATGTAATAACGAAAGCAAAAAAAACCAAAAAAAAAAAAACAATACAAGCAAAAAAAAAAGGAAAAATGTAATAATCAAAGCAAAAAAAATGAATAACAATCCTGCTTCACAATTGTATGTTTTTAATTTTTTTTCTCACTGTTCAATCATCTTGCTGATTGGAAGAAAGATATTTCTACATTTTAATAAGGAAATCTAGCAATAAATTTTTGTTTTGTTCGCCCAATTATGTACTATTTTAATTTTTATTAGCATTATGAAAGTAAAGCAACTATAATAAATACTTATTAATGATGAATCTTGGGGTGCCTGTCCATCGCGTAGTTCTTTTGGCATCTTCCATTGCTAGAATTCGATCGACGTATATTTATCAAGGCATCTTCCAAGAGACTTTATTAGCCTTCTACATTTTCTTTAGCTTTATCAATTTTATACAGTGTTTTTGGTTTTACATTATTGATGTTTTTTAAAGTTGAATTTTGCTCGAGGAATTTATTTTTTTGATAGATTTTTTAAATTTTGGAAATAAAATTTGTATATAAAATTATCTTAGGAGCATGCAGTTATTCAGTTTTTTGGAAAGGTCAATATTTTTGCAAAATAATTTAGTGTTCAAACAATATAATGAATTTGTAAACTGTTTTTCTTTGTTATTAGAGTTCATAAGCAATATCAGTTTTAACACAACATTAATTGTGTTTATGAGCTCATTAACCATGATAGTATTTGCCATGTATGCCCTAAACTTGATGTGCGTTGACGACAAAATTTTTACTTTCCAAATTTTACATGCTGCCATAAATGCATATATTTGTATTTGTATGGATAAATTAATCACATTTTATGACTCACAAAAACAAAAAAAAAACAAATGATTCATATTAAAGATCAACAAAATTTTCAATCGAAGATCATTTGAGAACCAGTTCAAAATTGTTGTCAAAACATTCATTTTAAATCAATAAAACACATAAGTATGGAGCATAGCCCACTGGGACCAGGCATTAAATAAATTAAATAGATAAACAAGGAAGGTTACAAGAGCATCAAGTGAAGCATTGCCCAACAGCATATCAAGTAACATTCAAGTACGAGTCAAATACTGCTCAAGAGCTTATCTAGCACTATTCAAGAACCAAGCCAATTACATTCAAGAACCAACCAAATACCATATATACATGTATATGTATATGTATATGTGTATGTGTGTGTGTATATATTTGTGTGTGTATGTATACATATACATATATATGTATACAAATGTATATTATACAGATGTATATGTACACACATATATATGTAGACATATATATCTGTATACATATATATATGTATATGTATATGTACATGTATATATGTATATATATACAAACATATATATAAATATATATGAATGTATATGTATATGTATATATCTATGTATATGTATATATAGTGGCCACAACTCATTATTTGGTAACCTTGAGAATTGCCAAGTAATTTTTCCATACGCCTTAAATTAGAGACCCCTCACAGGTCGATGGATGCCAAAAATGCCAAGGCAGTTGGCGATTAATGACCTAGCCCGTTGTTGGCTTAGTCAAAGTTGGCACGCACAAGATAGGGCCTAAATCAAGTTCAACATGCACAAGTACAATTGTATTTAACAAGAAGGAGTACTTCCTAGTTTGATAAAGTACAAAATTGGATTCACAGCAAATTTAAGCATAAGTATCAAGTTTAGTATAAGGCAACATGAAAAAGAGTCATATAGTTGACCTAGTTAACACAAGTAAGGTTGACTTATCCTCGCAAATGTTAATACTCACATAGTCAACATATCAAATAAACTAGTTTGCTAAGAAATTTAAGCATTTTTTAAGCTAAAGAGTTTAATAGACATTCACTAATAAATTTTAGGGTTTGCAAGTCCTTCAAATATTCGTCCTTTGATTGTCTAAAGTGCTATAAATTATAAGTAAATTGAGTAATTGTTAGGTCCAAGTGAATGAACAAATTATTAAAAATTAGAAATTTTCAAAAGGCAAAGTGCAAGTTGAGTTGCAACCTCAAGCCGCGGCTCAAATCATGACTTCTGTGATAGAAAGTTGTTGGGGAAGTAGCCATGGGGTATAGTCCATGGCTACCTAGCCAAAGCCTATTCAAATAGGCCTAACTCGATTTTTACATAATTAAATTTCACAAGTTCAGTACTCCCGGAAGCTAGACTAAATTACAACGGCTCCACCTTAATATGATTTTTTTGGAGAATTATTCAGAATATTATTTGAAGGAATTTTGTGGACTTCTTGAAAAGGTGAGAAAATATTTGAATTTTGAAAATTTTTGAAAAATTTGTTTGGATAGTCAATAATTATCTTGAAAATTTTTTGAATTGTTCAAAAACTTCTTAAAAACTTGTTCTACTTTTTACACAATTATTCACAAAACATAACATTTTTTGTTTCAAATTCTATTCAAAAAAATAAAAAAAAATCACCATGAACATTTCCCGCTCCATATAGGGATGCAATGGAGTAACAAGCCCTAATATCGGACGCCCATTACAACAGGAGTGTCCTATAGGATAGCAATGGAGGTAGAATATTGAACATTCATTACAACACGAGCGTCCTATACGAGTATTTGGTAATAGTAAAAAAGTAGAAAGTATTTAAATTTAAAAAAAAATTGAAACTTGGCGAGAAAATTTGAATAAAATTTTGACCAATAGAAAGGTGGAAATTTTTTGACTTTAGGCCCAAAAATTTTCCACCAATCCAAACACAACGTCAAAAAATTTTCACAAAAAATTCGAAAAAAATGATATCTGAATGGAGCCAACAATTTTCTTGAAGACAACAGCTTCTAATTCTAATCATAATCCAATCAAATTTCATCACAAAGCCATTTAATTACCATCAAGCACACAATTCCTGTCACAAGTATCAATTTTCAATTGAGCATAGCTTTCAACAAATAACTCATGTAGACTTAAAATTTACACACTGGAAACTATATTTGAGGGATACAACTTTGTGAAGGAAGCAAACTCAAATTTCAATAAGAACATGTTTAAAATTGAGCCAAAACGTTGCACACCGCCAACTCTAGTTACACAGGGTTGGTTTTCAATTTATTTGTTATGATTTCTAGCAACAACAAGAACCAAGTCTTGAGCTTCATACAGTTGGAAAGTTCTAGGAATCTAATTTGTAAAACAACAAAAATCATTCATTTCATTCTCCTAAACCAAGTTATGAATAATTTCCAAAAACTGCTCTTATGGTATTATTTTCATTCAATCCTTAAGGTTTTATTGTCTTAGTTTGGCCTTTGCTCAATTCTAGTTCAATCTACATGTTTAACTCAGTAAACACAAGCCTTAAGAATTCAGTGATGCATAAGAGAACTTCCTTAAGCTTACCTTTGACATGAAGACTTACCATCACACTTCTTTAATTTTAGAACTCTTCAAGCTTTTCAACCACTTTCAAGGTTAATATCCTTTCTTTCCTCCTTTTCTTTCTTTCTCTTTCTCTTCCACAAACCTCCTATGGAGGTGCCTACTTCACTACATGTTTCATCCCTCAATTGCTTGAAACCATAACACCTCAAGCTTAGGCAAGCTTGAGAAATTTGGTCACTCCTGTCTCTTTTTTTCCCTAATCATCTATCTTATATTAGACTGCTTAAGATTAATTATACACTTGCTCTCTTTATTTAGGCTATTACTTAGATAAATTTGGATACATAATTCTCAACTAGTTGAAATGAAATTGCTACTACTTGTCCTAGGTTTTGATAGTAACCAATTAAAGGTTAGGTCTTGTTAACTCAGTCACTTCCGTGATTATATAAGTCATCCTAGAAATTGTACAAACATTTAGTCAAGTATCTAACAACCAAGAGTTTAATAAGCTAATAATTTGATAATTACTCTATCTTAGAGTTTTCTATAGTACCATATTTTTTGTACCTAGGTTTGATTACTTTAAACACTATTTTAACCTAATCCAATGTAACCCTAATAATGATGTTTAACACCTGAACAAATAAGGAAATTAAAACTTATTTTAATATATGAATGCCAATTCTCACACAAACAAAGATATTCTCTTAATATAATTTGTATAAATATGTTATCTCATATTAATTGAATCTACACTAGCCTACTCCCATTCATACAACTATGTCAATTCACTTTTAATTTTCCCTTACTCTCACTTCTCAAGTTCTACTAATACATTACAAATGCCATCATCTTTATATCACCTAATGACACAACAAAAAGTTCAATCACCTTCACAGTGCTATTACTAATATTATTTTCATATAACCTCATGACTACAAAAGGGTAAATTACTATATCACTTCATGGCTACAAAAGTTCAAAATACAAACTTTAAGTATGATATTTTAAACTATCATTGTGTCTCATATTTTTATTGTCTATTAAAAAGTAAGATTATTTAAGTGTTATTTTATTAATTGCTCTTTTTTATTTCAAATTTTTTGTTGTATGTTATTTAGTCTACCAAAAGAAAAATAAGAGAAGCAAAAAATAGGGGATGACCTAAGAACTAATTATTTTATTGGTGGTACAAATGGATACAATTATTCCCCATATAGAGTAATAAAATAATTTGTAACACAAATTTATAAAATGCCATAATGTTTGTCTATTGAATGATCAAAACAATGTTAACGTATGAGATGTGCTCAAGAAAAATCATTCTAAATTATATATTCATTCATATTATTTCTCATTTATCAAACTTTTGATGTTATACATTCAATTTTTTCCTTTTACTTCAAACTTAATTAAGCAATTATAGTGATATTGCATGCAATCTCTTTATGTAAATAACACTCTTTTTTTATGATTTTTCAGATAAAGAAAGCAAGTTATTATGCTCCAACTCAATGACAGTTTTAATGGTTTGTAATTTTATTTATATGAATTTTCAATACTATTAAATAGTTAATTGTTACTGATCTAATTTTAGAATAACTTATTGTTGCATATATGAAGTTATCAATTAGGGATATAATTATTGATAAGTCTATCCTATATTAATTATGTTCCTTATTACCCTCAATTAGGGATATAATAATTGATAAGTCTATCCTATATTAATTATGTTCTTTATTACCCTCAATTCTTTTATAAAAAAGTAATTGTCTAATTAAGGGCTACTATTATTGACAGAGCAATAAATTTTTTGCCTGAGTAACTTTTTACAAAAGAGCAATAATAACCTTCACTAGTCAATACCAATCCCTAATTTTTTTTTTTTTGGATCAACTTATACTATTACAATTGGGGATAGAGGAATAGTGTTGGTGGGATTCGAACTCCCGACCTTTGGGGTGGAGTTATAGAGCTCTAACCGCTTGACCCTCTATTCGTTCCCCAGTCGCTAATAAATTCATCTTAATCTCTTCTACATCGTCCCTGCCATTTATCCCTCTTGCCCCGTACTCTCTCTCTCTCTGTCTCTCTCTCTCTCTCTCTCTCTCTCTCTCTCTCTCTTGTTTTATTAATTTCTATCTCTTCCCCTCTCTACAACAACATCCTCTTATATTTCGCTAATTTTTTCTAATCTATAGCAACTTTAGTAGCCCCTTTGCCTGCCACCAGTAGTTGCCTTCTATTCCTTGTTACTTATCATTCTAATATCCACCAAGCCCCTCATTTCCCACTTCTCCTCCTCTACTGCGTTTCCCCAACAGCTAGATGATGTTGTTGTTTGGCAATAATGATCGATACAATAGCAGTCCAAATTGATATCGTCTTACGTGAAATGAAAGTATTGGGAAATTTAGCAAGATTAGATAGATTTGGAATTGCCTATAGTGAAGAGTTTTGATTTTGTTGCTTATATATAAGCCAATTTCCTTAATATACTTACTATCTGGATTTAAGATCTCACATAATTTATGAAAATTTTGGTGAAATTTAATCTCATTGATTTTTGTTACAGTAAATTTTTCACATACCGATTTGGTTTTTTGATCGATAGCACACAACCTTCCTTTTCTCTCTATTAATCACAAAAGTGATTTACTTTGTTGGATGATTCCTAGCTATTCAAATAGTGGGCTATTGAATCCTTGGATATTAGTTGTTAGGCCACTAAATTTTAATTTTTTATTGTTGCTGGATTTAATGGGGTGAAGAGGCAAGTAAGAGAGATCAGTGAAGCTGGTAGTTTATCATAAAACTTATGAAAGTTGCAAATTTTACTTGTTTTGATTTCTTGAGGGCATTATAGTACTTTAGGCATTATTTGCTCACCAGTCTTAATTAAGTGATTTATGCATTCTTACTATTTTTAACCTTTTGACATTATTATTTAGGTGGTATTTGATAAATTTGAAATTTGAAATTTGAAATTTGAAATCTAAAATATAAGTGCTAAAAGTATTAAGTTGTTGAATTGATAAAGTTAAACCTGTTTGATAATTAACTGAATTTATGCACCGAATTTAAATATATCACCTCAAAGATATAATAAATTTATCTTAACAATTAAAATAATTTATTGATAATGTGCTTGAGAGAGAGAGAGAGAGACATTGTTTGTTTGTGAGAGATGGAAGACAAGTATATTTGTGTTTGAAGATGTGTGAGAGGAAAAATGTGCATATGTGTGAAAATATATTTATGAAAGTGTGTGTAAGTACATGAGAGAAGAAAAATTAAAATATGTGTGTGTGTGCACGAGAGAGCGAAAATGTATATGTAAAAGTGAGAAAAAAATAATATATGTACATATGTATGTATATACGTACGTGTGTGGAGATGCATATGTGATAAAATATGGAGAGTGTGTATGTGAAAACTGTGTGTGAGAGAGAGTGTGTGTGTTTGTGGGCACATGTGTGTGTGTAAGAGAGAGAGTGCGTGTATGTATTTGTGTGACAATGTGTGCATGTGTAAGAGAGAGTAAAATCGTGCATGTGAGATAAAAGGAAAGTTTAGATATTGACATATGTGAGAGAGAAAAAATATGCGTGTGCGCTTACAAGTGTGTTTGTGTGCGTGTTGTGTGTATATGCAGACAATGTGTGAGAGAGAGTATATGTGTATATGTGTGTGCATGAGTGAATGTGTGAGAATGTGTGTGTGTGTAAGGGGTAGAGAGTTAGTACATATGTTTAAAATTTAGCAAATTGAATGATAAATTTTCATTTAAAATTTTGTACACAAATTAACTAGTGCAGAATGTATTAAGTGGTAAAGGAAATTTGTTATTAAGCATACTGAATTTACAATGCTCTTAATTCATTAATTTTCAATATTAAATTAAGTTATCAAACGTCCACTTAGGTGCCATTTCGTAAAACTGAAATATGAAATCTGAAGTCTGAAATTTAAATGTTGAAAGTATTAAGTTGTTGAATTGATAAAGTTTTACCTGTTTGACAATTAACTGAATATATGCACTGAATTTTAATATCTCCCCTCATAAATATAATTATTTTATCTTAAAAATTTAAAATAATTTATTAATAATGTATGTGAGAAACAAAGATATTATTTGTTTGTGAGAGATAGAGGATAAGTGTCTTTATGTATAAAAATGTATGTGAGAAAGAAAGTATGTGTATACATGTCAAAATGTATGTAAGTATATGAGAGGAGAAAAATTAAAATATGCGCACGTGTACATGAGAGATGAAAATGTATATGTGAAAGTATGTGTGTGTAAAAGAGTATATGCAAGAAAATATGTAGGTGTATGCAAGAAAAACTATGTGGGGGAGAGAGAGAAAGAGAGAAAAAGAGAGAGAGTGTGTGTGTAGTTGTGTGTGAGAGAGAGGTGGAGAGAGAGAGAATAAGTGTATTTGTGTGAAAAAGTGTGTGTGTATGTGTGCATGCGTGTGACTATGTGTGTGAGAGAGAGATAGAGAGATTACGCATATGAGAAAGGGTATGCATATGTGTGGGCTAATTGATCAAAACATATGTTAAAAAAACAACTCTTTCAATTGTATAGCTAGTGCACAATTTGTGCACCAATTTATACTTGACGTGCTTTTGAAGCACGTGGAGTTAAATTTTTTTTTTTTAATTTAAAGCACGACGTGCTTACTGAGCACGTCAAGCTCGACGTGCCCAGTAAGCACATCGTGGTTAGGCTGGTTAGGCTGACCAGCTGATAGATTCTTGGCACGACTTGCCTGCCAGGCACATCGTGCCAAAATATATATATATATATATTTAAAATCAACGGCTCCAACTCATCCTTTTTGTGCATAAAATGCACATCTTCCATTTCTTCTCATCGAAATGCACACTCTCAATTCTTTCTTCTCACCGAAATTCTCTCTCTCACTCTCAATTTCTCTCAATTTTTGGCTGGTCAGAATCTCACTCACACTCTCAATTTTCTCTCAATCTTGGCCGGTGCAAAATTGGTTTCCAACAAGCAGAGGAAACAAGCAGAAGGTTTTGGGTAGAAGGAAACGAATTGGCCAGAAAGTTTGTGGTGGAGAGTTTCCTTTCAACAAGCAAAAGGAAACCAGCTGGCCAGAGGCTTTGCAAGAAGCATATTCAGTAGCACAGTTGGTCGGATTACTTCATCGACATTGTTCACTGCAACGAGTATTTATGAAGTTTAATTTTTTGTAATATTGCTATGATTTTAATGTACTGTGTATGAATTAAATTATATGTAACTTAATGTTTAGGTTAAATGTTGTATGATTATAATTATAATCTGTCAAATAAATATTGGAAGTGAAATTGTTGGTGGAATATTTATAATTTTTTGCTGTAGAAATGTTATGTAATGGCATTTTGGTTGAGATGTTGAATAATTACATTTGTGTCCCTATATTGTTGAATATGTACATGTTCGGCCCTAAACTATTGCATAATTATAATTTGACCCCAAATTTTTTTAAAATTACAGTTTGACCCTAATATTTACATATTTTTATAATTTGGCCCCTAAACTTTTGATAATTACATTTTTTTACCCTATACATTTGTATAATTACAATTTGACTCCAAAACTTTGTAAAATTACAGTTTGACCCCTAAATTTTAATG
The DNA here is from genome assembly GCA_024721245.1 of Mitragyna speciosa. Lineage (NCBI taxonomy): Eukaryota > Viridiplantae > Streptophyta > Magnoliopsida > Gentianales > Rubiaceae > Mitragyna > Mitragyna speciosa. The sequence continues at coordinate 682,731 of CM045573.1, read as the reverse complement.
TATTTACATTTTTACTTCGGAACTTTTGTATAATTATAATTTGACCCCAAAATTGTTAAAAATTACAGTTTGACCCCTATATTTTTATATATTTATAATTTGGCCCCTAAACTTTTTAATAATTACATGTTTGACCCCAAAACTTTAGTATAATTACAATTCAACCCCAAAATTGTTAAAAATTATAGTTTGACCCATATATTTTATGTATTAATAATTTAGCCCCTAAAATTTTAGATAATTACATTTTTACCCCGAAACATAGTATAATTATAATTTGGCACCAAAATTTTTTAAAACTACAGTTTGACCCCAATATTTTTATATATTTATAATTTGGCTCCAAAACTTTTGATAATTATATTTTTGTCCCTAAACATTTGTATAATTACAATTTGATCCCAAAACTTTATAAAATTACAGTTTGACCCCCTCTATTTTAATGTATTTACATTTTTGCTCCGAAACTTTGTATAATTACAATTCGACCCCAAAACTGTTAAAAATTACGGTTTGACCCCTATATTTTTATGTATTTATAATTTGGCCCCTAAATTTAATAATTACTTTTTCATGAAACTTTTGTATAATTACAATTTGACTCCAAATTTTTTAAAATTATAGTTTGACCCTTATATTTTTATATATTTATATTTTGGTCCCTAAACATTTTATAAATACAATTTGCCCACTAAAATTTTTTATAATTATATTTTTACCCCTGAACTTTTATATAATTACATTTTGACCCAGAAACTTGTTAAAACTACAGTTTGACTTGTGCTTTTACAATTTGACCCGAAACTTTAGTATAACTACAATTTGACCCCAAAATTGTTAAAAATTATAATTTGACCCATATATTTTTATGTATTTATAATTTAGCCCCTAAAATTTTTTATAATTACATTTTTGCCCTGAAACTTTAGTATAATTACAATTTCACCCCAAAACTTTTTAAAATTATAATTTGACCCCTATATTTTTATTTATTTATAATTTGGCCCCTACTGATAATTATATTTTTGCCCCTAAACATTTGTATAATTATAATTTGACCCTAAAATTTTGTAAAATTACAGTTTGACCTCTATATTTTAATGTATTTATATTTTTGCCCCAAAACTTTAGTACAATTAGAATTTAAACCCAAAACTTTTTAAAATTACAGTTTAACCCTTATATTTTTATGTATTTATAATTTGGCCCCTAAAATTTTTAATAATTACTTTTTTGCACTGAAACTTTAGTATAATTACAATTTGACCTCAAAAATTTTTTAAATTACAGTTTGACCTCTATATTTTTATGTATTTATAATTTGGCACCTAAAATTTTTAATAATTACATTTTTTCCTCGAAACTTTTGTATAATTATAATTTGACCCCAAAATTTTTTAAAATTACAATTTGACCATTATATTTTTACATATTTATATTTTGGGCCCTAAACATTTTATAAATACAATTGCCCACTAAACTTTTTAATAATTATATTTTTACCCCTGAACTTTTATATAATTACATTTTGACCCAAAAGCTTGTTAAAATTACAATTTGACCCATATATTTTTGTGCATTTACAATTTGACCTGAAACTTTAGTATAATTACAATTTGATCCCAAAACTATTTAAAATTATAGTTTGACTCCTATATTTTTATGTATTTATATTTTGGCCCCTAAATATTTTTTCTATTTATATTTTGACCCCTAAATTTTTTTACAATTATAATTTGACCCCAAACCTTTGAATAAATACAATTTAATAGGCTTGAAAGTTTGTATATTTTGAACATGTTGTTTAGGATTAATTATATTTTGTTTGTTATATATAAAACTTATTAGCTTTTCATTAGTTAGATTTAGGTGAAAAATGTCGAATGATAATACTTTGGCAATTAATTTATATTGGGGAGGAAAAATTGTGTATATTGGAGGATCAATGTTGTATGACCGCTAATGCCAAAAAAAATTTATTCCTTACAGAAAGGATAAATTTTGAAAAATTGATGGATAAAGTATACGATGCTATGGATATAGATCGGAATAGATTCAAGATTGCTCTGATGCTCAGGAGTTGCATGCTACAAGGTGCATCTAGTGTAATACCTTTTGTAGATGACACCAGAGTGAACGCAATGTATTATCTCAAATGAAGTAATCGGGAAGTAATTGAGATCTACGTAGAAATTGAGGAGATTCCAGGAGTACAAGAATATGCAACTCAGGAAACTAGTTAATTTGGCTCGTTTCCGATGGATCTAGCGCAGACATCAGATTTGTATAGAGGTCATATACTTAGTTAGAATACAGAAATATGCAACCGCCTCGAAAAGGTAGCAGGAGTCATGTTGACAGTCGCCCAAATAGCAGCACAGCGGAGATTCATATGTCTTCGGCGACAGAGTTTGTTTCTGGCATGACAATGATGATACACTCTACATTCATAGTGTAGAACCAGAGATTAACACGGAAGATAGTGACATGGACTCCGAGCTGAAACTGGAAGATGATGAGTCCGATGATGATGGAGACTGATATGATGCATCCGGACAGGAAGATATCTAGATAAATTCTGATGTGGGTCTTCGTTCAGCATGGACAAGCTATGATCTTGGAATACTTCAATATGATGCCGGTGTAGATGCAACTTTATAATTTGAACTCTTAAGCGGGAGTCCCGCTAAGAGACTTAATGTGTGGAATGAGGAGACGATGGAATTTCGGTTGAGCATGTTATTTGATAGTAAAGAAAATGTACAGAAAGTAGTGCAAAAGTTGTCCATTAAGCAAAACAGAGAGTACAAAATGCTCGCAAGTTCTCAAACGACTTAGTATATTCGTTGCAAGACCCGTAACTCAATACCTCCGTGTAATTGGTAGTTGAGAGCGACGTTGAAACGTTTTCATAACATGTGGATGATTGTTACTCTTGCCAATAAATATACATGTGCCCGAGTGTTCAACAATAACGATCATCGGCAGTTGAGTTCAGAGTTAATTACTGAATTCATTCTTCCATACATTAGTAATGGTCCTATGTTCAAAGTAAAGGACATAATAGCAGTAGTTAAGCAGCATTTTCACTGCAATGTGTCATACAGGAAAGTTTAGTTCGGTCGTCGTAGAGCCATTGATATTTTTTATAGTGATTGGCCGTCATCTATACTCCTTCTTCCGACGTACATGAAAGAGTTGCAAAGATGTAATCCGGTGACAGTTATTGTGTGGGATCCACATCCAAGCAGCACCCATTTTAACATATTTTTCGACTATATTTTTTGGGCTTTTGGTCCTACTGTTCAAGCATTCTGTCACATAAAATCGGTGATTTGCGTGGACGATACTTTTATGAAAGAATCGTATCAAGAAAAATTACTAGTTACTGTCAAGTACGATGCATGCAATTACCTCTTGCTGCTAGCCTTCACATTTGTCGACAAGGAGAATAATAGATGTCGCGTCCTAAAAATCGTGATAGCAAAGGGTTCTCGTGGAGTCGTTGATTGTCGCATCCTAAAAAGATGGTCCGGTCTCGGTGACCCTTTCAAAAATAAAGGTTTTTTAGAAAAACCGTACGTGTGTGAAAAAAAATAAGTTTTAGTCAAAAAAAAAAGAAGTGTATTTTAAGAAAAATGACATTTTAAAAGAAAATAAGGCCGGGACTAAAACTGCGACAGGTTTGGCCAAATAATTTTTGAAAAAGGATTTTATTTTGAAAAATGGAGTCGCCACTTGGTACTGAGTTAGGGTGTACCAAGTCACCCGAAAAGTCATTTAACAAAAATAAAAAATAAAATTTAAAAAAAATATATATATATTTAAAAACCCTTTTTCGACTCCGGTCTACGAAAAATGAGAGAAAAAAGGTCCGGGAGTCACATTTGAAGAAAGGGAAGGCAAAGGCTTGCGCCTAAGGCACCCTTTCAACCTAGCCAAGGCTAGTTGCGAGGTTTAATCAAAATTTTCTAAATTAACCCTAGATTCTATCGCGTTTTGGATGTATCTAAATGAATGCAAATCCTAAGTCTAAATATGAAATATCGAGAGGGTCGAAATGTTCCCGTCGAAGGCTTGATCGGGAATTATCGCATTAATTGCGAAACCCGAGGTAGAGACCTCGAGGGAGTCACGAGTGTTAATGCAAAATGAAATGCAAAAAGAAAAGAAAATAATAATATATATATAAGTGAAGAAAGAAAGTGGGTATGCAACATGACGGGTACGGGGGACTAATAACTGGTGACTGAATGTTTCTACTTACGGAGGGGGAACGGCCTGTACGCCACCGCTTCCCACGTGAGTAGACGACTATTTCTAGTCGAATCACACAAATGTCCTAATTTCTAAGTGAAATGCAACCTATATGTCATGCACTTGAAGACAGTGTCAAAATAAATAAATAAATAATAATAGTAATAAAAATCATGCAAAATGGAGAGAAAACTAAAAGTGCATGAAGTGGGATGTAAAATGCACACGAATGCACTTAACACGAAAATGTCCTACGGGTCTAGCGTTGGGCTAGCCCGTTCTAAAAAGTCCCACTAGCATTGGGCTAGCGGGAAAGAAAGAAGCCACAACTAGCGTTGGACTAGTGTGGTGACGGAATACTATAAATCATGAATTAAACATTAAAGCATGAGTTAAAAGCAACTTAAATATATAAAAGCATATAAGATCACATAAGAGCACATAACACATAAGCATAATATTCTAGATGCAAAAATCCTAAGGAAAGTGGTAAAAGAGATAAACACATAAGCACGCAAAAGCAAAACAAACCCTAACTATTACACTGGGGGGCTTGTTTTACAATTTAAGGGGGGAAATTAAAAATACCCTATCTATTACACTTTCTATCTAATTACACAATCCTTACTAAAATACGAGAAAAATAACCTAACTATTACATTGACTAGCTAAATACAAAATATTATATTTTTCAAAATAATAAAAATTCAAAATTAAACAAATTAACTACGTAAATGCGCAACAAGTGTATATAAAATAAGAAATAAACAAATAGTGATAATAAAAATAATGTATAAAATCACATTGAAACATATTGGAGCACATAAAGAGGAAAATGACAAGAAGTCGGGGTACCTCTCTGGAGACTCGGTATCAAAGCTTAAAAAGAACGAACACACAAGTCAAGGTATCTTAATATAAATGAGTAAAATGTAAAATACATAAGTATTGATAAATTCAACTAAAATGTAAAACCTAGGAACCAAAGGGACTAAAAATAAAGTTTTATAAAGCTTAAGATGTAAAATTAAAAATTGACAATCAATTGAAGGGTCATGATGCAAAATAGGACAAATTAGAGGGACAAAACAATAAATTTCAACGAAAAGTGAGGGCAAAAAAACATAAATTATAGGACCTAATTGAAATGACATGAAATTTGAAAGGATCAATCTAAAATTATGGAGCACTAGAATATAGTAACACAAAAATATTAAGAGGAATACTTATGTTATTCAAAAAAAAAAATCCTAAGGATTGAGATATAAATGACTTTCTTATAATGAAATAACCATAAAAGAAATCCCAAACTAACTTAAAGAAACTAAATAAATTCATCTGACTGATCAATTGATTAAATTGAAGCTGGATTGATTAATTAAAATAATTAATTAACTAAATTAAGAAAGGCAAATCAAGGCAAAACTAATGGTTTATCAAACTAAATAAATAAATAAAAAACATCTAAAACCAAAAGGCGAAAATTTCCACCCCAGATACTCAATCAGAAAACAATTCCATTTCTTTCTTCAACTGGTGACAAGTTTTTCAATTCCAGTTCCAAATTTTCAATCTCTTTCTCTATTTTTTTTTTCTATTTTTCTCGATTTTCCTTTTCTCTCTTCTGGTCCTCTTTTGTTCCATTATCTGTATTCCGTTTCTCTCTTTTTCTTCTTTTCTCTAGCTTTCTTCTCTCTTCCTCTCATCTACTGTCTTCTCTGACTCTCTCTATTTGCCGTTCACATTTTCCGGCCACCCCTCTTTCTCTCTTCTCTTTCTTCTCTTTTCTTACTTTCCTTCTTCTCCCTTGTTTTCTTTCTTCTTCAGCCCTCTCTATTGTGCCGATTCTCTCTCAATCTAGTTCTGCCCCTCTTTCCTTCCTCTTCTCTCTCGCAGACTGTTCTCTCCTTCTCTGATCAGTCTCTCGCCTCTCTCTTTCTCTCTCTCTCTCCCTGTCCGAATTTCTGTCTTCCTTTCTCTTTCTCTCTGCAACTTCTCCACCGAATCTCTGCATCTCTCTTCTCTCTCGCATCTGATTTCTTCTTCGATTCCCTTCTGTTTTCTTTGGGTTCACTCTCTAATTCTCTCGGTTCATATGGTGTGCAGGGGAATTCATGGATTGGTTGCGAGGAGGGTGCCAATGGGTGGATTTGATAGAGTGGGTGGAGTTGATGGAGTTAAGGGAGGTGATTTGGGTTAATTGTTGCGTAGTTATGACTGTGTTTTGCAGGTGGATTTGTGCGATTGATAGTTGGTAAAGAGGGTGGCAATTTGATGGTGAGGGTAATGGGGAAGGTCAGGGGTGTTGAGTGGTGGGCGAATGTGTGTGCGTTTGTGTTTGTTGATGACTGTGTGTTGTATGCATGTGTGTTGGAGTGTCTGTTTTGTGTGTGTGATCCGTGTGTGTTGATGTCTGAGCAGAATGTGTAACGTGTGTCTGTGTCTGTGTATAAGATATGTGAAATTGTGTGAATTGTGTGTGTATGTCTGTCTGTGTGTTCTGCGTGTTTTGGTTTGGCCGATTGGGATTTGATGGCTGATGATTAGGGCATGGGGTATGATTGTTTGGTGGTTTTGAGTCTACTACCTGGTGGTGTTTGTGAAATTGAGTAGGATTTTGTGTGGATAGGTAGCACTTATGGACTTGGTTTTGAAATTGGGTAAGTTGATTTTGCAAGTTTTGACGATTGACTGAAGCGGTAAATGATGGGATTATGGTTGCAGCTTCGATTGGGTTTCGGGGAAGGCTGATTGGTGGTGGTGTGGTGGTGGAGTTTAGTGGTGGTTCCGTCTGATGAGGGAGTTCTGGTGATGATTTGGGAAAAAATTGGTGGTTTGAGAGTGGCGCTTGCTGGCAGACATTCGCAGGGCAGAGGATTCGGTGGTGGGTAGAACTACAATGGACTGGGTTGTTTAGGTGTTTTGTTTGTTATTTGATTTTGCAGGTATTGAGTTGTGGAGAAGGATTGTGAGGACTGTGACGGTGGAGGAGGAGGCGTCCAAGTAGGATTTGACTGATGAGGGTTAGGGAGAGACATTGAAGAGGTTGAAGAGAAACCAGAACAGCTAAGAAGATTTCAGAATGTTTAAATTAAAGAACAACAAAACATATTTAACTGACATTCCACATGAACACTTAAAATTAATCAAATTTGCATAAAACAATAGGAGAAATTGGAGCAAAATTAAAAGAAGAACTCACCTTTTTGCTTGAAGATTAATCTGCTAATGAACAGTACTTGATTTTGAAAGAAGACGATGAACAGTTCTTTGAGGTTGAAAATGAATAGTGTATAGATAAGAGATAACAGTGTTTTGAGTGTGTGTTTTTTGGTGGCTTGATGTGTGTTTGATCTTTAAATCATAAAACTAAAGGTGTTTTTAGGGTTTCCAATTTTTCTTTTTTTCTCTCCTCCTTTTTTTTCTGCTGATTAGGGAGAGTATTTATAGGCCACTTGTCTTGTTGGCCTAAGAATACTGTAAAATAACGGAAATGCCACCGGTATTAAAAAATGTTAATTTTATTAAAAAAAATATTTTTTTGACCCTAAAATTAAAAGAATCTGACAAAAATTTAAAAATTTTTAAAAGAATTTACATAGTAAATTTCAAAATAAAAAAACTAGAGCTCAAAACTGATAAAAACGCGCTCGGAGTGTAAAATGACGATTCTGTCCCTGAACAACGAAAATACACAAAAAATAGATATTAGCCTCAAAAAATTATCAAAAATTAAAAGTAAGCTTAAAATATTAGAAAATGCCTTTTTGACTCAAAATTTGACAAAAAATGAATTTAAGCTGTAAAATGTCGATTTTACCCTTAGATAATGAAAATTTACTAGAAAAATAGCTATTGACCTCAAAAAATTATCAAAAATTACAAATAAGCTTAAAACACTAGAAAATGCATTTTTGACTCAAAATTGGTGGAAGATGAATTTAATTTGTAAAATGACGATTTTGCCCTTGGTAATGAAAATTCCCAGAAAAATAGTTATTGTCCTCAGAAAATTATCAAAAATTACAAAGAAGCTTAAAACACTAGAAAATGCATTTTTGACTCAAAATTGGTGGAAGATGAATTTAATTTGTAAAATGACGATTTTGCCTTAGGTAATGAAAATTTCCAGAAAAATAGTTATTGTCCTCAGAAAAATTATCAAAAATTACAAATAAGCTTAAAACACTAGAAAATGCATTTTTGACTCAAAATTGATGAAAAAATGAATTTAATTTGTAAAATGACGATTTTGCCCTTCGACAATGAAAATTCACAGAAAAATAGTAATCCGTCTCTGAAAAAATCAAAAAAATTCAAAAACATGCTTAAAGAATTAGAAAAATGAATTTGGAACTAAAAATGAGCTAAAATGGTATTTGCGCGGTGCAAAATTACCATTTTGCCCTCGTGATGGTAAAAATATAAAGAATACCAATTAAATCCAGAAAAATCATAATAAATTAACAAATTCACACCAAAGTAAAAATATGAATTTAAACCCCCAAAAGCTGATAGAAAAATATTTACAAATAAAATTACTATTTTACCCCTCAGATTATTGAAAAATTAAAATTTGTCTCAAAAAGTGCAAACGTGCCCCCGAGTGTTTGAAAATAAATGGTGTGTCAAAATTTGATATCTACAATAGAAGTTGATCTAGGTTCATGCGGTTGTTGCGTATTCACGTATATGGTGAGGTTCAAAATGTATGCATGATATCAGACAAGAATAAATCAATTATCCACTTAATGACGACACTTCCAAAATGACAGTGAACCAATAAGAGTCTACCGCTACCGTTTTGTGCACATGCAAAGTAATTTCACGCAGAAATTTAAGAATAAGAGGTAATATAGTTTTCGATATTTTTATTTTTTGGTTTAGGGTTTTTACAATTTTAGTTAACACCGGGTAACGAAAACACCTAATTTTACAGGCTAAAAAAACTTGTTATGACAGCTGAAATGACCAATTAACCATCTAAGTACGAAAAATTCATGCATTAAATATAGAGTTTGAATCAAGAGGCGTACGATTGGTTGACAGACGTCAATATTAGACCCAAACAATGGACTTTGTACATGGATAAGGGATATCGTTGGGGTCATACATCGACAAATATGACCGAGTGTTTCAACAACTTGATGAGAGATGCGCGGATGTTGCCTATTACTGCTTGCGTTTGCTTGACACTAAGCCAGATCGTTAAATTATTTGTCAAGAATCAGAAATTGGCATGAGATGTAAAATACACATTCCTATAATACAGTGAGAGTAAATAAGCGTCAAATGAGAAAAAAGAAAAAAAACACAAAGTGAAAGTGTATGACTCCAAAAATAGAATTTTCAACGTCATTACTTGTCACCGTCGAGGTCATGAGGATGGAAAAACACAAACTGTAGACCTTACAAAGCAAACGTGCACATGTTGTAAGTTTCAACAACTCCACTTCTTATGTTCGCATGCAATGGCGGCATGCTCTCAATGCAGAATGAATCCTATAGATCTAGTGAGGGAAGAGTATACTTACGATGTTTATCAGGTAATATTTGGACTTTAATTTTATCCTTTCAGAGACCAACAATATTGGCGGTTATCGGAACTCAAATTAACAATTAATAGTAGTCGTCTAAGACAAAGACGACTGGGGCCAATGTAGATTGCAAAAATTCAAAATCAGATGGATTGTAGATGCCTAAATGCACCGCGTCGATGCAACAACTGTTCACAACCTAGACACACAACACAAAATTGTCCATTTCCTGATTTATTCCATTGTTAGCACTGTAGGGTTTTGGATGCTTTAACTGGACTAAAGGGGCGTTTGATAAAACTAAAATCTGAAATCTGAATTACTTAAGTTGCTGAATTTTAAATACTGAAAATTTTACAAATTCATGTTTGAATCTGAATACTGAATTTAGTATATCTGTTTGATAATAATATGTGACTGAATGTTGAATATTATAAATTTTATAATTTTGTCTCTTTGAATTTAATATGTCAGTTCGCTAACAATATGTAACTAAATACTGAATTTCTTGAATTTATCTTGGTGTCAATTTGTTTCGTATAGTTTTATTATTATTTTTTACATTTAACTATAACTACATGTAATTGAAATTTATCAATAATGACGAAATAATTAAAAAATATTAAAAAGAAAAGGAACTTGATAAAATATTTAATAAAAAATTATTAAGAAAAAAATAAGAGCTAGTATCTAGATATCAAGAGTTAAAATATTGATTTGTAAACTGTTCACGTAAGTTGAGCATAAAAATTTGATCAGCTTGTTAAACTCCTCCTCCAAATTCTGTATTTGTTGTGTCATCTTCATATGGTTGTGGATTTTCTGCTATAACATTTTCATTTTCAAAATCTTGAAACCAAGCATCCAAGACACGCATTCTTTGAAAATAATTATGTATAGTTGCATATGCAATTACAATATCTTGTTGAGTTGGAAAAGGATATACTGTTATCGTTTTGAGAATAGGAAAATGAGCTTTTAATACTCCAAAAGCACGCTCTATTACATTCCTTAATTTTGCATGTGCTTGATTGAATCGGTCTTTCTTTGTTGTAGCACGATTCTCACTTGGAAAATCAGATAACCAGTAATGTGTATTGCGATAAGGAGTCATGAATCCACGTGTATGAGGGTAGGCTGCATCACATAAATAATATTTACCTGCAATAAACTATTTATATATTAATATGCTACATTAATTAATTCAATTTTTCTTAAAAATCATTAACCTGGTGGGGGAAATGGAAAATTACTTGTTGAATCTCTTATAGTCTCTGATAGCACCCTAGAATCATGTGCAACTCCTTCCCAACCAGTCTATACAAATGTGAAAATCATGTTAAAATCACATATTGCAATTACATTTTGAAAACATTTTCCTTGCCCTCTTCCTCGATATGGTATTTGACATTCCACTAGTACAACAGCATGTACAAGAGTACCATCAAGTGCTCCAATTGCACCTTTACATAAAAAATAATAAATTATTATAATGGTATATATAATGCTTAGACATGAATTTTTGTCTAATTATAATTGTATTATATTTATTATATAATATTACATGAAATGCTCGTTGAAGTCGGCGATTTTGTTGACTTTGACACATATTTGGGTTAACATTTGGAACAATCATCTCCTTTGTAAAGTTCAACATTGCATGTAGTAGCTCGTAAAAATATGTATGTACTGTATGAGTTGAATGTTGAAAGCTCCTCTTGACTGCACGATTTGTATGATGTTGACCCAAATTCACAACAAACATTACTATTTTTTCTTCAACCAAAATAAAATGACTATTTTTTAACTAACCTCTATTTCGAAAATGAGTACATAAATTTAAAAATACTTCCTTTTCCATGCGTAACATTTCTATAGAGTGTGCTGGATTTTCATGAATAATTTTCTTAACATATTTAAAACCACTTAACATTGAATTAGTATCTGGCCTTCTTCCAATACGTTGTTTTTTCATTTTCTTTATAACAAGTATTATTAATATGATCTTCAATATTTTCTTTTGCTCTTTAGTCAACATCTGTCAATAATATAATAAAAACTTATTTTTAAAAATAAATATAATAAAAATTGAATGTGTAACAAAAAATATAAATATTATTGCTAAAAATATCCAACAAATATAACACAAATTTCAATAACAAAATTTGTAATATTCAGCAACTAAATTATAAGAAATAAATTATTATCCAAAATAAAAATGCTCCAAAATTTTGGAGTTTATTAAAAAAAAATTCAATAAATCCTAATCTAAATGAAGCCTAATTTTTTTTCCATTCATTACTATCCAATTTTTTCTAACTTATTCAAGTTTATCACTCATTTATACCCACTGTTCCCTATAAGCCTTATTTTCACAGAAAATACAAGTAGCTGCAATTTACAATGGGTCGTTTACATCTAGTGTTTTCATCTCATCTAGATGTTTGTTACATTCTTCAATACTTGGTCTATCTGATTACTCCAACATCTTAAGAACCGCCATTAATTGATTATCAAGGTTATCCAACTTTTCAGAACTATTTTTATAATACCCCGTATTTTTATATATTTATTTTTAGGATAATTGTGAAATTTAATTATTTTATTTTATTTACTTATTTGTAACGTCTCCTATCGTTATGAATTTAGTAGAACTCTGTAATAGAATATTCTAGATAAATTTATATGTACAAGATAACTTTTTATGATATGCGTCTATCGTTATAGTAGTTGTTGTTGAGAAGGAAGTGAAAAACCTTATCCTTATCATAATCATCTAAACGTTATCATTATATCTACCTTAGAAACAAACGTACGACTAAAATTTTCTTGCAAAATTCAGAGTAAAGTGAGAGAAAATATAGAGTAAAGAGAACTCTGTGTTCAAGGAAGGAGTTGTGAAATACCAAGATAAGCAAGCAACCATAGAAGGAGAGACCGTGAGTTAAAGTATTCTTCTAAACTTCATTGGCAAATTAAGAGTTTGATGATTGGGATTATAAACTGAAAATTTTGACCTGTCTTGAAACATGTTGTGTTTAAGAGATTAAAAAGATGAAACATGTTGGGTTTATATGCTAAAAGTTTAAAGAAATAGCAGGGTTGCGTGTTTCATTGAGCTGTGATTTAAAAATTCGAAACTATTTTTGTACTTATTATTTTTATATTAAAATTTGCATTTTGGTACCTTTGTGAGTCTATGATATGTGTACAAAATTTCAGGTTAAAATTCGTTGTGTAAGTTGAGTTATGATATTTTTATTGTAACTGATCCAGTTTGATAGGATATCATGTTAAAACGAGATTTTATCCAAGAAACGAATTTAATTAATTTTAATTACCAAGAAATATTTTTGGTGATATTTTAAAAGTGTTTTGAAGTCAGATAAAGAAATTTTTAAAGTTTTTTGGACGTGATAAACTTGTTTTCATTAAATTAAAAGGTTGGTTCCAAATCTGTAAAAAACAGAGAGATTTGGTTAAGAAGCAAAACTCACGATTTTCTTTGAATAATAGTTTTCAAATAAAATCACGACTTTAAAATAGTATGAATGTAGTATGATTCTGGAGATTTTGGAGAATTTTTAACATGTTTTAATAGTTGTTTTCTTAAAAAATTTTCGTTTTACAAATTTGAAAATTTGACTTTGCAGGCTGATTTAATACTGATGTTTAGAAAATCATAACTTTCAATAGGGACCTTTGTTTTACATGAAATTAATTCTGCTGGGATTTCAAACTGTGTGTTTATGTAGTAAAATTTTCAGATTCATTTGAATTTCGTGAAAATAGTTATGATTTTTCGAAATCGAGTTGAAAATCGACCTGAGACAGATTACTGTCTGAGATTCAAGTCAGATTTTGAGAGCCAAGATTACAGATTTTCAAAATATTGTCTTCATGAAAGTTTCTGGGTTCTAAATCTAGTTTCTAACAATATTTTTAGAATTTAAATCCGATATTTCTATAGTAAGATAAACATATTTTTCTAAGACAGTGACATTCTGAAAATTTACTTCAAAGTTATAAGTTCATACAAAAAAATCAAGGACATGGTCATTAGGATATAAGGGCAGATTGTACAATATTAATGGGTCTTTTAGTTGATGTAAGTTTATTCATTGTGTGTTTTCTAGGTTAGAAATCTTAATAGCTCGAGAAGGAATTTTTGTAAAGTTTAAGGTGAGTGACTCTTCTTGTCCTTGTGTTTTAAAATAAATTGAAATTTTCATAAACTCAAATGTTATTTTATGTATATAAAAATTCGGATTACATATGATATGTTCAAGAATTTTGAAAGTAAGAATGCTATGTATGTCTATGTTATGTAAACCAAGCCACTCAAGTATGATCATGACTAAACTCGGCAGGACAACGTCCCCATCCGTTCGACCCTTGTCTAGTGGAGGTTAAACACTAGGTTGTGTACACAGAGATCGATGAATGCATGATCCTCTATTTGAGTAATGACCTAAACCTATGCATGAAATGTGGTTATCAAGTTTTGAATACGAGTTTAAGAGAGTATGATTGCAAACCATGTATGTTCATGCGAATGTTTTAAAATTTTTTATAAATTTGAGTTTTGTGAAAATGTATGTATATATGTAACATATGTGATCCGACAAGGATAGGTAGAGCTACTTGCTGAGCATATCCATGCTCAACCTATGTTCTTAATGTTTTTTGCAGATGATCTTGATGAATATGAACTATTATATGTGGAGGGTGATGGAGATGGTAATGAGCAAGAGGCACACAAGTGAGAGATTTTTAGTTAGGAATTTAGGATATTAGCAATTTCTGTAATAAATGGTTCACAACCATAAGGTAGGCTAGTTTGATAAATTTTAGAGTATGATGGTATATTTTGATTTTTGTTTACGTTCTTATGTAATCAAATAATTTCTGGAGGTTTAAGGTTTATTTGTGAATTTTTTTATTTAGTGGTATAGTAAAGGCAAGATGCCTAGTGAGGTTTGAGAAGTTTATTTTTTTCAAGTCTCACGGCGTGTTATGTTCCAAGTCATAGTGGATTTGGGGCGTGACAATTTTTCTTTCGACGTTTATTTTCACTACTCTTCTCGGGCTCCAATGTAATTGATGGAGTAGATATATCCACATGTTCTTTTTTAAGGCTGACAAATGTTTGTGAACAAATCTCAATGCCATCCTCAGCTAATCCTTGCTTAGGTGAGTCCCATATATTCTTCGATACTTCTTGCTTTAGATGGTCCCCACGCATCTTTTCCTGTAGCTCCCATGCCATATTCTAATGACTTAAATCGAAATTGTTTTGTATCTGGATACTTCTGTAATGTGAAACACAATATTTAATTATATCTATCCCTATTTATATACTAAATCAATCTACAAAATAAAAAACTGTACCTTTATGTAATCGTCCCATTGTTTCGAGCTCCAATTTATTGTGTTAGTCTGCTGATCATTGTGGCTATTTCCTGTCACTCCTGTCCAAACTTGATATTTTCTTTTTAAGTAGTCCTATTCATTCTTCAATTGCTTCTGTGTGAAATCATAATTTTTTTCCTCTTTCAAAACTAATCTAATTCTATCCCATGATTCTTTCTTCAAACTACCCCCACAAAAACGTTTTGCAACAGCTTCTTCTAAACACAAGTCTATATAACGTCTTAATAGAATTGGATCTTTCCAATTAGCTCTACCACTATCTTCAAGTCTCATCCCTACAAATATATACATAATATTCAATTAAAGTTAAATTATATTTAGTTTCAATTTACCTCTATATCATCTACTAATAGGCTCAATTCAACTCGTATGTCTTTACATACAAGCAACACTTGGAAAGCAAATGGAATAACAAACAGCTAATATAAGATATTAGAAAGGCAAAGGTCGAGACAAGATTCATTTTAGAGGTTTAGATGTAAAATTGCAATAACACACATCTTTCATACTTGATGAGAAGAAAAATACGATAACAAAATTAAGATCTTTCATCAATATTTTAAACATATAAGACAATAAGACAATTTTTGTAATTTTCTTTAACCGGTGCTTGTTGTTGCACAAGGTTCTATGATTTTTGAGATTACAGTTCCAATGAAAGTCCAAAACTCAGTAAGAGGCAATATGAGACTTATGAAAGTTAAGTTTTATTACCACTACAGAACAAAATTGATCACAAGCGAAAAAAATTGAATTAATAGTAAATTGACAATGAATAAATGAAAACAAAAAAGTATAACCATAAAATGGAATCCTAATTATTGAAATTCTTATTAATCAAGGAACTAAAATTTGGAACAGAAAAAAACCACAACACTAAATGGTTATTATTATCAAGTACAGTGCTTCTTCCCCCAATATGCATTAAAATATTAAAACACCATTTTTTGTCTTAAATTCAGCCTATGATGTGTACCATCACATATTGGTGCCACCTTTTGTTGATCCCAAGGGACATTGGTACCACTGCAAATTGAATCCACCAGCATGTAATGCAGTCCAAATAAATATTTTCCAAGGATTCAGAAAAGATATGTTAACGGCATTGAGTTTCATCTATCGATATTCAAGAAGAGAAAGGATGTTTATAAATTCTTGCTTTGCTCATTGTCAAAGTGAATCACAAGAAACATTGCTGCTGGTTCTCCAAGAGTGAACAATAAGGTATTTGCATTGCTTTCTCCACTATTTTTGTTTTTCTTCTTTCACTTGAAAATTTTCCCTAAAGTCACTCAAATAGGTTTTAAAGTCCACAAAAGATCAATTAGTTGAAAAATTAGTGTGCACTCCACCTTTGATAGATGACATAATATCTTCACCAGTATCAATTGCAAATACATATAAAATGTCTTCTATAGTATATTAAACATTAGTCATGCAATCTAATTGGCTATGCTATAAGCAATATATATGCTACTGTCAATCCATTGCTATAGACCTGACGTTGAGAAATTAGTCTATGTTGTATAGCCTACTTGAATTTATATCTAATTTCCATCACTGTTAGCTGTATTTTATATTAAGTGAAACTTTTGAGATATTGGCCAGTGGCAGGGAGTTGCTAACTTGCTATCCAATCACTTTACATGAAAATCAAAGGGGGTTCCATTACCCCCACAAAACTAAATAACACTAGTATTTTAAACCTAGGCAAAGGAAATAGTAATATCTATAAAGTCCCAAATGACTAAACCAAATCCTGCTCCGTTGTACGTAGTCCGTCTTTAATCAAATTGTATTACGTTGGGATGGAGTTTCAAAGCCATGTTCTGACCATGATGTCACCCCCTTAGCTACAGTTATATTGATTGTTCAATGGTTAGACAAAAATCACAAAACTATTTAAGCCTTAAGGTTATATCTATAACAAATCCAATGGTTGCTCAAGTGTCATCACTTTTCCTACCTAAAGGATTATTCTTGGAAGGACATCTATCCAGCAAGTTGTAATTAAATACTAATATATTACAAATTAGGAGAATACATATTGGACAATCCTCATAAGCCACGAATCAAAGGATAAGAATTGAAGACGAAACCGTGAATCTCCGTCATGAAAGTAAAATCAAAGAAACAAGAATTGAAGACAGAAACCATGAATTTTCATCATCAAATTAAAATCTTTCTTTTCTATAATTTAGCCCACTATGCAATTTCGGCCCTCTAATCATCATCAAAACAGCTTTTACAAAACAAAGTAATTGGGTTCCTGTAAATAGAATCAAGAGATATATACATATATAAATATTCAATAGACAAATATAATTAATACAAACAACACAAACATACATATTTCTGAAATCAATCATGTTTACATACCTTTAGACAACAAAGAGAGAATAAAGGTCGATGTAAAATCGTGTTTTATGATGACAAAAAGATGCCAGAGTTGTCAGAGGAAAAAGAGAGAGAATATACCACGAAGACGTGAGGAGAAGAGAAGAACAAGAATGAAACCTATATTTATAGGGTTATTTTTGTCATATAAATATATCATTTAAAACCCTAACGTCTAACCATATTCTGTATTAAGCGATAAGTGCAACTAATTGCACTTATTTTTTGTACTAAATTATGACTACATTTTCAGTGGCACTTAACAAATTAAGAAAAATTCTTTTAAGTTATCAAACAATCTTAATGTGTTTAATATCTGAATCAATTAATTTTAAGTACTTAATTAGGTTATCAAATACCCCCTAAGTACTCCACATTCAGAGGTATTCAAGTTAACCCTGTAAAATTGTAATCATATTTTTCGTATTTAATAAAATATTGGGGTGACATCCCTCTCTCGTGTGTACGGAGTTGTCATTTAATAGAGTTAGTTTTTGATTTTTTAGAGTTTAGGGTTGGGATTTAGGTTTTTAGAGTTTAGGGTTGGGATTTAGGTTAGGTTTGCCATTTGTGTTACTTATATATCTGGTGATATTAATTTTTATATCTCGCATGCAACATATATTTTTTCTCATCATTCGATATTTTTTTGTCTATCCTAATTTACTTTGTAATTATCATTTATACCTTGTTGTATTCTTTACACATGCAGCCACAGATTTATATAGATCACGTCCACATGAGTACTGCAGCACCAATTCAGGGTCTTATAGATACTTCTCTTTTACGCGGCAGCATAGTCATAGATCAGTAGCGGTCTTTTGCAGTGAAGGCCTTGATCTCGACGTCAAGAGATGTGACGGATGTTTTTGGCGGTTACTTTAGGCAGCAAACCTCCGGGTAAGATATTATCTTGACGTTGATGGGTTTGGCGGAATATGTCGAGTCGGCTCTTTTAATTTGGACCACGAACTAATTGCTGCATTTGTCGAGCGATGGAGACGGGAGACGCACATATTTCATCTTCCTGTTATAGGTGAGGCTACTATTACTTTGCAAGATGTGGAGGTGTTGGTGGGATTTGTGAGTGAACGGTTTACTCGTTACGCTGTAGTATAGGAGTACTTTCGTTCTTGAGTGATGACAGATGGTTTTGGATTGGTTGAAATTTTTACCTGAGCAGCAGGATTTCAAGGAAGCATGGATAAAGTTTGATGTCCTGTGCAGGCATCTGACTCAGCATTCATTACCACCAGATGCCCTAAATGAGATGATCTGCCAATGTCCCTGCACGTTACTTTTAATATTATTCTAAGGTCATACATTTGCAAATGGTGAGAGAAATGTTGTAAATATACTCTAGCTAGATTCATTGAGAGATTTGAGGAGTTGGGGCAGTACAGTTGAGAGAGTACTATTCTCGTATGCTTGTACAGGCGCATGTACGATACTTCAGATGCAGGAATGAAGATCACTGCAAACCCGTATATGCTACTTCCGGTAAAAAACTTAAAAGTTAACCTTACATTAGTAAGTATGTTTAACTAGTTAAGTAAATTAAGATCTAACATCTTAATTATTCGATTTTAACAGCTATTGGCATGGGAGTGATTTTCAACTATCCGTCCAACTATAGTCGATCACAAACCGTCGAGTAATTATCCACAAGGAGGTAAATAGCTTACCCGACGTACAATTTGAACTGCTCCTCAACACGTCACTAGTCACTACCATGATCAGCTGTTGATGTTGCAGTCGGATAAGGTATTCTTTTATTTTCACGAAGCATGACAATTTTTTCCATATTACATACACTTTGTTAAATCCGTATCGATGGCAAATGATCGGTTGTTGCAGTTTATATGGATGCCATACACCGACGATGTGATATTATCTCTACCAGCGTATTGTACAACAGGGGCTCATATTTGGAGAGTTAGAGTGCCTTTGATATTTTGACACATTGTCGAGTTTTATTTGCCAAATCGTGTCATGCAGCAATTTGGGATGCGCCAACATATTCCAGAGGATCCCGATACTGATTAGGGCAAGTTACATGACATGCAACTAAAGGGATATCCAGAATAGGATTAGAGTGACTATCGTAGGTCTTGGATTGGTTACTAGCATGCACATGTAGCTTCGATCATTTTTGGAGAGCCTACGAATACTTTCTAGCCATCGACTGATTACTTGCAGTGATACCATCGCCACACGATCCTCTATATTGCCCATCCCGTTCACCAAATTTGACATGATGGGCTACAAGGAGTTTCTGGACAGTTCGAGAATATGATAATTGTTATTTAGTATTATAGCATTTCACTCAATAAATCATACTTTGAACATATATTTACTGATAATTTAAATTTATGTATCCTAACAGATGAGCAGCATGTATAGGATAGGACAAGCACTCTATCTGGCCTTAGTCACAATGACCCGACATAGAGTTTTCATCCCGGTCTAAAGACGATTAGAGACGAAGCGTTTGGATCTATATAGTACTTACAGCGTTTTGAGTGTATGGGTTTTGGCCCGAATTCCTGACAGGACACTAGCCAGACTAGCCATTATCAGAGGTCAGTTAAACACGTCCCTGGCCAGACTGGACATTTGTCTCATGGAGACAGATGTCGTCATGGACATGAACTTCGCAATGATAGTAGACAAAACGAGCATATTACCCCGGGCAGTTACTACACACATATTGTCGGGAGTACACAAATCCCGACTTCGTCTGGTACATTTAAGGAGTACGATGCATACGCTTTCTCCGTTATGCACGCTAGTATTTCTACCGTTGAGCACCAGTCCCATATGCTTGGATTTTCTAATGGATCTGACCTACACCCTATATTTCAGTTCCTACATGAATCTGTCGGTGGATTTGCTGATTCATATACCTCCATATTTTTTACACCGAGCCCTATTTCACACATTCCTACTTCAGACCCATCCACCTCTACCACGATCTATCATCATTACCGAGATCCATTCGGTGCAAATTCTTCATCTTATCCTACAGGCTCACAACACAGAGTTCATGATGATGATGAGAAGGATGATTATGATGACGAGACCGATGCAGTTGAGCCGTCAGCTCACCAAGTGATTCGTGGACGATGTGAGGTTCGAAGGCCTAGGAGATTTTGTTGCTCATCGACCCCTCGAGACTCGGATCGGGGTCAACATCGTTGATATTGATTTCAGTTTTAAATTGTATACTTGATTTTTTTTTCCAAAAATTTGTAAATTCTCATGTTCAAAATCTATTTGCTTAATTTACTATTTTTTGCTTATAATTGCTAACTTTGTTATTTTCACTTATGAACTAGAATTTGACATTGAGAAATCCCCAAAAAAAATTTGTCAAACTTAGGGTTTAGCCGTCCCACTTATAAACTGTGAAAAATTAATCATCTCGCTCCATCGTTTATAATGCTGATATTAACTAATCGAACATATAAACCCTAAACCCACCAAAATTCTTAACCCTAAACTCTAAATTTGTTTTAAGGGTTTAGGGTTAAGAATTTTGATTTTTAGGGCTTATGGTTAGGGTTCAGGGTTTAGGGTTAGGGTTTTTAGGGATGGTTTATACGTTCGACTAGTTAAACCCTAAACCCCAAATCCTAAACCCTTAAACCCTAAACCCCTAAACTCTAAAAATCAAAATTCTTAAAATCGTTAAAAAAAAATCACCGATCCTAATTAATCGAACATATAAATCCTAAACCCTAAACACGAAATTTAAACTTTACAAACCAAATTTCTTAACCCTAAACCCTAAATTTGTTTTAAGGGTTTAGGGTTAAGAATTTTAGGTTTTTAGGGTTTAGGGTTTAGGGTTAGGGTTTAGTATGTTCGATTAGTTAAACCCTAAACCCCAAATCCTAAACAATAAATTTAAACCTTGAAATCAAAATTCTTAAAACCCTTTAAAAAAATTCTCCGATCTTAATTAATCGAACATATAAACCTTAAACCCTAAATACTAAATTTAAACTCTAAAAACTAAATTTGTGAACCCTAAACCCTAAATTTGTTTTAATGGGTTTATGGTTAAGATTTTTGGTTTTTAGGGTTTAGGGTTAATATTTATGGTTTAGGATTAGGGTTTTTAAGGAGGGTTTATATGTTTGATTAGTTAGACCCTAGATCCCAAATCCTAAACCCTTAAACCCTAAACTCTAAATTTAAACCCTAAAAACCAAAATTCTTAAAACTCTTAAAAAAATCACCGATCTTAATTAATCGAACATATAAACCCTAAACCCAAAATTTTACATCCTAAACATATGAATACTTAACCCTAAATTTAAACCCTAACCCTAAACTCAAATTTAAACCCTAAACCCTTGAAAAAAAAAGGACGAGCTAATTTCTTTTAAGAAAAAAAGGAATTCCAGTCAATTGGTCAGCGTGACCAACTTACCGGTCAGAGCTCGATGTGCTTGTTGAGCACGTCGAGCTCAACATGTTTTAAACTCAAAAAAAAAAAAAAAAATTGGCTCGATGTGCTTCTCAAGCATGTCGAGTATAAACTGGTGCACAAATTGTGCACCAGCTATACAATTTGAAGAGTTATTTTTTTGAGATATATTTTGATTAATTAGCCATATGTGTGTGCATGGGTGAGTGTGTGAGAATGAGTGTGTACATGTGTGTGTAATGGGGGGAGGGAAAGATTCAGTAAATTAAATGAAAAATTTTTACTTCAAATTTTGTACACAAATTGAATAAATGCTTAATGTATTAAGTGATTAAAGGAATTTTTTTTATCAAACGTATTGAATTCAAAAAGCTCTTAATCCATTAATTTTCAACATTAAGTTGTGTTATCAAACACCTCCTAGAAACAAATTTATACATTGTATATAATTTTTGTGTGTTGCATAAGTTAAAAACTAGAGCGTATAATGACGAAACATAAAAACATGAAAAAAATAAAATTTTTGAATTAATCTTGACCATCTATAGTGACAGTGGTGTTGATTCTCCTGTCCAATTCCAGCACAAGAATATCTAGCACAGCAACAATTGTGAATGACAATTATTAGGAACAAAATCAACAAATGTAAACACAAACAAGTGAAAGTAAGTTGAAATAGATATTGTTTACTATGGACCTATTACATATTTAAATTTCAAATGACTTTCAATATTCACCATCATTATTCTGAACTTTGAGTCATGAGAAAAAAATTCATTAGACAATCATTCATGTGATTTTAGATAAGCCATTTTTTAGAAATCATTTTGAAAATTTTTTCAAAATTGTTTTTTAATTACATTTTTAATTACCTTTTTAAATTATTTAGAACTAATTCTTTCAATAATATTTAGAAAAAAGAAAAAAAATATAATTCACCATTTTTTTCACATTTCGAAAAAACATCCTCCCCACGGGGTTAGGTGTACAGGCACTCGCACAGTTGTATGTAAAAAACACGCACAGGCTCATAAGACTGCGCACACTCACGCATCCGTCCTACATATAAACATAAATAAATACCTCCCCAGCCTATCTCCATACCCAGTCACCACTTCCACCGCCGGTCCTCCGCCACCTTTCACCGTCGATCGATCATTACTGATGCTCGGAAAGTCTTTCTGTTTTCAGTCTCAACTTCACCCATACATTTCATCTCTCTGCCCCCAGAGTAAGTCACACGCTCTCTCTCTACCTATCTCTGTTGGATTTTGGTACTCTCTCTCTCTAGAATCCGTGCCGTGCCGGAGATTTTGATGGTATTTTGTTCAAATGTTCGATTTTGATGCGTGAATTTATGCATGCGATTCTTGTATCTCTATAGAAGTGACTGATAAAATATGGGGCACAAGAAGCGAAACCCCGCTCCCCGCTCCAAACCCTCGGTTTCTTCTCCGGCGGCGGCTGTTTCCTCTTCCTCCGCCACAGCCACCTCCGAGGTTGCTGCAGTAACAGCACCAACCGCCGATGGTGCTTTTGCAGCAACCGACCAACAAGAAAACCTAATCTCATTGAATCCGTCGATTAATATAGCTGATGCTTCTTCGTTGAGTACTGATTACGAAAATATAAATTCAACTTCTTCTTCCTCTTCGGTAGTATCGACGACTTCATATGCTTCTATTAAAGCTGAATGCGAGCGTGCTTTGACGGCATTGCGCCGGGGGAATCATACTAAAGCCCTTAGATTGATGAAGGAATTGTCTTCGAAGCACGAAACTTCTCCCCATTCTGCGTTAGTTCATCGTGTTCAAGGGACTGTGTGTGTGAAAGTGGCTTCAATTATTGATGATCCTAATTCCAAGCAACGGCATTTGAAAAATGCCATAGACAGTGCGCGGAAAGCGGTTTCTTTGTCATCTAATTCAATTGAGTTTGCCCATTTTTATGCTAACTTATTGTATGAGGCTGCAAATGAGGGCAAAGAGTACGAAGAAGTTGTTCAGGAGTGCGAAAGAGCATTGGCGATTGAGAATCCTGTTGATCCTGCCAAGGAGAGTTTGCAGGATGAGAGCCAGCAGAAGTTAGCACCAGCTGAGGCCAGGATTGCTCATGTTCAGAATGAGCTTCGGTCACTGATTCAGAAGTCAAATATTGCATCCATTTCGACTTGGATGAAGAATCTGGGAAATGGAGAGGAGAAGTTTAGGCTGATTCCTATAAGGAGGGTGTCTGAGGATCCGATGGAGTTGAGGTTGGTCCAAACAAGACGGCCAAATGAGATTAAGAAAGCAACTAAGACACCTGAGGAAAGGAGGAAGGAGATTGAGGTTCGAGTGGCTGCTGCCAGGTTGTTGCAACAGAAATCGGAATCACCCATGTCACAGGCTGATGGGGAGAAGGGATTGGATTCTTCTTCTGGGTCGGGACAGAGAGTAGGAGAGAGACGGAAAAGTGGAAGTGCTAGGAAGAATGCATCTTCTGCTGAGAGGAAGGGCTGGGTGCGGTCATTTTGGAATTCCATGAGTTTGGATAAGAAGAAAGAATTGCTTAGGGTTAAGGTTTCAGACCTTAAGGCCCATTTTAGTTTGTCAAAAGATGGGGCTGGCGAATGAGGTAATCTCTGAAGCTCTGGCATTTGCTGAAGCTAATAAAAACTGGAAGTTTTTGATTTGCTGCCGATGCAATGAAAAATTTGCAGATGCAGACTCTCACGTGCATCATGTTCTACGTGAACATATGCCCAAAATGGAGACAGATATACCTGAAATTGTAGAGAATGAATGGGCTGAGATGCTTCTCAACTGTAATTGGAAACCACTGGACATTAATGCAGCTATCAAAACCCTAGGAGAACAATCAAAAGCTCACGATCCTGAATTTCTTGATGATACTTATCCCAAAAATGAGATAGAAGATTCAAATGAATGCTTTGCTGACAGTTATTGTAATGAAGACGAGTGGGATTCGTCACCTAGAAAGAAAGAATCAGGCGATAGTTGCAATTGTAGTACTATTAGGAGCAAAGAATATGATAAGATCTCAGACATTGTTTGGATGGACTGTGATGATAATCAAGAAGGTAAAGCGTGCTTCCCTCAGGATACCTGGCCAGTGTCTGATGATATTGAGCGTGCAAAGCTTCTTGAGAGAATCCGTACCATTTTCGAGGCCCTAATAAAACACAAATATCTTGCTTCGAGTCATCTTAAGAAGGTTATGCAATTTGCAGTGGAGGAATTACAAGGGCTAGCTTATGGTTCTCTGCTTTTTAATCACAACGTTGACCAAACTCCTTTGTGCATCTGCTTCCTGGGTGCACCGGAGTTGAAAAAAATTCTGAAATTTGTACAGGAGCTTTATCATTCTTGTGGGTTAGGTAGATATCCTGATAAAGGTAATGCATTGGATGATGCATATAGTGGCACTCAACATGTAAAGGCTTTGGAGAAGTTGGTTTTGAGTGAAGATGCTTCATACTTAAGTTTTGATGAGCATTTCCTGCCACAAAAGCATATACCAAGCTCTTGCCATAATGCAGTAATCAAGGATTCCAGTGCTGCAAGTTTGCCTGATATAAGCAATGACACTGGTGATTTACTCGATTCTGATGCTTTATTGTCATGGATATTTACGGGTCCTTCAAGTGGGGAACAATTAGCATTGTGGATGCGGGTGAGAGAAGAGAAGGCACAACAGGGTACGGAAATTCTCCAGCTGCTTGATAAGGAATTTTACAACCTACAGGGCTTGTGTGAGAGAAAATTGGAGCATTCAAGTTATGAGGAGGCATTGCAGGCTGTTGAGAAACTCTGTTTAGAAGAAGGTAAGAAAAGAGAGCATGTAACTGAATTTGTCCGGAGAAGTTACGAGTCTGTCTTAAGGAAACGACGAGAGGAGCTCATTGAATGTGATAATCAGGTTACCATTATCAGCAATAGATTTGAGTTGGATGCTATTTCAAATGTCTTGAAGGATGCTGAGTCTCTGAATGTTAATCAGTTTGGGTTTGAGGAAACTTATGGTGGCATGACTTCCCAATTATGTGACCTGGAAGCTGGTGAAGATGAGGATTGGAGAACAAAGGATTATCTGCATCAGGTTGACTCTTGTGTAGAAGTTGCAATACAGAGACAGAAAGAACATGTGACCGTTGAGGTTGGTGCATTAGTTCTTGTTGATCTTTTTCCTACATATAAATTGTACAATTATGCTATTTCGTCTCACTTTTTGTAAAATACAGCTCAGTAAAATTGATGCAAGAATCATGCGAATAGTTGCTGGGATGCAGCAGTTGGAAGCGAAACTTGAACCTGCATCGGCTTTTGATTACCGGTCAATCTTAATTCCTCTAGTGAAGTCATATATGCGGGTTTGTGCCATTTCTCTCTTTCTGTTTGACACATCTTATACATATACTCCCTTCTTTCTGTTTTGATGTTCAAATAGCTTTTCTTTTGTTCCTCTTTTCCAGGCACACTTGGAGGATCTGGCAGAGAAAGATGCCACAGAGAAATCTGATGCTGCCAGAGAAGCATTTTTGGCAGAACTTGCTCTTGATTCTAAGAAGGGTAGTGGTGGAGGAAGTGATAGTGCAAGGCATATGCACGAGAAAACTAAGGATAAAAAAAAGAACAAGGAGCATCGAAAAGCAAAGGATTCAAAGGTTCGGCTGTCACGTTTTAATTTTGCTTTGGCTCATCCCCCTCCCCAATTGGTAGTTTAGTATCAGCTGGAGCATTTATGGTCGGGATTTTATTCTTTTTCAGGTTTATAGTGGCAATGAGCTGTATATGCTTCCCCAGGAGACAAATGAAGAGGCGTATGTTTGTTTCTAGTCTCTGGGCATGTTTACACGCACAATCTTAAATTGTTCTTTGTTTTATGCATGTGAGTAAGGTTTTGTAATTTCTTTATTTTGTTGCAGTTCAATTCCAGTTGCACATGAGGAAGATCTAGATGCTGAGATTGTGAATGCTGGGAATGGTGATGCCTTAAAACAAGAGGAAGAGGAATTTAGACGTAGAATTGAACTTGAAGCTGAGGAGAGAAAGCTTGAAGAAACTTTGGAATATCAAAGGCGAATTGAAAAGGAAGCCAAACAGAAGCATCTAGCAGAGCAACATAAACGAACTGCAAAAACTAATCCCCACAAAATTGCTACAATTACTCACTCTGATGCTTTCTTGAAGCAGCAAGAAGATGATCATGATGTCAATGTCAAATGGAAATATAGCAAAAATGTGAGTGTTTATTAATATCAAACTTCTGGAAAAGATTGATGAATATCTGGAGCTTTTAGGCTTTGTTTATTTGGTGTGTATCTTGCCAAGAGTGTCATGCAATGTATTTTTTAGTTTCCAGAGGAAATTAGTCAATAAATGGTAACTTATGACCTTCAACTTTTAGGAGACCGTGGTACAGGAAAATGGATTTTCAAATGTAGTAGAAGGCTTCCCAGAGGATGCTGCTAGAGTTGCACAAATCGGTAACTTTTATTGGCTGTTTAAAAGCTGAATCTGTTTTGCAATATGCTTCCAGGATTTTGTAATCAAATGCTGGTTGTAACTTCCTAGAGTTCCATTGGTTGGCCATGTTGTGCAGGCTTATCCAATGGGGGAAGCTTAGAGGATGGCCTATTGCCTTCTGATCGACGGACAGGAAGGAGAACTAGACGGCAAAAGGGTGTAGCTAGATTAAAAGATGGAAAGCACCAGCCCATGCTGTCTGAAACAGAAAACTTGGAACTGAAATCCACTGATGAATCACATGGTGAGTGCAGTAGATACATTTCAGTTAATAATTAAGACTTGGTTGAGGTGGAATGAGTTATGTTTTGTGCTTGAATTTATC
Organism: Mitragyna speciosa; assembly: GCA_024721245.1. NCBI lineage: Eukaryota > Viridiplantae > Streptophyta > Magnoliopsida > Gentianales > Rubiaceae > Mitragyna > Mitragyna speciosa. The sequence continues at coordinate 654,819 of CM045573.1, read as the reverse complement.
AATTATTTGCTCATAGAATCAGTATTGCTCAGATGGAAACTTTAATGACTTCGGCTTGCTTGAAGGACTATGTCAATCTTATCTCTTGCGTTGTGTCATAGAATGCATTTCCTGGTTGGTTTTAGGGTAACGATAAAGTATTTACTTTGAGAAAACTTTTCTCACCTGACCATTTGCACGTCAATAATTATTTACAACTTCACCAACTGATATGCTTGATCCTATTTTACTCTTCACGTTCTGTGGTTTTCAGTTTATCATACATCGAGAGATTGGCATGCTTGCCTTTAGCTGAAGCTTCATGTTGGTTAACTGGATATTTTTGAGTTCTGAGCTTGATGTCTGTTTCTCTAATCATCATTTTTTTTGAGTTTGCTTTCTTTTCTATGCTACTATTTTTCATCTTTTTTTTCTCTTCTTGTTTCACTTTTATCCATCGTGGTGGTGGCAGTTCTCTTCCATGCATAAAGGAAGGGATTTGTTTTCCTTGATTAGAGTTAAATTTTCAACCTCATGTGCGTGCAAAACGGTTGAGAAACTGAGCTTGGAGAATTCTTGATTATGTTAGTTTGTAATGTCTCTCATTTTTTTAATTGGCTCATCTCCTAGTAAATTCTGACTGAACTTTCTTTAGTGACTTTTTTCTTTCATTCTATATCTGTTCTTTACAATCTTCGATAGTGCAAAATTTCTTTATTGAATTTCGTGGTCATCTTACTTGATTAGTTTCTTGTTTCTATGTTAAGTGTTTTGGTGATCATTTTAGTGCTGTACATGTAAGATTCTATATCATTTTTAGGTAAGTAAAGATTTTGTATTTACATGAACAATAGTGTTCCTTTTTTGCTTTATTGTCCATTGGGGTTTTGAATCTAAAGATTGCCTTGACAGATTAGCATGTATGGAAAGGCAGACCAATGTTTTGTTATATGTCTGCAGATTTGTACATGAAGGGAATATTTTTGCCTTTAGGATACTCATGTTTCTTGGTTAATTCTGTGTTAAACTAAGAGAGTCTTGGAGAATGAGAAATGTGTGTTGAAGTACGTAACGTTATAAATGATGAAGGAACTCTCAAATATCTCTTGCTTCAGGGCACAGTGTCAAGAGGGGTTCAGTGTGGTGTTTAGAAATCGTGGACTGAGTTTGAGAATGCCTGAGAAGACGTAAATTCTTGTTTTCTTTTGGAGTTAAGAATCAAATATAAGATCTAAAACCTTATACACTGCTTCTGTATGGATCTTGTGGAGTTTGACTGGATGAGCTTTTGAGTGGACTGATGGCAGAACACAGCTAGTGAGAACATATAACTTGAATTTATTAGTATTTTATTGATATACAAAATGTAAAAGCTCCATGTTAATTCTCTATTGTTTTAGCGATGGAGGCCATGCTGCTTTACAAAGTGTTAGCTGCCTTGATGAGGACTTTGATTAAAAGCATGACCTGCCTTCTAACAAAGTGTATACCGAACCTTATAAGGTGCAGCCCTGCTTGGTTGTACTGTTAGATTATTTTCTTCACTTTCAGAGTGAAACCAAAGGAGAAAAGGAAGAAAAGACGAGATAAAATTGAGGGTTCAAGCTAAGAAGTGCATTGTCCCGCATTGGACTTTATCATCTGATCCCTCGGAGAAACTGGCTTTTGTACTTTGTAATAGCCGGATGCTTGAGTTCATAACTAGTGGTACTTCCTTTTATCCTGTTGACTGTTAAAGCAGTCAGATAAAAGGATGAAAAAGAGTTATTTTTTTGGTGCATTATCAAAGTTAAAATGGGGAAATTTTTTAGTGATGAGGTCAGCAATTGGCCAGCTTCTGAAGGTTGAGGGCAACGGCCAATCTAGTCCTTAGTTGTGGTAGATAAAAAGTCATTGTGTAGTCTTTTGCTCACCATGCATTAAAGTTTTCATTGACGCTCTAGTGGCAATATTTGGCCTTAGTTGGGATGCTTTATTGGCAGGCGAGCAAGTGTTGACTTTCGAACTATTTTTAAGAGTGGAATAATATGGTGGAAATTACTCATACTTTACTTTTGCCTTAAGCATAGAGCATATGTTGTTTCTTGGATGTTGGTGATGGTCTTAGGGAGCCCAAATGAGAAGTGAGTTTGTTTGCGGTCTTCTTGATGGAAGTACTTGAAAATTTTCTGCTTAGTTTTGTTGAAAGTGAACCAAACATCATTTGTTCTTTGATTCTCTTCTGTATAATTATGAGAGATTTGCCTACCAAAAATCCAAATGCGCATGTCGGATATGTCTAACTAGTATGACTGACTATATACAAAAAAATAGCACAAAGTCTTCAATCTTTTTGGTTTCTCCCGTCTTACAACTATATAGATACCTTCGACAAATTTAGAATTGAACTAACAAAATTGGTGGCATTGACAACCAGCAGGTGATTCTGAAAAACCTTTATGTATTGAGGAAAAAGTTAATGCCAAATGGTATTTTATTTTGTGACTATTAGTTTCAGAGACATATAGAACTTTAGATGGAAAATTTACTTGGTATGAACACATGATTAAATATGTGCAGGTAATAAGCACTTTATGAAGTAGAGCATGTTTAATGTCTCTCACTTGGTTTGAACTCTCTTATGGAAATTGGTGCAGAAGTCGTATGTTTGGAGGGAATATTAGGTCATTGTCCATTCTGTACCTCTCCAGATATACTGAAATTAAAGTGATTATTTCATGATTAAGAATTCGGTTGTGAGTTAAGGTTGAGTGAGAAATCAAAGAACCAAAGTAAAGTTTTGTATCCAACTTTGATTCGATTGTTCTTTTGATGTGTCAAATATTGGAAATCTCTATCTGGGAGTTGAAAACCAAAAACTGAAGCAAATTCAGGTGATTGAATATATGTGGGTATCTTGTGAATATTCAGGTAGGTTCTTGGTTTGGGTCTTGTCTATGTCCTTCTAGATTTTTGCTTAAATTGCCTTTTTGACCCTATTGTTTATTGTGTGCTGGTGTTTTTCTGTGGTGGACTATGGATTCAAGATGGAAAAGAGAGAGTTGTGTGTATTAATGTAGTGATGTATGACAGTGGACATGGTTTAACAAATTTGGCTGTAGCTGATGTCCTTTATCAGGTTTAGAAGCGATCTATCTTGTGGACCTAATCTAGGATAATTCTTTTTAATGTTCTGTTGTTCCAAGTTCTTTAATGGCTAATGCTTCAATACAATATTGGATTGTTGAAGTTCAACAAGAGTGATGAAATCTGGCTCTCTTTGCATTTAGTTTCATGCATAAATAAAGTTATTTTTGTTTTACGGAAGGGTGGTGGTGGTTGGAATGCATTTAATTTTTCTTCAAATGACATAAGTATTAACTTCCATTACATTTTGTTACTTCATGCAATATTGACAATATTTTCCTTTCTTTTTCTGATTTACTAGTCGTCAGTTTAGAATGGTCATCCTAATAGTATGTTTTGAAGTGGACTTACTTTATTATTTTATCACTGTGCAATTCTTTGAAAGATTTGCAATTCCATTATTCTGTTTTAATTTCTTTTTCTGCACCATTGACTAGTGCAATTTTCCTACCATTGATGTTAGCATCAGTTCTTCTGTTAGCAAAGAATTACATGATCAGCATGTATCTGCTAAATAAGATTATTATTTTTTATATTTTTGAGAGCAAAAATAACACTATCCTTACCTTGTAGATAATGGAACAAAGACATTGAGACAACTACAGGCAGAGGAGGACGATGAAGAAAGGTTCCAAGCTGACCTCAAGAAAGCTGTTCGCCAAAGTCTTGGTGTGTCTCTTTCTTAACTTTTCATGTTCTTATTCTTTATTTTAAGCCATTTTCATGTCTGAGTTAGCTAGTAATGTAGAACCTGTTAAGCATTAAAAATCGGTATAATCATTCAAAGTTTTCAGCTTTAGTTTTCCTGAGATGTAAATCCATGTGCTATCCATGAAGAGTTGCTTGTTTGCTTTCCAATGGTAGTGTTTGGGAAGGCTGTTTGTTTTCAGATATCTTGAGATGTAAAATAATGTGCTTTTTATGAAGAATTGCTTGTTACTTTTCAGTTTGTGTTCGGGAATGCTGTTCTTTGTTGTTGTTATTTTGCTCTCCGTCGCAGGGCCGGGGGGGGGGGGGGGATTCCAGTGGGTCCTTGATGATTAACATATGTATGTATTTATGTATGTAACTATGTACTATATATGTGACCATATTTAAGTTATATGTGTGGACTATTCTTGCCAGAGTCTTCTATATATTGATAGTTAAACAAGTCGGCCATGGATTTCCTGATACGAAGTCAAAATTACTGCATTGTACTAGCTTCAATATGGTGCTATAAATCTTTGTGTTTTTTAAGTCTTTAGGAGTAAGACCTCGGTCCAACTTCTGGAAAATTTGCCTCGAACACAGAAATTGGACCTCTTAAGCATAAAAGACCATGTGCCGCTTTTTGGAAGATAGCTTGTCAAAGCGTGTACATGAGGTTTCCTGAACCTAGCACTGGGATCATAAACACAATTTCCTTGCTTAAATAGTACTAGTCCAATAAATGGAAATATCAATAAATGAGAAGACGGTTTGGTGGATTTGGCATGATAGTAATAATCCATTTCTCTTTCTGGGCTTCACCCAGGGACTGGGACCAGATTTAGTCTCAAGTTTTAAGAGTTATTTCCATGATGATGAAATTGCTTTCAAATTCAGTGTTATTCCACGAGTCAACTAATAATTTCTACATAATGTTTCCTCTCTCTCTCTTTTTGGGGAATGCCAGATTCATTTAATGCGCATCAGAAATTGCCTCCTGCATCAAAGTTGGGAATGCCACCCAAAAACTTTCCCGCTGCAGCTGACTTGACTTTTTCAGCTAATGAGGTCACGACTGAAAATTTAGATGGGATGGATGTATATGGTACTGGGTTGAAGAATGAAGTTGGCGAATACAATTGCTTTCTTAATGTCATTATTCAGGTTTGATTTAGAGAATCCTTTTCCCATAATTGCTTTGTTATTATGGTTTCTGTTTTCCTCTTGGCATTGGGGATTAGCTGGGTCCTTCTTATCTTTAAATAACATGTGTATACAGAGTCTTGTAATTTTTTATCACATCTTTTCTTTTCAGTCCTTGTGGCACTTACGACGGTTTCGAGATGAATTTTTGAGGAGATCATCATCAGAACATGTACATGTTGGCCATCCTTGTGTTATATGTGCATTATATGATATTTTTAATGCTCTTAACACTGCTTCCATGGATACACGAAGAGAAGCTGTTGCCCCTACTTCTTTGAGAATTGCTCTTAGCAACCTCTATCCTGATAGTAATTTCTTCCAAGAGGTAAATCTTGAACCTATTTTTGAGCATCCCCCCCCCCCCCCCCCCCCTTCTCTCTCTCTTCCTCCTCTTTTCTCTTCTCTCTTTTAACTGTCCGCAATTTTGTAATTAGCTTGTAGAAATCTAAAAGAGTGATTATCTGGAGGTTTTCTGTTACTTCTCGGTTCATAAATTTTGGCTAATTTGAGAGCAACATACAGGGACAGATGAATGATGCTTCTGAGGTGTTGGGGGTCATATTTGATTGCCTTCATCGATCATTTACTTCACCCTTGTGTGCTTCTGATACTGAATCGGTAGATAGTAACTGCATGGGCTCTTGGGACTGTGCAAATGGTGCTTGCATTGCACATTCTCTTTTTGGCATGGACATATTTGAAAGAATGAATTGTTACAACTGCAGTTTGGAGTCCAGACATCTAAAGTACACTTCATTCTTCCACAACATCAATGCTAGTGCTCTCCGCACAATGAAGGTATATCCTATGGAAATTAGTCTGTGTCTTAAATGGTCTAATTATTGAAATTTATTAGTCAATGCTAGTGAAGATTGTTTATCCCCTTGACCCAGTTAACGTGGAGGTCTATGTGTACCTTTTAGGTTATGTGTCCAGAAAGCTCATTTGATGAGCTTCTAAACCTCGTTGAGATGAATCACCAATTAGCTTGTGATCCAGAGGCTGGTGGGTGTGGAAAGCTTAACTACATCCATCATATTCTCTCAGCTCCCCCGCATGTTTTCACAACAGGTATCTACCGTACCGCCCCGCACCCCCTACCCCCCCCAAAAAAAAAAAAGTGTCAAAAGGATTATAGTTTGTGTTCATTGTCATATTGTAGAATCTCTAAGTATTTCTTTTCGAATGCATCTTTCAGTTTTGGGTTGGCAGAATACCTGTGAACATGTTGATGACATTACAGAAACATTGGCAACCTTATCTACAGAGATGGATGTCAGTGTCCTTTATCGCGGTCTTGATCCAAAAAATAGACATTGCTTGGTTTCAGTGGTATGCATCTATACCTTCTCTTTAGGTGATTATGAATCATTTGTAATTCCATTCTTTGACAACTTAACCAGTGCTGCATAGTTATCAACCTCTTACTTTTTCAACCGATTACTTGTTTTCATCTTTAGGTAATCCATAAATGGTCATAGATTCAAGATAGAATGGTTTTTCTGTACCTTGTCCAAAAAGCAGCGTTTTTGTAGCTTTTAAAAGGGGCAAAAATGGCGGTCCTCCAAATTTCGTGTATTTGGTGATTTGTCTAGTATTGCACTGCAAAATTGGATTAGTGATCCTATCATTAGCGGCCTCAACTGGCGATTAGTGTATATATTGGTGATTAGTGTATATATTGTGTATCCATTTTTCTCTGTCGACCCATATTAGATTAGTTTCTGTTACTTAAAGGCTCTCACCCTGCTTTCCCTCTTTTCTCTCTCAGAGAAACTCAGACACTACATGATTAAAATGATATATATGCATGTATGTCTGTATCTCCCTCTCTCTCCCTCCATCCCATTCCTTCTGCTGTTGTACATGATAAAAATCTGATAGAACCTGTTTGCTTAAAATTCCTGATATCTATGAATGTATGTATGTTTCTCCCTCACTCCCCCCCCCCCCCAAAAAAAAGAAAAAAAAAAAAACCACCACCACCACCAATAAGAAAAATCCCTTCTATTCTTCCGTTGTGTATGCGCATGATAAAAATCTTGCTAGAACCCGTTTGGTTAATATTCCTGATCTCTTCAGCACTCTAGGCAGGATTGAGATGGGATACTTAAACGTTGCACTAATGCATTTAAATGCTTTAACATCTAGGGTAATACTTAGCTCAAATAGTTAGTTTAAACCAGATCTTGTGAAATTGGTTATTTTAGTTGCATCTGAGGTGAATGTGGATGGACCCTTGTCCTTGAACACGAGTGTTTGAATATTTCTTCTCATAGTCTTTTATGAGCTTCTCTTTGCAGGTTTGCTATTATGGGCAACATTATCACTGTTTTGCCTACAGTCATGATCATGAACGGTGGGTTATGTATGATGACAAAACCGTGAAGGTAAAACTCATTTGTCTTGCTTTTACTCCTTTTATACCCTTTGTTTCATGAAACAAGATACGACTTAAGGTGCGAAACAGGTGATTGGTGGCTGGGAGGATGTTATTACAATCTGTGAAAGGGGGCATTTGCAACCTCAGGTCCTCTTTTTCGAAGCAGTGAACTAGGATGATGGAGTTCATTACACAAAATAGTGCACCAAGGGTGGCATTTACCATGGGCCACTAATCGTGTGTTGAACTCATTGAAGCATCGATATGCATGCGCTGTACAGCTCTTCAAGATGCAAACTTCCTTTAATATGGGGAGTTATGAAGTTGATAAGAACTCCAGAATTGTAACATACGAGTCTGGAGATTTTGTTGTGTATTTCAGGAAAGCAGGATTGGCCTGCAGAGAAGTTTTGAAAGTTGTCTGAAGATTGATATAATGAACAGAAGAGTAGATTTGGGGCTCTCGATATTTGAAATTAGTTGCAGAACTGAGCCTTGTTGGTGTTGGAATTTCTTTTAATCTTATCTCACAAATGAGGCATTTTGGTTGGTAAAATAGGATCAGTAGTGAGAGCCCAAGTTGCCTGGCCCTTAAATAGGTGGAGATGTGAAATTGACCTCTCAGTGGCGTTGGCAGCTAGCACCTTATGTTGGCAAATACTACTACAGATGTACACAGGAAAGTTTAGTATTAGTTTCATATATAATTCATTATTTTCTGGTATGACGAGGAAGGTTGTGTATAGGTCAGATGTTTACCCCTTCGGGGTTCACTACTACCTCAGCCCCATAGTCGGTCTGCATTTTGCAATACTTATTTTGCAGAAAAATTTTGGGTAGCTTATTATTACGAGCGAGACTGTAATACAATGATGATGATGATGATGATGATGATGATATGTTCTAATTGAAGGACAAAAGCAAGATCATATGCTCTTTCTATATTAATATTTGTTCTTCTGGTATTGCTTCGTGTTACCTCCTGTCTAGCGCGGGGGATTGATTTTAATTTGTTTGTACGAGGTTGTTTTACCTACAAAGGAGGAGGTTTCAAAGTTTGATGAGATCGCAGAATACGGTACTTAAGTCGTGGGAACCAGAACCAGAATGAATGAACATCCAAATATTTCTTTTCTTAATCTCGTTCGAGCAGTCCAAAATACTGGATCTGAATTTGATCTGTAGATAATCTGAGATATATAAAGTGTTCCTGTTGGCATTATGAATGGTGTGTCATTCTTACAAAAGATGATTGATTTATATCTATCTATCTACCTACTAGATAAAAAGAAAGCAGGCAGCTTCATTTTTGCCACGTGGCAGGCCTTTTATACAAGGTAGGCCTGAATTGATGTGCCTGATATCCGATTTTTTGAGTTATCTGGTTGTCAATTTACTTTTTTGTCCTCATTGACAATGAATGACGTGGTTGGAGTGTGCTAAGAATTTTTGCTCTGTGCATAAGATTTCCGAGATGGGCTGTTCCATTTCAAGTTCCTATTGAGTCCATTTTATAACATAGGAGATCTTGAACAGTGTAAAACTGTTCATGGAGTGGGATGTAAATTTAGACAACACATGGGTAGCCATTGCATGTACCATGTGGATTTTCAACAACTCTATTCTTTGAAGGTCTTCGAATTGCCGCTCAGTTGCTCTGTCCTTTTCCTCAGTCTTCGTTGTTTCTTTTTTATGTTTTTTTTTGGTACTCTCACTGCATCTACGCCATGCTTCACTGTTTATATTAGATCCTTCATTTTTCCTTGAAATTGGCAGATTGTTCGGTTCAATCAATCCTCGCCTCTCAATCTTGTACCTTCATTCTCTCTTAACCATTGGATTGTGCATGTCTACATTTGATGGGAGCTCAACAAATCTACTGCCTTTGTAGAAATGGAAGCGACCGTCTTTTCCTTAGATTTGACAATAGAGAGGGCCCGAGAGGCAGCAACTTCTACTACAATCTGGTTTTGTCCGATCATGTATTTTCCCTCTTTCATTTTTTGTTTCCAATTTGCTGCTCTCCTTCATCTTGCTTCCTCATTTTTCGTTTCATTTTCTTGTCACCCGTGCTTATCGGATTTTGACTTTTACTTGTTATGATGTGATGTTTACTTTTTGCTTTAAAAAAAGGGATAATTTTACATATTTCCTCGTGGTTTACTATAATTAAACTCGTCTTCCTTTCGATTTTAAAAATTATACTCCCTGTGTTTATATTTTTTATAACAAAATAAGTTCATTTTGATAATGTAATTCAAAAACACTTAACCAAACACCTCAAAATATACTTAATTGTTTAAAAAATAAATAAATAAATATTAAAAATTAATTAATGTCTTAAAAATGTCAAAAGTACTTATATTCTTACATCAAATTTTCAATTTTTACCAAATATTACTTCTTCAAAAACTCAGTTATCTGACTAATTTCAATAAATTTACTTTATCTATTAAAATTTTACAAACAAATATATTAATACGAAAGAAATGACTAATTTAAAAGTAATTAAACATATTTTAAGGTGTTTGATTAGTGTTTTTGAGTTATATTATTAAAATAAATTTGTTTTGTTACGAAAAATATAAACACAGAAGGTGTAAATGTAATTTTTAAAATCTGAGAGGAGATAAGTGTAATTATGACAAACCTCATGAGAGGTATGTGAAATTATCCCTTAAAAAAAAGTCCTCCATTTATCATAAGAAATATCATATTGGCTATTGTTGTTCTTCGTTCCATTCCAACTGGTATGCCTTTTATTCCTTTCTACCTTTTTTTTTCAAGTTCTCCTATTTTTGTTTCCCTTTTAATGGTTTATAGAAGACAAGTTTAGTTAATCATATTTACCTTATTTATGAATTCTTGCACACTTATGGTTACCATTTTGTTAATTTTTATATTTACTTTATAAGAAGTATTCCTGTATTTTTGGTTCTTTACACATTGAATAACAATTTATGTTGCTTATTTTTCTTGGTCCATTGATCTTTTATTATTATTTTTATCAGATTCCAGGTGTTTGATTGATTTAGCAACTTTGAAGTGAGGTATGTTGTTAAGATTTTTGCTTTTGCTTCTGAATTACCCATAGAATAGATAATTTTGATGTGTTATAGAATGGATGTTAAAGAATTAGTACTTTTCTATTTTACATGGCTTATTTGATTTTTATCTGTTGATCCTCTAAATATGTATTTTTTTTAAGATATCAGTTTTTCGTATTTTTCTTAAATAACGATTTATTGTATTAAAATAAAGAGTGAAAAATTAATAGAGAGCTCAAAAATATTTGATCACTGCATGCTAGAATATTATATCCTATTTGCCTAATAAACCAATGCTGAGTTGGTGAATGAGAAATGTGGTTTCTCCACACTATTCATCACAAATAAAGGCTTAATTAATCAGCCAGTAAGCTCTCACATAGTAGAAAATCAGCTGCAGCATCATATCATGCCCTCTCAATTTGCCTAAAAATAAACTCTTACAGATTACGTTGCTTGAAAAGTTACTTAAAACTCATTAGTTGGTTTCTCTAGAACAATCATCATAAATAGGAGACTCTTGGATGTGCTCATGTACTTCCTCAAGAAGTTTGTTCATCTATGATTGATTATGATCCAGGAGACATGCATGACGGAATAGCTGCTTGCTCATCTGCATTTCATATACTTCATAATGCTAGTATTAGTAAATATATGAGACAAATTATTTTTAGATATTTAATAATCTTCAATTCCCTTTTCTTTTGAGTTCAGATTGTAACTATTTTGAGATGTTTAATAATCTTCATTCTAATTGTTTTTTTTTCTTTAATTTTAGATGACAATGCCAAGGCCCATGTATCATGTCCTTGATGTTAATAATAATGGTGCAAGTAGTAGAAAGACCCATACTTAACTAAGTCATGGAACGTCACTGAAGAGATTCAAGCAGTTACTTCTTACCAACTCATGTTGCCATCAATTGTCAAATTTATTTATAACATTCTTATTCTGCATGTCTATATTAACAAGAATGTTCTATTCAGCAGTTTAAAATAGCATAAAAAAGAAAAAAGTAAAACTCCTTATAGGACAGTAATGAGGATGTTAATTGGGAGATCAAGTTTCTGTTTTGCAAAGAACACACCAAAGTTGAAGCCAAGTAAATAATTAATAAAAGATAGATTCTTCATTTTTATTCTATGACTTTTGATTTGTAAATGCTGCAGATTTAAACGAATTAATGTTGAAAGATGATACTGTAATGCTACGTGCTACATATTATTCCCAATAACTATTGATTCTATTCATTGCTCTTGAGCTTAAGGAAACTGGTGTCAGTCTAAGTTTTGATCAGGCATGACAATTTCTCTTAATATAGATGTTCACCAATTTTGGAACAACATCTGAGAACTAAGACCTATTTTCAGTATGATTAAATGAAATGAAACTATTTTATTCAAATAATGCACAATAAAATTATTCAATCAATATTACGTTTAATCCACTTTAGCTCTAATACATGCATAAAATATATTTCTCCTTTTCTATAATACTTGCTTCAGAATAGTACAAACTCTTACGGTCCGTTTGATTGGATATAAATATTTTCCTATAAAGTTATTTTCATAAGAAAATATTTTGCATGGAAAATGTCATTTTCTTTACAATTTTTTGGTGTTTGGATAACAATGTGAAAATCTCTTGAAAAGTAGTTTTTTATTTTTTATTGTTAATATGAGTTAAAAAGACTAATAATAATTGTAATAAATGTTTGACAAGTAACTAGAGTTAACTAGAGATTGTTTTGTTTATAATTAATCTTGAAAAAAAATATGATGGTAAAATAACTATAACTATATTATATTATTGTGGAGCCCAAGATTACGAAAGAATTAGTTGATAAGAATTAAAAACAAAAATTAGTTTAGTAATTGAAGTTAAAAAAATAGGTACTTAAGATTTAATGTCACTCTTGAACTTTTAGGAAAATAATTTACATTCATTATGTAAATCATTTTCAGTCAAAGGAAGGAAAGTTGGAAAACATTTTACGCAGAAAAATATTTTATGGTGTTTGACACCAAGAAAAATTTTGAAAATATTTTTTAGGAAAGTATTTTCAATCCAAACAAACAGACCCTTAAAATTTCTTATTTCTTACATATTATAGAAATAAAAACTATATTAGATGATGAACTTGCAACTTTAAATTAAAATCACACCATGGTTTGGTGTCTCGCACCATGACAAGCATACCTAAAGACATTTATCATGAGGTTATCGCTGTCAAAGTATATACAAGTGAGGAATTACTTTAGTTGCCTCTACTAAATACTAATGAAGAAATGCGCCCAATGGTTGCAGATGTTGTCATATCTGACCCAAATGTTGAAATGCTGACAAGTGACGATCAAATGTTTACTCCAACAACGAAGAAACAACATGATGAACTTGCTAGAACTTTTTATACACATAAAGAACTATCTTCAACAATTTGAAAGAGGGTTGGGACATCATGCTGCCGTCAATTATCTTTGAATGATAGCAAAATCTAATGGATCACAATTCCACCCATAACTAGCATGTAATTAGCTTAATTTGTGTACTTTAACATTGGTATATGTTAGCTTCTATGAACTAATGCTTGTCACGTATGAATATAAAGTACTACTGTTGGCTATCTTCTGTTGTTGCATTTGGCATAGAATTAAGCAAAAGTTTATAAGAACATCACATTTATTCTTCTTCATTAGATTAGGTTGCTTTTTTTAATCGACTTGAATTCATGCATTTTGCTTACTATTTCATGAAATTTGGTTCTATTCACGATTAGATTAAAATATTATCTTCATTTACACTACTTAATTCTAAGAATTATGTATCCATTTCTCACAATTAGTGGGCCCTGGCTGTGCCTTGCACTGCCAGGTTCTGCTAGTTTTATCCATACAAACTCAAACGTGAGATTTTGTGGCTGCATGTGAAATTTGGAAAGTAAAATTTTGTCATGAACGCGTCAAATTTTGGACATGGATGGCATTACGCTTACTGAGTTGATACAGCTGAATTAATTATTAGGCATATCTACTTATAAACAATAAATATTGATATTCGCACGATAAAGTTATAACTAGAGATTTGGATTTCGGCTTGCACGGTTCTCTAAGTGAACGATGTCAAATTCAATATTCTTTTGAACCTGTGGGAAAATTGCAGTTTGGTTTCCTAGTTTCGGTAGAGTTTGTCACTTGTATTCTCTACTTACCATAATTAATTTGATACTTGGCTGGAATTCGGAGAAGTGAACATGCCTTTGTCAACACGCAAAACGCGTGGGATATCTGGTGAAAGGGCCACTATAGTGTTCTGCTGGGAAGTATAAAAACAAAGAAATTTCAAATCCAAAGTAGGAATCTCGTCTTATATGCCTTCCAATGGGCCAAATTTGTTAGTATATTGATCGGAAAAAAAAAATTCGGCAAGGGTGCTAGAAACAATTTTTTGAAATCTAAACGCGGCGTAGATTTTTTTTTTTTAAAATAATAGTGCGCCGCGTTTGGGAATGGAAAAAGTCAGATTTTTCATTCCCAAATGTGACGCTAACACACAACAACGGACAAATGAACACGTGTCAGATGGTGTCTAAAGCCAACAGCATCGACAGCACGCGCTGGTCAACAGGGCAGCTTCTGCCGGCTGACCGACTAACATGTCAGTTGCTTTTTCGAGTGCCAAACGTGGCGTTTCTTCCATTTTTTTTGTTGAAATTATCTAACCGTTGATCAGCTGAGATCAACGGCTAGTTTTGGATTCCCAATTATAAATACCCCCTCCTCAATTCGGCAACACACACACGAATTCATTTGCACACACCACCAGACTCTCATTTCTCTCTCAGTCACCATCTTCTTCCTTCTCTTCTGATATTAGTTGCACAAAAGTTCCAGAGCCATTTTCATTTTCATCGGCAGAAAGAAAGCCATTCCCTTCTCTTATGAAACAACATTTTCGTCGACCATAAGAAAGCTGCAGACAGAAAGCTTGAGCACTCTGGTTGTGGATACTAAAATATCATGTTAGTACACTGTATTTATTAATTATTATTCTATTATAATGTGTTTACATAATGTGTTGATAATTATTGTTCTGTTATAATGTGTTTATAATTATTTTTATGTTATTGTGTATTATATAGTTGAAAAATTGTTATTACTTATTAGTAATTATATAGTTATTTGTATTTATGCAAATTTATAATTTAGGTCGAAAATGACTTAGATAATTGCATGTAGACCACAAGACTAGTGCTTATTTACATTTTGCATGTGTATATTTAGGGAAATTACAATTTGGCCCTTGGAATTTTATATAATTATGAAATGGCCCTAAAATTTTGACATAATATAATTATGACTCCAAAAGTTACATCTATTTACACTTTAGCCCCTATAATTATGAAAAAAATACAATTAGGCCCCTGAAAGTGTTGTATAAATATAAATTGAACCCTAAACTTGTACATAATTAAATTATGACTCGGTTAATTTTGCATATTTACACTTTGGCCCCTATAATTATGTAAAATTACAATTAGGCCCCTATATTTTACGTAATCATAAAATGGGCTCGAAACTTGTACATAGTTAATTTTTAACTTCGAAAATTTTATATATATACACTTTGTTCCCTATAATTAGGAAAAATAACAATTAGGCCCCCAAAATTTTATGTAATTAAAAATTAGATCCCAAACTACTATATAGTTAATTTTTCTCCCCAAAAGTTTTACATATTTACACTTTGGCCCCTATAATTAAAAAAATTACAATTATGCCAGTAAAGTTTTACGCATTTTTAAATTGGACTCAAAACTCGTATGTAGTTAATTTTTCACTCTAAAAATTTCTCAAATTTACAATTAGGCCCTTATGATTATGGAAAATAGCAATTAGGCTGGTGAAGTTTTACTTAATTAAAAATTGGACCTGAAACTTGTGAATAGTTAAGTTT
Source organism: Mitragyna speciosa (assembly GCA_024721245.1). NCBI lineage: Eukaryota > Viridiplantae > Streptophyta > Magnoliopsida > Gentianales > Rubiaceae > Mitragyna > Mitragyna speciosa. Next base: position 639,435 of record CM045573.1, on the reverse strand, counting down.
AACCCCGAAAGTTTTACATATTTAAACTTTGGGCTTGTAATTATGAAAATTACAATTATGTCCCTGAAGTTTTATGTAATAATAAATTAGTCCCGAAATTTGTACATAGTTAAATTTTGATCTGTTACTTTTGCATATTTACACTTTGGCCCCTGTAATTATGCAAAATTATAATTAGGTCCCTATATTTTACGTACTCATAAAATGGCTCGAAACTTGTACATAGTTAATTTTTAACCCTGAAATTATATATATATTACACTTTGTTCCCTATAATTAGGAAAAATAACAATTAGGCCCCCAAAATTTTATGTAATTAAAAATTGAACCCCAAACTACTACATAGTTAATTTTTCACCTCGAAAGTTTTACATATTTACACTTTTGACCCCTATAATTATGCAAAATTACAATTATGCCGGTAAAGTTTTACGTATTTATAAATTGGACTCCAAAGTACATAGTTCATTTTATGTAATGTCTCAAATTAACAATTAGGCCCCTATGATTATGAAAAATTATAATTACGCCCGTGAAGTTTTACTTAATTAAAAATTGGACCCGCAACTTTTAACCATGTAATTATGAAAATTACAATTACTTCCTTGAAGTTTTACGTAATAAAAAATTAGTCCCAAAATTTGTACACAATTAAATTTTGATCCGTTACTTTTTCATATTTACATTTTGGACCCTTTAATTTTAATATTTATATTTTCAACCCAATAATTTTGAAAAATTTAAATTTGACCCCTTAAGTTTTACATGATTATGAATTTACTCCAAAACTGTTAAATAATTATATTTAGGGTTTAAACGTTAATTAAATTTTGTCCAGTCATTTTCATACTTATATTTTGGTTCAGCATTTGATTTCCGAATGTGAATGTCATTACTACTTTATGATTAATTACAGTTACGTATTATGTTACACAAAATACTTAATTGGATTCGCATTGGTTAGATAATGTGAAAAATGTCGAACGATCATACTTTATCAGTTCATTTATACTGGGAAGGAAAATTTGTGTATGCCGGAGGATCAATGTTGTATGACCCACCTATGCCAAAAAAAGTTTTGTTCCTTAGACAAATGATATGCTATTAGGAGTTGGTTGATAAAGTTTATAATGCTATGGGTGTAGATCGAAATAGATACAAAATTAGTTTGATACTTAGGAGTTGCTTTCAACAACAAGGTGTATGTAGTGCTACACCTTTGGATGACGATGACGGAGTGGACACGACGAACTACTTCAAAGCAAACACTCGAGAGCCAACAAAGATCTACGTGGAGGTTGAAGAGATTCAAACAGTAGAACAGCAGGATATTCAATGCAATGAAATTGCATGGACACACACTTTGATCAAGGCACTAGTCTACGTGGCACGTTGACGTTAGAAGAAGCATGGACATCTGATATGTACAGAGGTCAGTCTACTCAGTGTGAAATAGGAGATGGCCAGCGGACTAGGGGAGGACGTCGAAGAGGCAGCAGAAACCTTGTTGATCAAGACACTAGTAGCAGTGTTGCAAGTATGTATCTATCTTCGGCAGGAGAGTTTTCTTGTGAGCAGGACGATGATGATACACCCCACATTCGTGGTACAGAACCGGAAACTGATGTTTAAGATGATGACATGGACTCCAAACTGGAACCTGAATTTGATGAGTCCGAAGATGATATGAAATAAGGATATAATGAAACTGGACAAGAAGATGCACAGAGACATTCGGATATGGGTCCTAATTCAGCATGGACGGGCTACGATCCTGGAACACTACAGTATGATGTTGGTGTAGATGTAATTTTACAATTTGACCCCTTAAGCAGTGGTCCCGTTGAGAGGCTTAATTTGTACAACAAGTAGACAGGGTGACATCCGGTTGAGCATGCTATTTGATTCAAAAGAAAAGGTAATCAAAGCAGTAAGATTGTGATCTATTAGAAAAAATAGAGAGTACAAAGTTCGGGAGAGTACTCTAACCACTTGGTATGTCTGTTGTAAGGCTCGTCATTCGACACCTCTATGCAATTGGCAATTGAGAACGACGTTGCGTAAATCTCATACCATGTGGATGATAGTTACTCTTGCAGACGAACATACATGTACTCAGGTAAGCAGCAGGAATAATCACCGGTAGTTGAGCTCTAATTTAATCGCCGAGTACATTTTACCTCATATTAGTAATGGTCCATTGTTCAAGGTGAACGAGATCCAAGCAACAATTAAGTAGCAATTGCATTACGATGTCTCTTGCAGTAAAGTTTGGTATGCGCATCGCAAGGGCCGATTAATATTATTTATAGAGACTGGCTATCGTCTATACACATTCTTCTAACATATATGGAAGAGTTACAACACAATAATCTAGGGATAGCTGTTGTGTGGGCCCTACATCTTGACAGCAGTCCGTACAATAAAATTTTCAACTATGTATTTTGGTCTTTCAAGTCCTACCATTCAAGCCTTCCAATTTAAGAAACCAATGATATGTGTGGACGACACTTTTATGAAAGGAGTTTACCAAGAAAATTACTTGTTGCAATCAGATACGATGCATGCAATCACCTCATGCCCCTAGCTTTTACCCTCGTTGACGAGGAGAACAACCGAAGTAGGTATTGGTTCATGAGGTTATTGCGCATTCATGTTTGCGACAATATTGAAAAAGTGTGCATCATATCCGATAGGCACAAGTTGATTATTCATGCAATGACGACGATTGAGGAATGGCAGGAACCATAGGGAGTCCACCGCTTTTGTCTTGTTCCCATGCAAATCAATTTTGCAAAAATTTAAGAATGATAGGTAATGTCCAAATCATTTGGACGTGACGATATTGTGTTTTTTTCAAAATTTTTCACTCACTCCTTATAGCATATAATTGTTGTGTAGATTGAAGAAGCTTGTTATGGCAGTTGGAAAGGCCAACCAACCTTATAAGTACGACTACTATACGTAACAAATACAAAATTTGAATGAAGAAACGTACAATTGACTAACATGCGTAAATGTTAGGCCCGAACAGTGGGCCCTATATGTGACAGCCCCACCTTACCCAGAGGCGCACCAAAGGGCTTAGCGGACTGCCTGCCTAGCTCTCGCCAGGTCTCGATCCACGCACTCACGCAGACGACCGAGCGTACTTAACTTAAAATAAAATAAACTAAAATAAAATGGAACAAAATAAAATACACTCTTATTATTTAACTGAAAGGTACAAGTCATACCTACACGTTTACAAGTCATAATATACATGATTTTCACAAAAATAGCCTAACACAGTTCGGCTATTACAATAGTTACAACATCCATAATAATCGAAAACCAGTGGGTCCAGCTTTAATTTTTCAAGTAACCTGAGTAAAGGAAAACAAATAAAATGGAATGAGCTATAATAGCCCAGTGAGTGCTCAAGTCATGCGATCATACCAGTGAAATGTGATTTTTGTTCGATAAAATATTTAATGAGTAAATAAACAATTTGTGAACAAATTAATTAACAAATAGTCAATGGCGGATACGGGCTCACTGCAGAAGCAAGCTTAGGTCCAGCATACTCGTAAAATTCAATCCGGAGTTACCCTCTTTGAGGAATGAAACTCTTATCGGAAAGAATATCAAGCACCTATATTCTCCAGCACCTTATATCACCCCAAACGCTCCCGGATGACTAACCGAGGAGTAACGGTGAAGTTAGCCTCGGAAGTCCAAGATCAAGAATACAATTCAATCATGAGTTAGCCTTTTTCAGGACTTTACTCAGATATACAAGTAACACACACCGAATACCGCCCAACACCTTATATCTCTCCCATACGCTCCCAGTCTGATTAACCATGGGAAAATAGCAAAATTGACCATGAAAGTCACAAGCACAATTAACACATTAGATAGTGAAAGCATGTAACACATTACGGAATAGATGCGATAAAGTACACATCTTTCCTCAAATAACACATTTTTATTATATACTCATGTCAAGTGTAATCATACCATTTCATGCATGGAAATAATAATAACTAGTATGACATGGCATTTCATGCATCATGCACACAGAAGAACACTCACCTGGTGCCTAAGAAAATATCTCGTAGAAAGGTCGGGTCTCACTTTCGGATCCTGAAATTCACGAGAAAGAATCGTGTAAAAACCCTGACTAAAATCTAAGAAATTTCATAAGGAAATTCAAGAAATACCCCAAGTCTTTCTAGGGTTAAGTTTCTAGGGTTTTGGAGCTTAGGGTTTTACCCTAGGGTTTAGGGTTTTCGAAATTAGGGTTTTCTAACTTTCTAGGGTTTTGCTCGGAGAGGTTTAATTCACTAATAGCTAATCTACAAAAATTTCTGCACGCTTAAATCACTAAATTACAGCTTATAGAGTCTTAAATCATAGCCTAATCACTTTTATTTCTTAGGTTTTACCGAAATTTCGGCAGCATTTTCCCTATAACCGGACTAACCCAAAATTTAAAACCTGCAAGAAAATCAACCATCCAATCCAATTCAACAAGTTTTACAACTTCTATGTTCAATTTAAACTCACATTCAATCAAGATTCCACTCAAATTCAAAATCCCTACTCTAAGAATCATCCCCCAAATCTGCACAGGGTTGGTTTTCAGCCAACTTCGTGCCATTTCTGGGGTCAATCCATTAAGAACTAAGGAATTCTGATTACATGGTTTTAAAGTACGTTTATAGGGCTACAACTTTCATGAAGATCATCAATCCAAATTCCAACTAGAACAGGTTCGAAATCAACCCTCAAGTTGGCTCATCATCAAAACTGTTTCACGCAGAACTGAATTTTCAGCCAACTTTACAAAATTTCTGCGATTAGTACACAACGAACCACAGTGCAAGCCTTATACCGTTGGAAAGCCCTATCAATCTAGTTTCTAAAACAACAAGAATCACTCGAATCCAAGTTATCTATACCAAGTTATGAACGTTTTACTAAAACTGGTCCAGTATGACTATTAATGTAAAGCTTGAACAAAACCCTAATTAAAGCTTAAATAAAACTTAAATAAACTTGAAATTAATAACAAAAGTCCATGGTACATACCTTAAACAAGCTGAGAACCTTGCTTAGGAAGAAGAAAACCTCACTTTCTATGGTGGGATTTGCCAAAAATTGGAAAGAAAGCTCCAAGAAAAATGAAGAACAAGAGAGGGTAGAGAGAGGTCTAGAGAGTTCGGCCAAGAGGGAGAAGAAATGGAAGATAATTAGACCAAGAAAGGATAAAAGAAATAAAAGAAATAATGGAAGAAAGTGCAACCAATCAAAGTTAAACAAGAGTCAAGCTAGGGTTTAGATATTTTGAGATAATAGTCACTAGTTGGTCAAATTTGATTAGTGCAAATTTTATTCACTTATCACTTAGTATTTAGCAAGTTTCATGACATAAATTTTTAAAACAAAAGAGAGGAAATGGAGGTAGGGAGGGGCCGGCCATAAGGGCAAGAAAAAGAGAGGAAATTAGGTCAAGAAAATGGAAAAGAAATAAAGAAAATTAGTGGAGAAAAGAAGGACCAATTATAGCATGACATAAATCATGTGAGTTTGTATGCTTTTAATGAAATGTTGGCTAACTTGGTTAAATTTGATTTGTGGAAATATTAGTCACTTATCTCCTAGTAATTAGTAAACTTCTTGGCACAAATTTTAAAACAAAAATGAAAGAAAAATAGGGAGAGAGGGCCGGATTTTGGGAGAGAGAAAAGCAAGAGAAATTAGTGAAAATTTAAGTCAAAATAGTGAACTAAAACTCACTTAGTCAAAAGCCTTGAAAATGATGAAGTTAGTTAGTCAAAATTAAACACTATTATAAACTAATGAACCAATAAAATTAACCCAAGTTTGGTACTTAGGTGTACCACTTAATCATGCAAAATCTCATTTAGTTAACCTAACTAACTTAAGACATCTTTCAACTAATAAATCAAAGATTAACACTAAACCTTAAATAAAAGAAATGCCTTATTAAATGCACTTTGATTTCCCTCTTCTTTCCTTTCTCATTCATTTTTTTTTCTACTAATAAACATAACATGACTCAATTAATCTTTTAGTGCGAATTTCCGGGGCGTCACACTATACAAGGAGGACGGCAGTTGTTGGGGGTACACATCGACAAATATGACAGAATGTTTCAACAAGCTACTTAGGGATGCACGATTGTTGCCTATCACCGCATGCATTCGCTTTATATTGAGCTAGACTGTCAAATTTTTTATAAATAATACGAAGTTAGCATGTGCTATGTGATACCCACTTCCAGAATGCAATTAGCAGAAATATGTGGTGAATGAAAAAAAAAGGTAAAAAAGCATCAAGTCGGTGTATATGACCTTGGAGAAGGTACTTTTTGCATTACTATTGGCCACAGTCACGGATACAAAGGCAGGAAAAGGTAAATCGTAGATCTGCACAAGTGGGAGTGCACATGTCTTAAGTTTTAGCTACTCTATTTTTCTTGTTCGCATGCGATGGTGGCATGTTCTATTTCTTAAATTAATCTTATGGATCTTGTCGTGAAAGAGTATACTTATGACTTATATCAGGCATCATTTGGGTATCAATTTTATCATCTTAGAGATCAAAACTGCTGGCCGTCATTGGATTTGACATTGACAATCAATACTAGTCGTCTAAAACAAAGGTGATCGGGGCCATTGCGGATTGCAAGAATTCATAATCAGATGGATTGCAGATGCCTCGATGCACCACGTTGATGTAGCGCCTATTCACAACCTAGTCACACGGCACCCAATTGTCTTTTTACTAGATATTTTAATCGTTAAGGTGTAGGGTTTATGTCATTGTAAAAAGAGTAAGTAATCCTTATTTATTTTAAAATTTAAATGTATTTGTGTAATTATTTAAAAGTACAGTTTATGTTCCCAAAAACTAAATTTAGTAATTTAATAAAATTTAAAGGTTTTGCCTTTCCTCGTGTACAAGGTTTGCTATTTAATAAAACAAATATGTTTTTAGTTTTTAAGGTTTAGGGTTTAGTTATTACGGTTTAAGGTTTTAAGGGTTTAGTTATTAGTTATTAGTTTTAGAGTTTAGGGTTTAGTTTGTTTAGAGTTAGGGTTTTAAGAGTTTAGTCTAAATTTATTGGATTTAGGTTATAGGGTTTTAAGTGTTTAGTTATTAGTAATTTAGGGTTTAGGGTTTAGGTTTTAGGGTTGTAAGGGTTACGGTTTAGTTACCCAATTTTAGGCTTTTAGGTTTAGTTTGTGAAGAGTTAGGGTTTTAAGGATTTAGTCTAAATTTATTAGGTTTAGGGTTTAGAATTTAGTTATCCAATTTTGAAGGTTTGAGGTTTATACTTAGGCTTTTGGTTAATGATTGAATTATTAATAATTTGTATATTTTGTTTGTATGAAAGCAATTTTTGATTATATGATAATTTATGGGTAGTATTTGTTACTGATATTTTAGGTTGTAATTGTTACTGATGTTTTGTTCATTCTTTATATGTGCAGGTGCGAGTTTATATGGAGCCTGATCGCATGAGCGTGAGCACCTCAACCCCCATTTAGGGTCCTATAAATGATTCTATTTTACGCCATCAACCATAGCATAGATCTGCAGCAATTTTTCACGGTGAGGGCATTGAGATCGAGGTGAAAAGGTGCAATAATCATTTTTGGCAGTTCGTGAAGGATATTAACCTCCGGATTCTTCACTTTAGTGGACCTTGTCGGATTTGGAGGAGTTTGCTGTGTAGGTTCGTTCAAGTTGGACCACAACCTTATTAATGCATTAATCAATCGATGGAGGCAGGAAACCCATACGTTTCATCTTCCTATTTTCATTAGTGAGACCACTATCATCTTACAAGACGTTGAGGTGTTGTGGGGCTTGCGTTTAGACGGTTTACCTGTCACATTAGTCCACCGTTCGCAGAGCTTGCCACAACAACAACAGCAGGTTTATGATTTGTTGGGTTTTGGCCAATAGAAAATCAATTTAAGAATACTAGGATGGAGCTAGTTGGCTTGTGTGAGCACGTAGAGAATAATCTCCTACGACTTGATGCTCCTATTCAAACAGTTTAGCAGTATACCCGCATGTATATATTGATGTTACTTGATGGGCAGTTATTTGCAGATACAGTGTGGGAATGTCATACATAACACATGGCTAGATATGTTGGATGATTTGAAAGCGTTGGGGCAGTATAGTTGGGGGAGCGCCGTGCTCGCCTGCTTGTACAGGCGTATGTGCCATGTATCCTTTGCTGGCACTAGGACGACAGCATGACCATACATGCTACTTCAGGTAAAAAAAAAATCAATACTTACCTCATACAATGAAATATTATCAATCAGTTAAATTATTTAAATCCTAACAACTTAATTGTCTTATTTTAACAGCTTTAGGCATGAGAGTGGTTCCCAACCATTCGATCTCAGATCACTCAGGCACGACCACCAGGTAATTACCTTAGGGGAGGTAGATGAGTGACTCGGCGGACTACCCGAAATGCGCCTCAATATGTAGCGAGTTATTATAGAGATCAGCTGTCGCTGTCGCAAACCGATCAGGTAGTTTGACTTTCATATTTTCAAAGATTACCTATATGATAATATAATTTCTTATCTATTGATGACGGTTGGGGTTTTATTGTAGTTCATATGGATGCCATACACGGACGATGTGTTGGCATCTCTACCCCAGTATTGCACAACAAGTGCACATATTTGGAGGTCGAGAGTCCCACTCATATTTTGGTACATCGTTGAATTTCATTTCTCAGATTGTGTCATGAGACAGTTCGGAATGAGCCAACATATTCCGAAAGAGATCGACATGGATCCTGGTAAATTGCATTCACTTCGACTATCAAGACGTGAAAGACAGGATTGGAATTATTATCTCAGATTCTGGATCGATTACTGGCATTTACGTATAGACTCGGTTGTTACAGGCGAGATTACGAATACACTCCGACCATCGACCGAGTATTTGCGTTGGTATTATCGCCATACGATCTTATATTTTACTCCTTCCTGTCCATCATACTCAGCGTGATGGCCTTCAGGGCATTTCCAGCCAACACAAGTACATGGTAAATATAATATATCTTTAACATTCTACCTTTTATATCATAAATCATGTGAGTGAATTACTAATAATTTGTATATATGTGATTTACAGATGAGTAGCATGTAGAGAATCGGGGATGCGTCAGCGACCCGCCTCCGTCATATTGACCCGGATGATATTTCTCATCCTATTTTGACGATGACTAGGGACGAGGCACTTGGGTCTATGCAGTATTTAAAGTGTTCAGATCGTATGCTTTTGGGCTTGGATCCACGACAGTACAGTAGTGTCTCTACATCGCATACTTCTCAGTATCAGAGGACAGTCAGACACGTCCCTAGCCATGCTGGCGCCTCGTCTAATGGATACTGATGTCGTCACCAACATGGATTTCATGATGAAGCCGTACACCAGGAGCAAGTTACTCCTACTGGATACCATGCTTATACGACGCCGTATAGTAGTGCACAGATCCCGCATTCGGGGAGCACAATCAGTGTGTACGACTCGTACTACTCTATGACTATGCATGCACGATGGTATTTCTATTACTGGGCACCAGACACATTCGGCTTCACTTTTTGCTGAATCTGAGCTACATCCTATATTTCAGTTTCTTAGTGGTAATGGCAGTGTATTTCATGATGGAGGCGCGTCCACATATTTAATCTCGGATTCTCATTCACACATGCCTACCTAAGGTTAATTTTACCTCTATCATGGTCCATCATCATATTCAAGATACTTATGATGTTGAAGAATTGGGTGATGATGGGACTGATGAAAATGAACCGTCAGCACATCCTGAGGTACGTGCCCAACGCGCGATTAGGAGGCCTAAAAGATTTTGCTGCTCTCGACGCCTCGAGATCCAAATCAATAGCAATTTCGCGGGCGTTAGGGGCATTTGATAATTTTTATACTTGTAAATTTGAATTTTTTTTATACAATTTAATAAGCAATTATAAATTTGATAAATTTTCATTTATAAAGTATTTTACCATTTTATTCCTACAAAAACTAATTTTCATATAATTTTTAAGGCAGCCACATCTAAACCCGACAAATATCAAAAATTAAGAAAATACTAAAAATGCAAATTATGGTATATTATTAACAAATTTCTGTCAGAAAAAACCCTTGTGTGTCAAAATGTAATTCACCCCAGAATTTGTCTAAAAACACATAAATTAGGATTTAAGAACCAAAATAGAGTTAAAAGACAATTACGTACCAAAATAATGGTTTTGCCCCCGACACGTGTGTCATGGAAAAAATATTTTTGAACCCCAAAAAATTATCATATATTGGAAATATGCCTAAAAATATGAAATCTAAATTTAGGATTAAAAATACCATTTTGTCCTTTAATTCACATAATAGACGACAAAAAATAGCACTGCGTTTCGCCTTAAAAAAATTACAAAAATTTAAAAATCCATACAGGGATGTAAAATTAGAAATAAAAAAATTGTGAAAAAATGTATTTATGTTCTAAAATTTTCATTTTCCACCTATAACTGCACATTCGTTGTTTTTACCTTAAAATCGAATTTTGACATCGAAAATATAAAATGAGTGGCCAATTTTTAGTATTATCCCTATAATTTCACATTCGTTATTTAAATAAAAAATTCTACAACTCACACACAATCCTTGTATATTACATATACGATTTGAACTACCTCAATTATTTTGGACAATAAAACCTACAAATTTACCAAAAACACTAACCTTCAAACCTTTAAAACCCTAAATCCAAAAACCAAAACCCTAACCCTAACCCTAATCCAAAACCCTAACCAAAACCCATACAAGGCCACAAAAAAAAAAAAAAAAAATCATGCGCCGCGTTTGGGAAACGCGGAACAAGCGTTGCGTTTCCCAAACGCGGAGCTTCAATAATTTAAAAAAAAAAAAGTCAGCACCAGCGCTTTTCCAAACACAATACTGTTAGATTTCCAAATTCTCCATCTAACACCCACAGTTGCCGAATTTTTTTTTCCGAGCAATATTTTGACAAATTTGCCCTTCCAGTGGTCATCCACTTTTCCCTCTGACCAATTTCAAGATTTGGAAGTAGACTTTGAGTTGAACTCATCAACAGCGTCCACAGAATTAGAGAATTTTAAACTCATGTAATTTTATTCTCTTAGCAATAGGAGTTGCAAATATCTTTTATTAGAAACAAAGAAATGTGGAGCAAAGTACACTGAGGTGATTATTTCATCTAAACCTAAACATGATACTTGAGAAAGGGAGAAATACATCAGCTTACTAAATTAGAAAGGAGGAGGAGAAGAAGAAGAAGAGACAAAATTCAAAAGCTTTTTTTTTAGGTATTTCTTAACTTCGAGATCATCAATGAAATCTTATCTAGCAGTTTAATTGCACTTTCTTCTCCAGATGAGGATGGAGTGGTCCACTCCTGATAATGATGGAGGGTGCCTGTGAAGTCCGTGAAGAGTCCATCCACTCCAATCTTATTAATCCAGTAATCATATTCATTATATGGATCTTGACGAAAGTTGAAGTGCAAGAATGAGTTCTCATTGCGAAAAGTGTATGGGTGCACCTGTAACAAACGATCAAGAGTAATTGACCAACAAAGACATATACGAACAAGATTTCCAGCAGCAAAGACAACACAGATGCTAAATGAAACATCAGAAATGCTGATTGACAAGAAATTGACCAAGCACAATAGTAAAATACATCTTCTTTTTCCAAACTACAAATCAGATGACCAGGTCTAGCATATCATGATCCAAAATAGCATATCAGGTCTAGCACAATAGTAAAATACACTTGAGAGAAGAGATGAAACTTGGATCCTAAATAACAGGTATGTTCAAAAAGAAGTTAACTAAAAAGATCAAGAGAATGTAGATGATTTTCCAGCATACATTTACTTCAAAACACTTCTCAGTAAGTGCAAGATTTCTAATATTCTTCTTTTTCCCACCTTTCAGCAGAAATGGGATTATGATTTCTTCAATATTCGTTATACTCCAATGCCCTTAGCCATAAAGAAGCTTTAGTCAAGTTGCATTATCATCGCATTTTCTCTAGTAGATAATGTACCCACATGCAGTTGACTCCAGTCTAGCAAAGCTCAACTGAACACAGAATTTTACATGGGCACCTGAAATCATACCTGAAGGTTATAAGCATGTGCTCTTGCAACAAAATCAGTAGGTGACTGAATATAATTCTCCGACAAAGAAACTATTGTATCCTTCCAAGGTCCAATGCCCATCACATAATCCTTGATGAAGTCAAAGTATTTGTCGGATGTGATTTCCCAGTATGACTGATAAGCAAAAGCACATATTAGTTTGTTAAAAACAGAGAGAGATTTGTAATATACTGACACAGCCCATCTCAATAGCTTCTCAGATCATGGATAACGACCACAATATTCTGGATATCTAGTTACAAGTCATGTAAAAGACTCTTTAGACTACAGGGCCTGAGGAAGGGCTAGGGCCTAGGAGTACACGTTATCAATGAAAGAGAGAGACCGTTACATATACAGCAATAAAAGTAACCTGCCAAGAGGGAATGACTGTAATTGCTCTGAAAACAATGGTAATAACCCAGACAACAACAACAGCTTTGTGACTTCGCAAATTGAATTTAAATCTATCTACTGCCATTTTATCAAGTGAACCGTCATGACACAATCTTCTCTATAGAATTTTCTCATAATTTTCCATCGAAATTGATAGTAGTTTAGATGTATTGTTGAAAAGAAGGCTAATGAGTAAAGAGCGAACCTGATTGGTATCCTCAGTACGTATAGTGACATCATCAATTAGGAAAACTTTTGGAAGGTCAGTAAGGTTTGAAATATATATCAGAGATGTTGATGCAAATGACTGAATAAATGCTGGCTGTTTCAACCATTGTTTTGACATATAGTCTCCTTTGTATCCGTACTTCTTGAGTGTCTCCACAATCTTGTCTTCAACTTTCTTACCCCCTGGCCATTTTACCTGTTCAAAATGGCTGTTTAAATAACAAAGGAAAAGAAATTTTATGGCAGAATGGACTTTTTTATATTCTCAAGGAAAACTATAACTGAAGCCTGCAGAAAATGAGGAAAAAAACTCACTTGTTGGTTGACAAATACTGGATTTTTTATCTCTGGATAAATTCCTACCACTCTGGGGGCATCTAGTGCTATTGAAATCAATTCCTCAAATGTAATGATAGGAAATATTCCTGCGCAAAAAAAAAAAAAGTGTAAAAATGTATTAAAGAATAGACATTTGTAAGGTATGTCATAAAGTGAATCCTATACTTGTATACTGACACAAATAGCTCGATTCACAAGCAGAAGGCTACACAGCAGCCTGGACTAAGGATGAAGTAGGAGCTACTCAGCTTGGCCGATACTGACTGTATGAATGAATCGTTTAGTTTCTTTCTTATCGACCTCTACCACAGTGTCAACGCCATTTAGAAAAAAAACTAAAAAATTATTACACCTATGTAACTTTGGGCATATAACTTATGTTCTAATGCGTAAAAATAGAAGAAAATGCTCATTTGGTGGAAGCTGACAAAATAGTTACTATTTTAGTTAGGTTGACACAATAACAATAATAATAAACTAAAATTCCTTGCCTAGTGCATAATGGATCATGAAAATGCTTCTTTTAATTCTAATCAATAATCTCAGTACCACAATGCAAACTACTAACCGTGGAGCTAATAGCAGTTATGAAAAATCGCGCCTGCAGTATGTTGATGAGAACAAAGTAGGGGAAAGCAAAATGCAACACAGATGCATAATCAGGGACATTTCCTACTATAAGTTCCATGTATCCAAACATGTACAAAAGCATTGGCACCACAATCAAAGACACCAATACAGGCATAATGGCTGCCTTAGCCCAATCCATCCACCATATCATCCTATTTATTGTATTTAAAGTCAAATTCACAGCCAAAGCATTTGCAGCCATAGCAGTTAAAAACACAGATGAAGAAATCACTGAGGTCTTAAAACAAGTCAACATTAACCAGGATCCTAAATTGTTCTGTCCCATCCCCTGGAGTGCTCCCATAAGCAACACAAAGTAACTTCACCAATGGCAGGAAAATCCCCCAGCTCTAGCAGAAACTGACGGAATAGCCAGGGCCAAAAGAGCCTCACCAAAAACCAAACTATACCCCAACCCAAGTGAAGAACTCCCAAACAACTTGACAAATTGATAAGCAATCCTATTTCAAAGCCCAATTTTAATAAACCCCCCAGCAAAGAAAAATTCAAAAGCAATTAATCATGGAATTGGATCACCAAAAGCAGAAAAAAGAACAGCAAAAGTGAGTTTTATTCAATACATGTTTATAAAAAAAAAAAAAGGTATCCAAACATTTTATGGAATCATGAAGAAATGCATAATCAGACATTTGAATCAGATTATTAACACTGCTAAGAGGACTGCAGGGGATACTAACCACTGTATTGTTGATCCCGGAAAGGACATCTCTGCTTTACACGCAGTGTCTTTAGCTCTTCCAGTGTGAAATCAACTACATGATCACGTATAGTAAGAAATAGAATTATAAATTGTTTCCATAGAGATAGAATCCCTGGAATGCAGAGCTATTTAAGATATTGATATCATTATATATAATTTTTTGGTCATCATCAGGCATGAAGTTGTGTAAACATGATAAGAATAGCAGAATTTCTCTTTTAAGAGTAAGTTAGGTGTCAAGTATCATAGTTTTACTCTAAATATGAAGATATACTCAAATCAAAGACTGCAAAAGCTTTTAGTTAATAAAATGACTGCCATGATATCCTACCACTGAAATAGCCAGTCATGTTTACACCCTGAACCTCATATGTTCTCTTCCGATCTGCAAACTCCTTGTGTTCTGCAATGTCCGTTGTCTCATCAAGCATTACATCATGGAAGCATACGAGAGCACCGTCTTTGGAGGCTAGAATATCAGCTTCTATAAAGTCTGCACCCTCTTCAATGGCTCTCTGCAAGAAAAACTGGTTTCAGGCAGGACAACTAAAGGAAAAGAGTAACTTCATTTCCACCAAATTTTACTGAATGTAATTTCTTTTGTTTCAATTTTCTGCTAATTTTGTTCTAGACAGCTAAAGTTTGCAATCAAACTCAACAAGAAAGATTGGTAGATAACTTGTAATTGAAGCCAAATAATGAAGAATGAGTCACATAACTGTTCTGATGCACATGAGAAAAAGATTTGGAAAATTGAACATAGAGGGAAAAGTAGAAAGCCCCTGCTGCAGATAAAATGAATGGCTTATACATGTACCATATATGCAGCAGCTGTTTCTTCAGGAATTTCTCCATTTGAACCCCGATGCGCAATGTTATAAGGCCGAAAAGTTTGTAATGGTTGTTTGTTTCTATCATTTCTTCTGCCAGGAAGGGGGTAAAGAGGCCTTGCAGCACAGCCTACAAGCAGTAGCGTGAAAATAAAAGGAACTATACCTGCCAAATGCATTACCAAAAAGATTATTTATAACCTAAGAAAGCAAAAATGTATATTAATTACTAATTCAGAGAGCATATAACTGAAGATAGAAAAATGCATATGGTATTTGTCTGTAGTAATCCGTGAGATCATTGTGGTAGGGCTCTTGCCAACAGATAAAATGCATGCCAGAGCTTCCAGTGGAACCAAATTTCACTTCCCTATATATTTTCAAAAAGCAGTGGTACTTAAAGATTCTTTGAGCACCATTTTCCAAAAACAATGATCCTTTTACCGCCATGCTACTATAAGAAATCAGCAATGACATGTGACAATAAGAATTTACACGATAATTGATAATTGAAAGCTCATGAACTTTTTTTTATCACTCGATCAGTCTTTGTAAACATAACTTGTCTAGACTCATGCTCTATACCTAATAACTCTCCTATACAACAATCTCATTGGTGGATAATGAACCATTTTCAGTCCATAAATATATAGATAAATTACAGAAATGCTAGCCATTCGTACTTGCTCACAAACAAAATAGGACTACATGCAAAACAGAAAAAAAAAAAAACATCAAATATGAGAAATTTGCAAGAAATTAAGATGTGGGCATGCAAGACAGAAAAAAAAAATCATCAAATATGAGAATTTTGCAAGAAATTAAGATGTGTGTTTTGAGCCAGACGACCTAAAGCCATGAGTTAGAGGCCCTGAGGGTTCTTGGTTGCTTTTCGCTTGTAATCACTTCTATTCTTGACTCTTTTTTTTTTTTTTTTTTTTGTTTATTTCTCAGAGGATGACTGACTATTTGTACAATACTAGTACACTAATATAATGGCAATAGGCAACTGACCTGCAGATTCGTGGGAATGGATTTCATGTAATTCTAATTCTGGGAATATTCGATCAATTGATGCCTGTTGAGATGTAGTAGAATTTTGACTCCTGATCTTTTTGTTATGGTTGTTGGTTTCAAGCTGTCAACTGGATATACTTGTTGATAGGTCAAAGATGTGGGACATGCTGTTGGACAAACAAAAATTACACAATAATAATAAATTTACAGTTAAAATTTAATATTTTTTTTTACGAAAATTACTTGAGATTTATAATAACCAAAACGCAGTATATGATTGTCACCAATAAGTTGTCATCCACAGAATTGTCACTTGAATTAAGGACATTCTTTGGCATTGCCACTTGAATTAGGACTTGTGGTGGCATTGCCACTTGCTTGACAGATTTCATTCTTTTCTCCTCAATGGCCCTCCATGACATATGGAGGCTGTTCATCAATCATTCGGCCTTACCAATTTTTGAGCCCGGTATCTAATCGATCCCGCATCTAATTGGACTACTTTAAACTGTTCATAATTGCTACTTGCCATATAACGTTGAGGATAGGGCACTTGACCCCTTTTCAACTTTTTAAATTGGCACTTTACCCTTTTAATATTTTTGGACCAAAATCCCATCAAATCAAATTATGATTTCTATTTTTAATTTTTTAGCTAATACTCTTTATTATTTTATTTTCATTTTCTTATTTTATTTTCCCTTTTCATTATCTTTTTATTTACAAAGGTTGCTTATTCCAGTCAATTTACGCAAGGCGTTTGTACAAAATTTAAATTTTTCCTCTAAAAATTACTTAAGATGTTACAAAGTCAAGAATATATATGCTTATGTATCAAAATAACTTAATGATATATGAAATATAATTTTTGTTAGGTTTTTCAAAATAGACCCATTACAAAAAAAAAAAAAACTACACGCAATACATATAGAGGTAGGAATATATAGGCTTATGTATCAAAATAATTTAATGATCTATGAAATATAATTTTTTTTAGGTTTTTTTAGATAGATCCACATGTTTTAAGTTAACTCAAATAAGATTCTAACAATATTAAATTATAGGTGTAAAACTGATGAAAAAAATGAAAATTTAAAATTTTTCAAGAGTTATTAAAATTTGAGAAACTTATAAGTGTAAATTTGATAACAAAAATATAAAAAATTTAAATTTTTTGAAAGTTGTTAAAATTTGAGAGACTATTATATATTTAAATTCAAAAAGTGATTTTTTTATTTACACTGTTTATTAGTAAAATATCTAAAGTGAATAAGTTTATTAATATTTATTTAGTTAAATTTATTTCCTAAGCATGAGTTAAAAAAGGCCTTTAGTTATTTATTTTTTTAGGGAAGTAGGAAAAGAGAGAAAATAAAAAATAGAGTCTCATGACGCTTTAAGAGTAGTGAAAGAAAAAAAAAAGGTGTGTAAAGGAAGTGAAAAGAATTAAAAAATAATAAAAGAAGGAACAAAAGAATTAAAAATTAATAAAAAGGTACGCGAACAAATAAAATTAAGTTGAGAATAAATAATAGTAATATTGAAGGTATTTTGGCCAAGAAATATGAAATAGGGCTAAACTGGCTATAAAGAAGTTGTGGAGAGTAAGATGCAACACACCCAAAAGTTCATAGGGGTTTAATGAAATTGACCCTTGAGGGATATGATAACAATCTTATTGAATGAGAATGACAGTTACAAAGTCAAATAACTAATCATTCTCTTCTGGGCAAGATCTCATAACTGAAAATACCAGTAGACAACAAATTAAGCATATTCAGAAGTCTTTTCATGCTTGTGTTTTACTATTTAGTGCCAGTCCCGCGCCGAAAATATCTCATTCCAAGTAGAAGGTGCCGAAGCAGTTTTGCACAAAGAAACAATTGATGTCATGGGTACTTACAAAGCCCAGCCAGAGAATTAACATTTTCTTTATTTACTTTTTCAATCTTGTTTTCTTTCAGGTAGCTTATGAAAGTGACCGTGATCACGATGATTTGTTCCCAAAAATCACAGTTGACGCAAAGGATTTGCTTCCAGCCCAGTCCCCAGCACTATGGGGTTCGCTGTCAATTTACAGCATATGAGAGTAACAACATTTACAATCCCGCAGTAGGGAACAACGCTCTACTTTTGCCACTTCTTCT
Source organism: Mitragyna speciosa (assembly GCA_024721245.1). Lineage (NCBI taxonomy): Eukaryota > Viridiplantae > Streptophyta > Magnoliopsida > Gentianales > Rubiaceae > Mitragyna > Mitragyna speciosa. The sequence goes on along the minus strand of CM045573.1, from coordinate 620,877 downwards.
GGTGGGGTGCCAAAGATCAAGTGTTTGATGTTTACAAGAAAGAAATATAGTGTCAAAGTGCTGGATTAGCAGGAAGAATTACAAATGGAGAAATATGTTCTTGGCATGTACCGTCCGATGGTTTCTATCTTGCTTCTGAGAGAAGCAAATGGAGAAAGCAACATGATTAGCGATGAACAAATCGAGCGTGCGTGTATAAAATTATACTATAAACTGCATATGAATCAGTATTATGTGTATCAAAAACTCCATGGTTGTTAATTACGCTTTTCAATAAAATGAGAGTTCCAGTACATGAATTGCTAGTACAGTTTAATTTAGCTTGGCAGTGTGTTTACGTTGTTGCACATGAACACGCTAGGAGGAACAATACTATACATGGGTCTGATGGGGTAATGTCTTCCTAGATCCAATGTGAATTCGGTGTGAGTTTACCAAATAGAAGGTGGTTTCACACGAATGCCATATTCTCAGCTAAAAATTGTGGGATATGACAATTAAAATTTGTTAAATCAAGATTAAATAAATTAAATTGATCTTGGTTAAATTAAATTAAACTAAATTCATCTTACAAGTCCATTAATGTTTGGACTTACACATTGGATGAATTGCAATTGGGTTGTAAATTAAACCATGGTGCACAGTCCATTTGAGTTAAGATGGGTTAATTTAATTAATCCTCATCAATGGACTAATGCACGTGGGTTTCAAATTAAATTGTAAAGTCCATTTAAATTAAAGTGAATTAATTTAATTAATTCACATTGGATTAATTGGGTCAACTCAATTATCAAGCTCTATTTTAAACGGGCTTTTTTGGAGTTGCAAATAGTCCAAATGGTGGAAGATTCTGGAGAGTTTATCTCAACTTAACCACTTACCAAATTTCAGCTATAAATAGGGGATCAACTCCCTCAAGTCAGAGGTACGTTCATTCCCCAAAGTTTAGAGAAAAACTCTACAAGCTCTCAAGAGATTTTTCTCTTTAAAAGAAGTTCTAAAGAGATTTCTCTCTTAAATCTTTCAAAAGATTTCTCTTAAATCTCTTAAATCCCCTCAAATCCAAATCAAAATCCCCAAATCACTACGTTCGTGTTGAAGACTTGAAAGATTTGAAGATCAAAAGTCTCAAGTATTCAAAGGAACGTCATCAAATCAACTGTTTTCTATACTAAATCGTAGAAATACTCCAGATTTAGTTCAAGAATAAGCCTTTTTCATTGGCCTTGAATTAAATCCTTGAAGAGAAGAATCAGAGGACAGTTTCTTGTATAAAGAAACAAATTCCGGAGATTGTAACTCTCATTCAAAATCAATAAAATCTTGATTTGTGCAATTATTTCTTGTCTTTATTTTTTACAACGAAATTTGTTGTTACAAATTTCTGGCACTGCCCGGTGGGACAATCTCTGCCTCTCATCTCTTTTCTTCCAAAAAGATCCTGTTCCTAAGAATTCAACTGATGGATTCAAGCAAAAAGAGTCCTTCTGCTGCCCGATCTAAAGTTGATGCTGTGAAAGATTCAATCTTTCCTCCTCTTGCAAGTCAAGAAGTGCGACATGTTGGGCCAATGACAAGGAGCAAAACGAAGCGTTGGTGCAAAAGGCGATGGAGAATACTGCTGCTGCTGCTGCTATTGCTGTGGTGAAGACATCTGCCATCCCAACAAAGAATGATGATCATAGTGCTCGTGCTGCATATGTTGATAGTATGAGTCCATGCAATAACTCCTATGGTGATGCCTGTCATGATGACGAATGCCTACAACATTGGAGGAGCAACTTGCCTACATGACGAAACTTGTTGAACGGACTTGTTACGCATGTGCAAAGACAAGATGACAAAATTGCCAAATTGATAGGACAATATTGAAAATGCTGATGAAAGTAGTCTGTTCGTGTCCAAGGCGACTGAAACCCACGATAGATACTGAAACCTCTCTCAAGGCGAAAAGAACCCTCAAAGTCGAATGCGACGAAGAACGTCTCAGTTTCTCCTGAAGGAATTATTGACATCGATCATCTCAAGGAGTTCATTGAAGGAATAATCAAGAACAAATTCGATGGAGTTTCGAAGTCATTTCACTCCTACGCCAAATCCATACACCGCGAGAGTTGATGACCTTGAAAGATGCCTACTGGATATCAACCTCCTAAGTTTCAACAGTTTGATAGGCAAGGGCAACCCTAAACAGCATGTTGCACACTTTGTGAAAACATGCAACAATGCTGGAACTGATGGAGACCTACTGGTCAAACAATTTGTCCGTTCACTGAAAGGCAACGCGTTTGACTGGTATACTGATCTTGAAGCCTGACTCTATCGATAGTTGGGGACAACTGAAACAAGAATTTCTCAATCGATTCTATAGCACAAGGCGAACTGTTAGTATGACTGAACTCTCAAATACTCGTCAATGGAAAGATGAGCCTGTTGTCGATTATATTGATCGTTGGCGAAATTTGAGTCTCAATAGCAAAGATCGCCTTTCTGAGCCATCCTGCTATTAAGATGTGCATTCAAGAATGCATTGGGGACTCCGCTATATTCTGCAAGGGATACAGCCAGACACTTTTGATAAGTTGGCAACGAAAGCTCACAATCTAGAAATCAATCTGGATGGCAAGAGCCGCCAGTACCTGATCCTCGGAAAGGCAAGGAGAGCAAGAAGCAAGGAGAGGAGGTAAGCTTCCTATTAAAGGTGAAAAAAAAGAGTCACTAACTGCAAGTGTGGCGCATTTCAAGATCTTCTCTAAAGCTACAAAAAAGGAAGACGAGAAGGGTAAAACTTGACAAGAACAAAAGAAGAAACAATCGACCCTAAGGGACATGCAAGAAAAGGAATACCCTTTTCCTTGATTCTAATGTTCCCGGTATGTTTGATAACCTGTTGAACCTCATTACGCTGCCTGAAATGAAGAGATCTGACGAAGCAAAAAGGACAGACGATCCCAACTATTGCAAGTACCATCACTTGGTAGGGTATCTTATACAAAAGTGCTTCATTTTCAAAGATAAAGTCATGGAATTACCCAAACAAGGAAAGATCTTATTTGAGGAGGACAAAGCAAGTGCACACCATACTAGTATTGGCTCTGGTTTATCAAAACCTAGTGGAAAGTTGAAAGCCTATTGAGGAAATTTAAGAAGCCATTGTGCCATATGCTATAAGGTTTGGATCACTCCCTCCTATTGAAGTTAGGCCGACTATCTTCCCCTTGATCATTGGAGAGACTTTCAAGTCAAGAGGATTTAGAATCCGTATTCTCAAGACAGAATGATGTCAATGATGAAGGATGGACTCTTGTTACTCGAAGGAGAAGGCGAAACTCTCATGCATCTCGCAAGACGAGCAACTCACTGATAAGAAGTAGAGTAGTGTGGAAGAAAAGGGAGAAAAGGGTGAGAAAACAAGATGTCACCGAAGGCTTCGAACGAGTCACGAGTTTGTGCAAATGGTTCGTCGTCCAATCACCTTGGCGGACTTTCATACCAAAGGAATTCTTTGGTAATAATATTCGTGCCTCATGTAACACCATCAACTCTGAGGATCTTTCAAGATGAAGAGTTGGTTGACGAATCCAACAAAAAGCCATCTATTATTGTCAAAGCGCCTGTCGAACGTGCAACTCCAATTGAAAATGAAAAGTTTGCCACATCTGCAACAAGTTGTTCAACCAATCTGAAAGTTTGAGCCACTTAAAGGCATTCCGATTGATCACCTAGATAAAGCGAGAAATCCTGTATATTCTTTCAGTAATGGCGATCACAAATATTTTGATCCATTATGTGACTGTGACGCCTGTAAACAAGCCGCTTTTGATACTTGGTACGAGGATGATGAAGCATCAAGAAAAAAGAATTCAAATAAAAAGAAGTCACGAAACCAGAAACGATTGGAAGAATTTCTCGAAGCTGGAGATCCTTCCATCGGAAGACTTTCTGAACCATCTGAAAAGTATGACTTTTTGGTTTACTATTCCAACTCAAAAAGTGAAACCCTGCTTGAAAGTAATCCATCACCTTCTACCGCATCCTCTCAAATTGAAAATGTTCGTTCTTGCAACGTCATCAACACTGATGATTTTTCTACTCGCTAAGTTGATGATAAAGAAGAGTCTGTTACTGTTGCAAAAACATCCATGGAGTGCGCAACGACAATCATTTTCAATGATGAAGATCTAGTGTTGGGATCTACCTTACACAATCGTCCATTATTTGTAACTAGTTATGCTCGAGAGTAAAAGGTGAATAGAATCCTTATTGATGAAGGTTCTGCTGTCAATATTCTACCACTGTGAATTTTGAAAGGATATTGGTATCTCCGTCGATGAACTCTCTAACAGTTGATTGATGATTCAAGGCTTCAATCTAGGGGGACAAAGAGTCATTGGAATAATAAAGTTTGATATAATCATTGATGGCATGTCCTCGAAGGCATTACTCCATGTGATAGATGCAAAGACGACATATAATATACTTCCTTGGGAGACCTTGGATTCACGAAAATGGAATTGTACCTTCAACTCTTCATCAATGTTTCAAATACTATCAAGATGGTATCGTGAAGAAGGTAGTAGCAGACGACAAGCCATTCACTGAAAGCTGAAGCGTATTTTACTGATGCTAAATTTTATCTTCAAGATTTGCGACACAAAGGATGACGACGATTCACAACCAAACGAAAGTATGACTCAAAATTCAAAATTCTTCAGATTTGGCTAGCAACTCTACAGTCAATAAGGAAAAACAAGTTGCTGGCAACAAGGCTCAAGGTACTAGCAATACTTCACATAGTGATAAGCCTATTGTTCTTCGCTATGTTCCGAAGACAAAAGTAAAAGAAGAGCAATCGCCTATAGTCAAATGTGAAGTATTGAGAGGCCTAACATTACCTTATTGCAAAACTAGATGGTACATCAAAAGATCTCAACCTCTGTTGTAAGGGTTTGTTCGTCCATCCGAAGAATCAACTGTTGATCATGCTGCCTTACCAAGTACAAGAACTGAAGGTTTCGATCCTAATGCCTTTAAGCTTCTTGCTAAGGCTGGGTATAATGTTCAGGACTTCTACTGCATTGCGTACATTGCCGCCTGAAATTACTGGTGAAAAAGTTACGGACTTAATGCTACTCAAAAGATGATGAAGAAAAAGGGGTATGCTGTTAACAATCCCTCGATGGGTCTAGGCTATAGACCATCTTCACCAATACATATAGCAATTAAAAGAGTCAGTGTACATTGCGTCACCACAAAGGAAATTGCACTAACAGCTCCGAAGCAATCAATTTTTGATCGATTGGGAAAGACACCATCTCGAACATCTGTCTTTGACAGACTTGGTCTAAAGGGGAAGAATGTGAGGGATTCTGATCACAAAAGACTAACATTTCCCAAGATAAATAAGCAAAGTTTCAAGAAAGAAGACAATAAAATCACTCAGAGACACGAGGTGTCAAAGAAACGAGTTACCAATCTTTTTATTCATCACAGCGATTTGCTGAATATAAGGATGAAAACTATTGTTGATATGCAACCCGAGGAAGACGACAAAGAAAGTACAGCTTCCTGCAACCATATAGCTATGGTTGATGATGAACCATTTTAAGAAGAAGATGCCGAGAATGCTCCACCTAAATTTGAGGAGGGAGTGAAAACTACTGTTGATCAATTAAAAGAAATTGATCTTGGCTCTCTTGAAAATCCACGTTCGATATATGTTAGTGCTCTATTGAATGTCGAGGACAAAGAAGTATATACTAAACTCTTGCACGAATATTGCGACGTCTTTACATGGAGTTATAAAGAGATGCTTGTCTTAAACCCAAAAGTAACAGTACATCACTTGGCAGTCAAACGAGGGGTACGTCCTATTAAACAAGCTCAAAGGCGATTTTAGACTTGATATAATTCCATCAATCGAAACTAAAGTGAACAAACTTATCGAAGTTGGATTTATTCGTGAAGTCAAGTATCGTACATGGATTTCAAGCATTGTGCCTGTACGGAAGAAAAATGGACAAATTCGCGTTTGTGTTGATTTTAGATATCTCAACAATACTTGTTCCAAAGATGACTTTCCGCTTCCCATAACTGAACTCATGGTTGACGCTACAACTGGGTACGAGGTATTAGTCATTTATGGATGGATCCTCTGGTTACAACCAAATTCGCATGGCACCTGAAGATGAAAGAACTCACTGCGTTCCGTACTCCTAAAGGCATATACTGTTATAAAGTTATGCCATTTGGACTAAAGAATGTTGGAGCAACGTATCAAAGAGCCATGCAAAATATCTTTGATGATATGCTCCACAAAAATGTAGAGTGCTTATGTGGATGATTTGGTTGTCAAATCAAGGGAAAGAAGTGATCATTTAGGTGATTTAAGACAAGTATTTGATCGACTGAGAAGATATCAACTCAGGATGAATCCACTCAAGTGTGCCTTTAGGAGTCACATCTGGAAAATTTCTTGATTTTGTGGTTCGTCACCGTGGTATCGAAATTGATCAAGCCAAGATAGATGCTATAGTAAAAATGCCTGAGTCCTCAAGATATTCATGACTTGAAAAGCTTACAAGGAAGGTTAAGCCTATCTTCGAAGGTTTATTTCAAATTTAGCTGGAAGATGTCAACCATTTAGTCGTCTTATGAAGAAAGGAGTACCTTTTGTGTGGGATGAAACTTGTGCAAATGCCTTTAAAAGCATCAAGTCGTATCTCATGAAAGCACCTGTCTTGACTGCACCAGATACATGGAAAGCCATTAATTCTTTACATCGCTGCACAAGAGCGGTCTGTGGGCGCATTACTTGCTCAAGAAAATGTTGAAGGCAAAGAGGTAGCTTTGTACTACTTGAGCAGAATGATGACTCGAATGAGCTCAACTACTCGCCCATTGAGAAACTGTGCCTAGCCCTTATATTCGCCATTCAAAAGTTGAAACACTACTTTCAAGCTCATACAGTGCGTCTCATTTCCAAAGCAAATCCTATCAAATACTGTGATGAGTAGGCCAGTCCTCTCTTATCTCTTAGCTAGATGGTATCTGCAATTACAACAATTTGAGATTGTTTATGTCCCACAAAAGGCTGTCAAAGGACAAGTTCTTGCAGACTTCCTGCTGATCATCCGATTCCTGCTGAGTGGGAACTGTGTGATGACTTTCCTGACGAAGATGTGCTTCTTGTTGAAATCCGTCCGCCATGGAAGATGTATTTTGATGGTGCTGCTCATCGTGGAGGAGCTGGCGCTGGAAGTTATCTTCATAACACCTGATGGAGAAGTTCTACCATATTCTTTTGCTCTAACTCAATGTTGTTCAAATAATGTCGCTGAGTACCAAGCACTCATACTAGGACTCGAAATGGCAGTCGACATGAAACAATTAGAGCTTCAAGTTTATGGTGACTCAAAATTGGTCATTAACCAACTCGAAGGAGACTATGAGGTTAAAAAGTCAAAATTAATTTCCTACCATAATTATGCCAAACAACTCATTGGATGGCTTAGGGGTGTGACCTATTGCACACGTGCCAAGAAACTAAAAATAAGCAAGCTGACGCGTTGGCCATGCTCGCTTCGACACTGACTTTACCAAGTCACGAGATAAAAGTCCCGTGTGTCAAAAATGGGTAGTTCCACCATTATTTGATGAAAGATGTCGACGAGGTCGAAAATTCATGCAATCTTCGTCTACGAAGTTGAAAAAGAGGATTGGAGACAATTGCTCATCGAGTATCTCAAATATGAAAAGTTGCCTGATGATGCACGAAGAAGAACTGATGTTCGCCGTCGTTCCCCACGATTCATTTACTATAAGGATACATTGTATCGACGTTCATTCGATAGTGTATTCCTGCGTTGTTTGGGAGAGATGAAGGCCTTTCAAGTCATGGAAGAAGCTCATTCTGGATTTGTGGCGCACACCAATCTGGTCCTAAGTTGCACTTTTCGAATCAAAAGAATGGGTTATTACTGGCCTACCATGGTCAAAGATTGCATGAAATATGCTAAAAGGTGCCAAACCTGTCAATTTCATGCAAATTATATACATCAACCTCCTGAGCCATTACACCCAACTGTTGCCTCTTGGCCTTTCGACGCATGGGGACTTGATGTTGTTGGGCCATTACCAAAATCATCTGCTCAACATTTGTACATATTGGCTGCTACTGACTACTTCTCCAAATGGGCTGAGGCTTGCAGCACTCAAACAAGTGAGAAAAGAAGACGTGGTAAATTTCATCCGTGTTAACATCATCTATCGTTATGGAGTACCTCGGTATCTCATAACTGATAATGGTAAGCCCTTCTCCAACAGTTTGATGGACAAATTATGCGAAGAAGTTTAAATTCAAGCAACACAAGTCTTCTATGTACAATGCTCCAGCAAATGGTCTTGCCGAGACATTTAACAAAACTCTCTGTAATCTGCTAAAGAAGTTGTTACGAAGTCAAAACGAGATTGGCATGAGAGGATTGGTGAAGCTCTTTGGGCTTATTGCACTACATATAGAACTCCTACGCAAGCTACTCCTTATGCATTGGTGTATGGTGTTGAAGCTGTATTACCTCTTGAGCAACAAATCCCATCCTTAAGGATTGCTATCCAAGAGGGGCTCACTGAAGGAAGAAAATGCTCACCTGCGTTTAGAGGAATTTGAAACTCTATATGGAAAAGGATTGGAAACACAACAAAATCTTGAATGCTATCAAGCTCGCCTTTCTAAGGCTTTCAACAAGAAAGTTCGTCGACACGCCTTTCCAAATTGGTGACATGGTTCTTGCTATACGAAGACCAATAGTTATGACACATCGCTCCAAAAATAAATTCGTGCCTAAGTGGGACGGACCATTTGTGGTGCAAGAAGTCTATACAAATAGTGCTTACAAGTTGGTTGACCAAGATAGCGTGAGGGTTGGCCCAATAAATGAAAAATTTTTGAAGTAATATTTACCCTAAAGAAGTGAAATGCTCCTTGATATACGAGGCTAAATTGCATGTTGCTCCTTGACGCACGAGCCTAAACTGCATGTTGCTCCTGGCCCGCATGAGCTAAAACTGTAGATGGCAACCACTAATAGTATAGTATGTGGTTGAACTGCTGAAACACTCCACCAAATCTAAGGTGGTAAACAAATAGATATTCCTGACCCGCACGAGATTAAACTGTGAACGGCAAGGAACTATGTGTGACTTGATTCCCTTTTGGGATACGTAGGCAACTTAGGGGGCAACTCATAAATTCAGTTATACCATCCAAAACACGTCATGTGTTTCCTTTAAAAATTTAAATTTTATTCTAACTAAATAGAATGCATAAATAAAATGCATTTTGTTCATAACATTTGGACAATATGTGAAAAGTGTTCTTTTGTGTTAGATAAAGTTTAGTTGTATGCTTTAATTTTTGCATTTGATAGCTTGAAATTATGGCTATTAAAGCAAAAAAATAGAATAAAGCATAAAAAGGGAAGGAAATACAAATATGTAAATTGAGAACTTTATTGATAAAGCAAATATACGTTATCTCAAGTTACATGTTTTATCCTAACCTAAGCTAAAATAAAGTAAATCGACTGCAAAAGTTTACCAAATGAAGGAATAGAAGAAGAAAAAAAAAGAGAGGGAATGCTACTAAATCTAGAGTTTAAACTCTACTAGCTCCTTGCGGCTTGTCTCTAAAAGCTCATTCATCTTCTCCAACGTCTCACTCTCTTCAGCAAGTAAAGGAGTTGAAGCCTCAATTCTGTTCACTTCTATCTTTAAGTCCTTCAATGTCAGACTGCATATGGGAAACTCCTCTTCATCTTTTTCAACCAGTGAAAGAATTGCTTTCTTTGGATATCCAAAACTTCAAGTCGGGCCTTTAAGTCTGCCTCTTCACGATCAATATCTGCAAGCTTGGTCTTATGAGATAAGACCTTTTCAGTTTGTTGTTTCGCTAAAGTCTCAGCATCAATAAGGCGTCGTGCGGCAGCAGCGAGTTCTTTGTCATATGACTCAGCAGGAACTTTCTGAGAAAGTATGGATCTGGTAGAATCATAATGAGTAACATTTGCAAAGAAAGTTTTTAGAAGGCCTCCAAAGGTGAAAGATCTATAGTATTATTCTTGCACATCTCCGTCATAATGCTGTTAGCCTTAGCCTCAAGAGAAGACATACGTTCCAATGGCTTGCCTGATATCTGCACCTTGAGATTATTCCAGAGCATTTGAATATATTGTTGGCGACAGTCTAAAATTATGTTCTCTGGGCAGAATTCAAAGCTTGTGGTTGTCTCGGCCATGTTGGTGGATCAAACACCTTAAGTTTCTTCTTTTCAACAGATGGTTGAACATTTGACCTTTGTTTCTGAGAAGTCGAGTCCAAAGACCGAACTTCTTCACTCACTACTTGCTGCGTACTATCAGCAGTGTCTTCAAGTTGAGTTGATGAAGCTACTTGTCTTGCCAAAAGCTCATAAGCAGTAGGCCCATCAACTGTGCCTTGGCTAACTTCTTGATCCTCAATGACCACCAAAGGCAAATCATCCAACTGCATCCATGAGCAAGTTAAAGCCAATTATAAAAGCATTTCAATAGATTCAAGAATAGTGTGAAAAAAAAAGAGAAATAAGCACTCTTACAATATGTGGAAGGCTAATATCAGGTACAGATATATCTGGGATGGCCTCAAACAACTTATTAGGATCTAAATCATTTGAATCCAAAGCGTAGGTCATTACCTTATACTTTTTGCGCTTCCAGTTTTGATCGCTATTGTGAGAGCCTTCATCATCTTCAATGAAAGGATTAGCCCTCTTATTCTCATGAGGAGATGAAACCTCCTTGATCATTCGCTTTCACAACTATGGACGAAAGATGACGTGAAGTGCCTTTTGGAGGTGTTTCTTTAAAAACAGGATCTCTGGGTGTAGAAGTCTTACCCTCTTTATCCTTCGAATCATTCTGCTCATCCCGTGTATGTTTGGTTGTCTTCTTAGTTGTCTCTTGAGCATCATTTCCTTTGGAAGCTTCAACCAAGTTTGCGAGATCTTTACCCTTTGACCTTCCTATTTTCTACAGTTGGTTGGAGACCGGTTATCAATGTATTTCGCCCTTCAAGCATATATTTGCCATGAGTTTTTGACCACCAAGTCTGAAAATTTGGCGAAATATGTTTATATGCATCTGGTGGAGAGGCAGGAAAGAGCATTTTCTCATGAGATTTATGACGTGTAAGAGTACGCCACAACGTTCTACACAATTCATAATTAGTAGAACGCACGTCAGCTCCAAGTTCCTTAGGAACATCCTGATAGAATCCAAATTGCCTGACAAATCTATATGGGCTGTAAGGCTCAACCAAGAATTTGTCTTCAACATGAAGGACCAAATAATTGGAGCGTGCACTAAAGAAATAATAAAGCTCTGAATCCAATAATCTCCCATTATCAACGAAGACTTCGTTTCGACTTGTCACGAGGGAAAGTTCTGACCATCTCACCTTGTCACCCTTATGAATAAGATCGCGTGCCTTCTCCTCATCAAAATATTGAGCTCCACCTTCTCCAGAATAGTTGGTCATCATAGGTGCAGGTAATGCATTTGGAGCAAGAAAATGTGTAGAGAAATAGTACGCCAACCACTGCATGTACATAATGTACTGGGAAAGAGGCATTTGAATGCCCTAGGAGTTGGTAAGCTTGCAATCTTGTTCAGACCTTTATAGATGCTAAGTAATACTGGTGTCGCGAGGCAAGTTTTGCGTCCGAAGGCCAGTGCACTTGCAACTTTAAACGTGGTAGGTCTGATGAAATTAAGGTTCTTGCATGGTAAAGCAAAAACGCATAGCCAGGTTGATACGAACGCTGCAAGATAAGTTTCCTCTCTTAAATGAGCCTTGACTCCAAGGATGCTAAATGCACTATTCCTTCCAATTGAAAATTTGCCTGGTTGACCAATCCTCCCTGTTGGGTTTTGAGTCGACTGTGGACGAGATGCTTTCCTCAGCCTCCTAGGTTTCGGTTTCGAGTATCTCGCCTTTCCATCAAACCAAAAGTCGATCCATTGACTAACTCGCACTTCCAGACTTGTTAGTTTCACCCTTTTGTAGATAATGAAAGGCTGCGAATAAATACTCACAGCTATGAGGAATGTACCTAACGTTCCTTCCATCAAGGCCTGTCAATTCTTCAGCGCAGGGTATAACCTCTTCGTACATGCCGCCAGTTATGGGGAGCCCTCCCAGTTGATATAAATCCCAGAGTGAAATTGACAACTCTCCAGCTGAGGTGTGCAATGTGTTTGTCTCTGGACACCACGCTTCACAAAATGCTCGAACAATATTGGGATTTCTGTCATAGGTGAAGAGTGACGCAAAGAGAGCATCGTATAGAGATGCATCACGAAGAACTTGCTTGCTTCTCCCCAAAACGTCTTCAAGCCATTCCCAATATTTTTCGAATGAAGCCAAACTCTCCATTAATCTTCAAAGTACTACCCCAAGTGAGTATCTCCTAGAGATGATACGTCTGCCTAAAGTCTGAAAAGGGGTTGTCCTCGGCTTCTTATTGTGGATAAGAGACTTCAAAGAATATACTGTCATGCCATCATCTTGCAAAATCTCCAAAGACCAACTGTCTTGATGAGGGTGGATTGTAAGAAGGCCAAGTTCCAATGAAGTTCCCATGAATAGGGGTATGGACCAATAATTTTGTTCCACTTATCCTCAGCATCATCTGCGTGGTCAACAATTAGCAAATATTTTTTGCCTGAGGCATCAACATCTTTAAATGTCACCATGTTGTGGCCTTAAACCTGTGCAAAAAAAAAAAAAAGACAAAAAAGGGGGTGAGCATGTTTCGGTTTAAAAAAAAAAAAGAAGAGAAATTTTCAAGCAACGGAGTAGCAAGAGCTATTTCTTCGCACTACCCCACTTAGTGACTTTCATTGATGAACAAGCCGGCATAAGGCTCATCAAAGCACTATGGATGTGTGAACCGGATAAAGTTCACCCATGTGCCATCAATTAAGTCAAAGTGAAGTCCATCCAAGCGCCATGGATATATGAGCCCAAATAAAGCTCATCCATGTTCACTGACGGACAAGTCGGCATAAGGACCCGTCAAAGCAACATGAACATATGAACCAAAAAAAAGAAGGTTCATTCATGTGCCATCAGTGCATAAGTCAGAAAGACACACTGACGAACAAGCCGGCATAAGGGCCCGTCAAAGTAACATGAACAAATAAACCAAGACAAGGCTTGTTCATGTACCAGTCAGTGTACAAGTAAGACTTGGAGCGCTATGGAAGTGCAAATCAAAATAGAAATTTCCAAGCATGGTGAGCATGTGAGTCCATATCAGACTCGCTCAAAAGTGCTATGGAAATTATCACCCAAGCATGATGAGCATATGAGTCCATAGCAGACTCGCTCAAAAATGCTATGTATATACGCCTTTTGGAATTTCTCAAGCCAAGTAGGCTATCATCGAAATGTACGCCTTTGGGATTTCTCAAACCAAGTAGGCTATCATCGAAATGTACGCCTTTGGGATTTCTCAAGCCAATTAGGCTATCATTGAAATATACGCCTTTTGAGATTTCTCAAGCCAAATTAGGCCATCATCGAAATTCAAATATTGCCTTGAGAATATTTGTACAAAAAAAAAAAAAGAGAAGAAGAAGAATGCTTAGTAAGTAGGACATGTACTACTTACAATTTTTGGAGGTTGGATTTGAATAGGATGCGACGTTCGTTTCCAGTAGTGGTTTCAATTTGCAAATCGCTCGCCTACAAATTAAAAGATGTCAACTTGAAAGGAGAGGTATAATGGAGATATTTACATAAAAAAAAAGGCATTAGAGTTTCAATTCATGCATGCAAGAACATTGCTTGTGGATAATATCTCTTCATAAATTGGCCATGTAAATTAGACTATCCGTGCACAAGTAGCAATTGGTTACAAACGAAATTTTTAACGTGCACGGTATTGACTTGTCAACAAAGATGATTATCGTCTACAATTCGGTCTTTTGAAGTAAAGATATAGGGCAAGTCAAATTGCAAAGAATAAAATAATTGAGTTATCTTAGTTAATGCACGTGGCTTGTGGAGCAAAATAAAGGAAATACAGCACATGACAAGAATAAATCAAGACATGCGGATTTCAAGCAAGAAGAAAACAAACAAAATGTAAACACATGTTGATGATATGTCATGCAAGATAACAAGTTCCAATTACCATATCTTTCGTGGCATTAGAACTTGACTGAAGGAGTTTTGTCATTAACCTTTCACGTGAAATATGCCATGATCAGAGATATGTGATCATCAGAATGCAATTTAAGAAAAGGATTTGTTTTTATTATCGAGAGCCAATTTAAACAAAAATTCATTTTTTTACGTGAAACAAGGCAAAAGAGATGATGTTTTGCAAGCATGGCCATATATGATTGGAAACGGGCACAAAAGCATTATTTTATGTAGAATTCATGCAGCCCTCTTACACGTATTTCATCATGCAATTTATGAAAGGCTGCATACCTGGAAGCTTTTGATCTTAAAGAAATTTCAACAAGTTCTAAGCAAGGTGTTGGATCAGTAAGCTGCAGTGAGATGAAGAATAACGCCAAAGCTTGGGAAACGTTCTTCCTTCAAAAGCCACACGAAATCAAACCCTCTTTAACGTTCAAATAGAAGATAGAAGAAAAAAAGTGTGAATGAAAGATGAGGGGTGTTCCTTTTATAGAAGAGGAGTTCAGCCAAAGTTAAATTAAAATTCGAGAACTACGGTCTTTGTTTCCGATTGGAGTTTGATTCATTTCGGAATTGGAAGTTTAACCAAGATGGTCTTCATGCAGTCTTGCTGTTTCGTAAGCACATTAATAGATATCGGTAGTCCGAGGTGGAGTTGATTCTAAGTTGGACTTCAGTCAGGAAGTGATAATCTTGTTTTAGTCCATTATCGTCACCTTCCTAATTGGTTGCTTTAATTGTCTGTGTGCGAATTTCAATCAATCCGAATAGGATTGAAATTGTTTCGTGGCATAAAGTTCATGCTAGTAGACTTCAAATTGGAATTAGTATTCGCAGTGCAATGGGTGTTTCTTTATTGGATTTTGTTTAATAGTTGTTAAAAGTCCAGATTGATGAGGAGACGGTTAGAAGTCATTCCAGAATCAGATAACTATTACATGCATGCAGCCATGGGTGTTTCTTTTATTTGACTTTGTTTAATGGCTGTTAAAAGTCCAAATTGACAAGGAAACGATTAAAGTTTTATTGGTTTCTGTCACAGAGGTTTAACGTAAATAATAATACGATCCTTAGTGTTCCTCGATTGGATTTTGTCTAGCAATTTTAGAAGTCTAGATTTGTAAGAAATCAGAGACAACAGAAGACGACTTACCGTTCTTCAATTGGGAAAGCTCAAGACATGCCTCGTCACTGGATTCTTGATCAATAGTGGGCCGTGGGCTGCTTTCTCTCATCAAAAAGAAAGGACAACGTTTTATGTTGCAAATTTTGGTTCTAAAGGGTAGGACCTACTTGATTTGCTTTCACTGACAGAGTTGGACGTGGGCCTTGTAGAAAATATTGCGGGCTACATATTTATACTTCAAGACTCATTTCCAGTGGGGGCATTTGTAGACAATTAAAATTTGTTAAATCAAGATTAAATAAATTAAATTGATCTTGGTTAAATTAAATTAAACTAAATTCATCTTACAAGTCCATTAATGTTTGGGCTTATATGTTGGGTAAATTGCAATTGGGGCTGTGAATTAAACCATGGTGCAAAGTCCATTTTAGTTAAGCTTGGGTTAACTTAATTAATCCTCGTTAATGGACCAATGCATGTGGGTTTCAAATTAAATTGTAAAGTCCATCTAAATTAAAGTGAATTAATTAATTAATTCACATTGGACTAATTTGGGCCAACCCAATTATTAAGCTCTATTTTAGACGGGCTTTCTTAGGGTTGCAAATAGCCCAAGTGGTGGAACATTCTGGAGAGTTTATCTCAAGTCAACCACTCACCAAATTTTGGCTATAAATAGGGGGTCTACTCTCTCAAGTCAAAGGTACGTTCAGTTCTCCAAAAGTTCAGAGAAAAACTCTAAAAGCTCTCCAAGAGATTTTTCTCTCCTAAAAACAAAGCTCTAAAGAGATCTCTCTCTTAAGTCTTTCAAGAGATTTCTCTTAAGTCTCTCAAATCCCCTCAAATCCAAATCCAAATCCCCAAATCACTACGTTCGTGTTGAAGACTTGAAGATTTGAAGATCAAAAGTCTCAAGTGTTCAAGGAGCGTCATCAAATCAATCGTGTTTTACACTAAATCGTAGAATACTCCAAATTTAATTCAAGAATAAGCCTTTTCTTGGACCTTGAATTAAATCCTTGAAGAGAAGAATCAGAGGACAGTTTCTTGTATAAAGAAACAAATCTGGAGATTGTAACTCTCATTCAAAATTAATAAAATTTTAATTTGTGCAATTATTTCCTTGTCTTATTTTTTACAACGAAATTTGTTGTTATAATCATAACTGTATTTTCAATAATCTGTTGCAATGGGTGCTTCCTTCCTTTTGCACTTTCAAATCATATTATGCTCATCCATACGAGAATTTGAAACGAAGTATGTAACCTAAATAGACTTCCTATTGTCTTCCCTTGTTTTAATTAGAATCCACATCCTTCTAAAATATCAACGAAGTTCGAAACTATACGGAGTTCATATTTCTTTGTCCCTTATTTAATTAGAATCCACCTTCTCCTAAAGTATCAACAAATTCTCTAGAGAGAGGAACCCAAAAAAAAAAAAAAAGTAAAAGAATCCACCTCCTCCTAAAATATCAACAAAATTATCTAGAGACAGTGTCCCGCCCCATTTTTTCGTTCGAAAATAAGTGAAGTCAAGAAAAAGGAAAAGGATTAAATGTGGGTGTGTTTATTTATTGGAAAAGGAGTGCAAATTTTTGTAAAATGATTTTCAGAAAATACTTTATAAAAAATAGTTTGACAAAAGATATGATTTTTTTTAGAAAATTGCTTTACTTTGAAAAAAACAAAAGAAAATGGCCTAAAATGGGACTTTTGAAAATGCGATGGTTTTTAGGCCCGAAAATAGAGTCTAAAAAGGGTTTTTAGTAAAAAGGGAGTCGCCACTTGGTATTGAGTTTTGGTGTACGAAGTCAATAGAAAATATTTTATAAAAGGTAAGAAAATCGAGAATGATTTATTTAGAAAAATGATTTGAGAAAAATGTAAGAAAAGCGATAAAAACCCTTTTAGACAACTTCAGGTCTTTGAAAACAAGAGAAAAAGGTCCGGGAGTCATGTTTGAAGAAAGGGAAGGCAGACTCGCGCCTAAGGCACCCTTTCAACCTAGCCGAAACTAGTTGCGAGGTTTAGTCTAAATTTTCCTAATATAACCCTAAGATTTTATCACATTTGGATGCAACTATATGAATGCAAATCTAGTCCTAAAAAATAGGTATCGTTAAGGGACAAAATATTCCATTGAGGTTTGGTAGGGATTATCGCATTCATTGCGAAACCCGATTCTAGACCTCGATGGAGTCATGAGTATAGATGCAAAATGAAATGTAAAAAGAAAAAGAAAAAATAGTAATATAGATAGTAAGTGAACAAAGAAAATAGGGATGCAACATAACGGGTACGGGGGACTAATAGACTCGTGACTAACTATTCCTACTCACGGAGGGGGGAACGACGTATACGCCATCGCTTCCCACGTGAGTAGATGACTATTTCTAGTCAAATCACACAAATGACCTAAGATTCTATGTGTGGTGGAATCTAAATGTTATGCACTAAACATATGTTTAAAATAGATAATAAGAGATAAAGTATATATAAAAAAATCATACAAAATGGAAAAGGCCTAAAAAAATGTGTGTGAAATGGCATGGAATGCACATGCGAGAAATGATTCTAATACTAAAATGACCTAAAGGTATAGCATTGGACTAGCCTATTTTTCTATAAATTCTCCGCTAGCGTTGGACTAGCGAAGAAACCGGAATTAATCACAACTAGCGTTGGACTAGTGTCGCGATGATACATATATATCATAATAAAGCAAGTAAATAAATAAAAGCATATATTAAAGCAATAATCACATAAAAGCACATAATAGCACATAGGAGCACATAGCACACAAGCATGATATTCTAGATGCGAAGTCCTAAAGAAAGCGAATAAAACACATAAGCACATAGCACACGTAGCACACAAAAGCCCTAACTATTACACGGGGGAAGCCTAATTACAATCTAAAAATAAAAATAAAAAATAACCTATCTAACCTATCTATTACATTTTCTATCTAAAATACATAAGATTTTTGTTAAATAGATAACACATAAACTATCTATTACATTAACTATCTAAATACAAAAATTTTGCTAAATAGAATATTACCTATCTATTACATTTCTTTGAATAATCAAAATTAAATTCAAATAAACGACATGACGTAAATAAATAAATACTCACACATGAATAAAAATTATAAGCACAAAGATACATGAAACACATAGAAAAACACATAGGAGCACGTAAGAGCACATAAAGAAACATTGGAAGGGTAATAGGGGTACCTCCCATTCGAGGACTCGGTACAAATGCTATCAACATGAACAAACTTAATCAAGGTACCATTATTTAAATAAATAAACCATTAATTAAATTATTTTAGAGTAATCACTATAAACATGTCACAATAGTTCGAAACAATTATAGCAATAATAAACAAAAATTAAAGAAAAGTAATGATCAAGTATTTAGGAAGAAAAATGAAAATTATTTAAGTAAACTAAGTAAATAAATAAATAAGAAAATAAAATAATAAAAATAAAGTACAATAATATATAATAAAAAAATTTTTAACACACAAATAAGGATTACCAAAATAATTAAGAGAGACATAAAGAAATCAATTGGAGCCTTAATTAGACTAATAAGACCAAATTTTAGAATATTAATCATAAATTTAATAAAACAAAATAAGATGTGAAAAGCAATAATTAAAAGCTTTGAGGACTTAACTAATTTTAATTTTTTTCTTTTTGGCAAAAATAAAATATTATAAGGTTTGGATTAAAAATGGAAATTTAGGCAACATTCTAAAGTGAAAATATAATTTACAACAAACAAAAGGGTGAAATTATAATTTTAAACCCTAATTAAGGTAATAACATAGTTTGTAACAAGTTTAAAAGGCTAGAATATAATTTTCAGCAAGTATAGTGCCCAAAAATAAAATTTCCAGCAACATTTGGGGGACAAAAAATAAAATTTCAGCAAGTATAATGACTTAAATAAAATTCCAGCAAGGTTGGGGGGACAAAAAATAAAATTTCAGCAAGTATAATGACTTAAATAAAATTCCAGCAATAAAAAGGGGGCAAAACAAAATTTCCAGAAATATTTAAGGGTAAAAATGTAATTTTAGAAAAGTATAGGGGTCACAATATAATTTTATAAAAATATAGGGGTCAAAATGGAAAATTAAAAAATGTAGGGGCCAAAATTATAATTATATAAAAGTCGGGGGACCTAAATGCAATTTATTGGGACCTAATTGAAAAGAAAATGAAATTATGGGGGTCAATTTATAAAAAATAGAAACTTAAATGCACAAATCAGAAATGCTTAGGGCCACAGTGACATTAATAAAAGTATAAGGACTATAGAATAAATACCTATTATTAATTAAAATCAAATTAGAAAAACTAAACCCACAAAACGACGTAGTTTTGAGTGAAACTACGTCAAAACGACGTAGTTTCACTAAAGCTCTCTTTTATTTTATTTTATTTTTTTTACCCGGTTTCCTTCTTTCTCTTTTTTTTTTTCTTTCTTTTTCTTCTTTCTTCTTCATTTCCAGATTTCTTTCTCTTTGTTTTTTTTTCTTCTTTTCTCCCGATTCTCTCTCTTCTACCTCTCTCTTTGTCTCTGTCTTCGTCCGGTCTCACATCGCTGGACCTTTCTCTCTCTCGGTTTCTCCGGCTTACTAGATTTCCTCAAGAAACTTAACTTCCTCAACCAATTTAATTCCTTTAGTTTCTCCACCCCCAAAATCTAATTGGCTTCCCCATGTTTAGTCCTTTTCAAAATTAATCAAAGAGCAAAGCCAAGTTTACTAATTGAATGCTAAATAAAAAAAAAAAAGAAAAGAAAGAGAGAGATCCCGGAAGATTTACCTGGTGATTGTGTGGGTGATGGAGGCAACTCTGATTGGGTCAAATTGTAGCAGCGATTCGCTGCTATTGGCGCGCGGTGACGATGGTGTAAGGGCTTGAGCTGGTGGCAAGGGGAGATGATGGTGAGCTGACGAGCTGTTTGAGCAGTGGTTGTTGCTGTTGTCGTTGATTTTTTTTTCTTTTTTTTTTTGCAGGGGTGTGTGATATGCTTCTGTGTGTTGTGCGTGTGTGTGTTTGTATGGTTTATGGCTGATTTGTGAGTGTGTGAGCCTGATGTGTTTGGGTGTGTAGGTGTGTGCAATTGCGGTGTGTGTGCCGATGATACTGGTGTGTGTGAGTAATGTGTTTGAATGTGTGTTTGTGTGTGTTTTGCTGGTATGTTTTGTGAATGTTTGTGTTGGTTTTGCAGCGTTTGTGTGTAATGTGTGAGTGTTTGAATGTGTGTTTTGTGTGCAGGTTGTGTTTGTCTATGTGAATGAAACTGGTGAGGGGAAGAGGAGGCAGAGAGGATTGAGGGAAGGCTGTGAATTGGTGTGTGTCTGTGGTGTGTGAGGAAGGTGCAGGGGGAGGGGCCGAGAGGGAGAGAAAGAAGGTGAGCTGCAGGTGTGTGTGTTGTGTGTATTGTGCGTTTGTGTGCAGGTGAGTGTAGTGTGTGAATGTGCAGGTGTGATTGTGTGCCAATGAGTGTGATGGAGTTGTGAGTGTTGATTGTGTGCAAATGAAGCTGGTAAAGTGAGCTGTGAGAGTGGAAGGAAGTGTGATTGATACGAAAGAGAATGTGTGTGCTGTGTGTGTGAGTGAACTGGTGTTTGTGAATGGAGGAGTTGTGAAGCTTGTGAGAAGTGTAATGTGGTGTGAGAAGGCCGAAAGAGGGAAGAAGTGAGAAGTGTGTTTTGTGATGTCTGGAGTTGGGAATTGAGAATGCAGGTGTGAGTTTGTGCTATGAGGGAGCTGACAGAGGTGAGTGAGTGAGGTGTGTGCCAGTGTGGTGTTTGCAGGCAGGGGAAGGGGATGAGTGAAAATGTGTGAAGTGCAGGTCTCTGTATTGTGCCTGTGTTATGTGAAATGAGGGGAAAAACAGAAGTGGAGGCCGAGAGAGGGAAGAGGGCTGTGTGTTTTTCTGTGTTGTCTGTGAGTGAAGAGAGGGAGAGAGTTGCAAGTTGTCTGTGGCTAAGAGAGAAGAAAGTGAATAAAATGGTGAATGATGATGAATGATCAAAGTAAGCCAAATCCCCCAAAATCTGCTGAATTGGGTGTAAGTTGGGAGGAGAAGGTGGAGTTGGTGATATGGGATGATTGTCAAAGGGATGGTGTTTGCAGAAGCAATCACCATTGCAAAAGCAACAGCAGCAGCAACGCTGCTGCTGTTCCATTCAGTTTTTTTTTTTTTTTTTAAGGAAAAGATTTGTAATGGAAATATAGAAGAAAAGAGAAAGAAAAAGAAAAAAAAGTGAAATAAGATAAAATAAAATAAAAGATATTCCCTAAAATTAATAAGAAAAATATTAAAATTTAGAGTTATAAAAAATGAGTAAATAAAATTTACCACAAAATTCAAAAAAATAATATAACATTAAAAATGTGCAATTAATAGAAAAAGTAAAGTATTAAAATAAATATTAAACGATTTCTAGAATCATGAAATTTATACAAAAAATTAATGAATATATGAAATATGCATAAAAAATTTTTTTCACTTGCAAAATTCTCATAAAAAGAATACATTGGAAAACGTGTCATTTAAGTAAAAAATACTAAAATTTTAAATAAATACTAGATGACTCCAAAAAATCATTAAAATTAGAAATAATGATAAAAACAGTAAAATTATGTATTTAGGAAATAAAATAAAAATAAAATAATATTTACATGGTGAAATTACCATTTTGCCCCTGATGTGATGAATTAGTCATAATATGCACAAAAATTGTAATCGACCCCCGAAAATAAAAAATACCCCCTAAATGAAGTAACACACACATATATTCACAAGAGGTGTGTCAAAATTTGGTGTCTACAGATAGGAACCCCAAAAATAAAAAATCTATGAGAATTTCTTGCATGTATTTCTCGATTGCGAAAAGATCCCAACATTGAGTGAACAGGCTAATTTCTCGATTTTCATCACACATGCATGATTTTTCAAAAAAAAAATTTTTTTTTTCGAAAAGGGTCACCGGATCGGATCACCTTTTCAGGGCGCAACAGTCAACGATCCCACTGTACTTACTGATTTTGGACACAACAGTTTCCATTTTTTCCTCCTCTTCTTATCTTTCATCATTTTTCTTACATTTGTTTATTTATTCCTTCTACTCCTTGTCTATTCTTATCCACATCCTTAAGAACCCAATTGAATATTAACTTTCTTTTTGCAGGTTTACGTTGATCGGTTTGTTTGAAAAATTTAATGCGTTTTTCGTTGTTTTTGAGATTTGCATGAGAAGGATGGATAAAAGAAATAAAATCTAAGAAAACTTAAAAAAAAAAGATTAAAAAAGAAAAACATAAAGTGTCTAAAAAAAGTTTAGTTATACCTTAATATCAATTCGTGACAAAACTGTCCATTTATTTATGGCACTGTTTTTCTTTTTGAATCTTTTTTTTTTAAATTTTCTTCCATTTTATTTTTTTTTATCTGTTCTCCTCATCCAAATCTTAGAAATATCAAAAAAACACTCTAAAATTTTCAAGTAAATCAATCAATGTAAACTTGTGAAAAAAGAAATTAATATGGGTTTTTTAAGGATGCCGATAAGGATAGGAAAGGAAAATAAGGAATAAATAAAAAAATGTAAGAAAATAATCAAAAGTAAAGGAGAGAAAAAAAATAAGAACATGGTATGATATCAATGGAGGAGCCATTTTGTTATTAATTGGTATTGGGGACCAATATATATTAATATAAAAATTGAGGGATTAGACTAACGCAATTAAAAGTTTAGGGATTAAAAAAGAGACTCATAAAATGATTTGGGGACCATTGGAATAACAAATCCAAAAGAAAACTTTGCATCATCTCCATCCCACTTTTTTCCCTTCAATTTTTTTTTTCTATCTTCAACCTTGCATGTTTTCCTCAATTACACCAAGAATGAGAAGCGGAGTAAGAAAAGAAACAAAGGCGACAATCATGTGGACCAGTATTTATTCAACTCAATATAAAAGAATAGAGCAAAAATCATGGTTATACTGAAATCGAACACTATTGCCAAAACCTTGATACTTGATATTTAATGGGGTTGGACAAAATAAGAATTCATTCAACTTTAGTTTGCCAATTAATGAAACTAAATGTGAACAGGATTTAGTATTTGTTCCAATTTTAAACTTTATTTGAACTCAATTTGATGAGTATAGATTTTATATATAAAAAAATTTAAATTTCTACTCAAACATGACTTAGATTCTACTAAATAAAAACTCATTTATCTTTAACTCTAAAAATTAAATAAGTAAAATTTTAAAAGCAGTTTTAACATTACCAAAATAAACAAATCAATTTGAACACTAGACGCTAGATAATGCCTATTCTCACTATGCAAATATCATTTATAGAAACTCTCCCAAAATTAAAAATGTCTATATTCAAATCCTTGTATAAGAATTATGTGAAAATTTAGTCCTTTTTATTCATTTTGAAAGTTCTACCGTTCTTATAAAGAATTTTCCCAAATTATCCTTTTTGGGGACCAAAAATGAGGAGAAAAAAATTCGAACTAACAGAGACATTTCGTCAAACACCAATCGCCCGCGCTCCTCTTTCCCAGTCCCCTAAAACCACCTCAATCGCCATCCGACCCCCACAACTACGTGCATTTCACACTGACTATGTGTGAGAGTAAATAGAGTCTAAAAAAGATCCACCGGAAAAATGGCCAGCAAAGAAACCTGTAGACAAGAGCTCCGCGCAGCAATCCGCCAGCTCAGCGACCGCTGCCTCTACTCCGCCTCCAAATGGTACCCACAAAAGAACCCATTACTTTTATGAGTTTTAATTCAATATCCCCAATGGGTTGTTCCATTTTTTTTTTTAATTTTTGTTTTTCAAAAATTTTCAATTTTTTAAGGGCGGCGGAGCAATTGGTGGGAATAGAGCAAGACCCAGCCAAGTATACCCCCTCACATACGAGATTCCAGCGTGTCAGCTCCAGCGTTCGCCGGCGGTTTCGTACTGATGGCGCTGGGGATGCTGCAGCGGCCTTTACTTGCACTCCCGTCGCCGGCGTGTCGTTTGTATCGACCCCACCGGCTTATGAGGAGGGAAACGACATTGTGGAGAGCGATTTTTATTTGTTGGCAAAGTCTTATTTTGATTGCAGGGAGAATCGGAGGGCGGCCCACGTGCTCCGAGACCAGACGAGCAAGAAAGCTGTGTTCTTGCGATGCTATGCGCTTTATTTGGTTATTTCTTGCGATGCTATGCGCTTTATTTGGTTATTTTCTTTACTTTTTTTATTTTTTAACGTTTATTTGTGTCTAATATTTATTTTTTTTTCGTTTTTATTTGTTTTCTAGGTCTTATTTTTATTGATAAATTAATTTATTGAGTTCAATTTGAGGAGTATTCCAGCGTGAGATATTGGCTAGAAATTTGGGCTGCATTTAGATGATTATTTTTTGGGATGTTTTTTAAAAATAATTACTGTAGCAATTTTAAAGATTCTTCTTGGTAAATAAATATGTATGTGAGATAAAAAAGTGGTTTAAAAAATGTGCTTGGAGTTTCTAGAAAACATATTTTTAAAAAAAACTAACAAACAAACAAACTCTTGATTTTCGAGGCTTACATGACGTGTTGAATTAGACATAGACAGTGACAGCCACATTTACAATGGTTAAGATTTGATTAGCTTGAGGTATTCTGAATTGTTGATTAACTTTCACAAAAGGTATTGATTTTGCTTCCAAAGGTTTTGAAGAAGTGGTTTATAAACATCCCAATTTGCAATCTAGTAGATAGCGCCAATGAAAAATTGAAAATTTTGCTTCAGTTGCATGGGCGATAATTTCATTTTCTGCAGTGGAGTTCACAATGAAACTTTGAGCTGTTTGATTTAACTGGAATGTTATCATTAGCTTTGGAAAAATTTAAAATGTACTATCTGTTATGTTGATTAAACAATAAATGCTGCCATTGCATTCCAACTTTCTGGAAGTTTATCTTGATTGATAGCATCCTAGTCTTGCTTTGTATAAGCATGAGTGTAGGTGCAAGCTTGTAAGCTTTGGTGCTTTTGCTTGATTCTTCGTCTTTGACAATCAGAATTGATTTTGTGCATTAAAGATAGTATGTGCAAGTACTTAGTTACTTTCCCTTCCATAGGCCGGTGAAAAGCGAAAGGAAGAGGAGATGATGGAACTCGAGGGACCATTAGGCAAGAGTGATGCTGTAAATAAAGAACTAATTTCTCTTGAGAGAGAGTTGTCAGGACTTTGCAAAAACGGAACAATTGACTCCTTATGTCTTTTCTTGTACGGTCTTGTTCTTAAGGAGAAAGGCAATGAGAGTCTAGCTCGAATTGTTCTTGTAGAGTCCGTAAATAATTATCCTTGGAACTGGAGTGCTTGGTCTGGGCTGCAGTTGCTGTGTACTACAGTTGAAATACTGAATGGTCTTCATCTAATTAACCATTCGATGAAAGACTTCTTTCTTGCCAATGCTTATCAGGAACTTCGTATGCATACTGAGTCCTTGGCAAAATATGAATATATACAAGGAACTTTTAGTTTCATCAATTACATACAAGCCCAAATTGCTAAAGCACAGTATAGTTTGAGGGAATTTGAACACGTTGAAGTTATATTTGAGGAACTTCTAAGGAATGACCCTTACAGAGTCAAAGACATGGATATGTATTCCAATGTGCTCTATGCAAAGGAGTGTTTCTCTGCTTTGAGTTACCTTGCACATAGAGTATTTTTTACTGATAAATATAGACCCGAATCTTGTTGTATAATTGGAAATTATTACAGCCTCAAGGGGCAGCATGAAAAGTCAGTTACATGTTTTAGAAGGGCACTCAAATTAAATAAGAATTATTTATCAGCTTGGACATTAATGGGTCACGAATATGTTGAGATGAAAAATACCCTAGCAGCAGTTGATGCCTATCAGAGGGCTGTAGATATTAATCCGTGTGATTATTGAGCTTGGTATGGTTTGGGGCAGACATATGAAATGATGGGAATGCCCTTTTATGCACTTCATTATTTCAAGAAGTCGGTATTCTTGCAGCCAAATGATTCTCGGTTGTGGATAGCCATGGCACAGTGTTATAAATCAGAAGAGCTTCACATGCTTGAGGAGGCAATTAATTGTTACAATAGGGCTGTAAATTGTAATGACCAGGAAGCAGTCACACTTCATCAGCTAGCAAAGTTGCACTGAGAACTTGATCGTCCAGAAGAGGCAGCATTTTACTACAAGAAGCATTTGGAGAGGATGGAAGCTGAAGAAACGGAAGAGCCAAACATGGTTGAAGCTCTGTCATTTCTTGCCAGATATTGCAAAGATCTGAAGAGATTTGAAGAAGCAGAGGTGTATTGTACCCGTCTTCTAGATTATACTGGCCCAGTAAGTCCTGACCCTGTTCTCCATAATGTAATGTCATCTTTGTATCATAATATGTGATTATAATTTGTTGAGTGGAACTTCTCTGACCATGATGCAGGAGAAGGAAGAAGCAAAAAGTCTTCTTCGAGGGATAAGATCTGCAAAGGATGTTGAGCTTTTTCCTCCCTAAATTCTCTCCTTCATACATAACTTGCGAAAAACATTCTGAAACAGGTATGGGAGTTGGGTTTCAAGATAATTAACTGACGCAACAAGCTTGAAGAACTCACATGAGACAGCTAGTATTGAGGTGGCAGAAGAACTTTGTATATTTTATTGCCATTGTTTGTTTATTAGTCTTCTGACAGTTTCCTGTTGGAAATTCATTGTGATGTTCTCACAATCTTCTATTTGTTTATCCTTATTCTTTACCATAGAACAAGTAGTCCCTCTCATGGGACTCTATTTCTATTTACTGGAAGACCGTGGAATGTATGTGCTGAAGCTTTACAGAGCCTGGGAATTTTGTTTTGAAATAATACTTGCACTCTGCCTTCATTAAACTGTGATGTTCTCAAGGTAGATTTCTTTGTGGAGAACAAAAAAATCTAGTCTTGTTCAGTAGTGAAACTGGTTGTTGCTTTTGTTTCCCTTTACTCTCCCACGAATAAGCTGTGCTTGATGTAAAATCTTCTGTGAGATTAATTAAAATTGGAGTCGATACCTGAATCCAGTTAAAGAGTTGTTTCTGTGTTACATCACTTGTTGCCTCTTATAATGGTCTCAGCAAGCTGTCCTCCTCAGTCATGGTTATCAGTAATAGGAGATTGCATCTTACTGAATGACCATAAATACTTATTGACTGCCCATGAAATGGAAAAGCCTTGTAAGGATTCTTAAGCACTTGAGATTTGATTGTATCAATGCTCCTCATTATTGCAGATTTTTTATTTTGAAGCACAAGAAAGCGAAAGATTCCTTCCTGTGGCCTTACAAGGTCCATTTGTCTTTGCATGGAGCTTCAAAAGATCTATTGGTGAGGGCAAAATATGACATCTACTCCCTGGGCCTGCAAAGAGCCCTTTGATCACTAGGGCTTTTGGCATCCCTGGCACCCAGCTCAAGGTTAGGTAGGGTTGTTCAAAAAAATTTGAAAAATCGAAAAATAAAAAAAATCGATCCGTCCCGAATCGAAAAAAAGGGTAACCGAACTGGTTTTAGGTAGCGGAGTGGTTTGTGGGGCGGGTTATATTTTAATCGGGTCGGTTCGCGGTTCACATTTTTGTGAACCACCGGGTATCCAAATCGATCCGAAGTGAGAGTAGTTATGTAATTTCACATGTTAGTTTGGGTATTCATTTGGTTATTTGTTGAATATTTATGTTTTTACGTTAATTGAAATGAGAAAATGAAGTTTGAAATACTAAGTGATTATTTTTTTATTTATATAGTTTTTGGTTATTTGTTGAATATTTATGTTTTTATGTTGATTTAAATGAAAAGATGAAATTTGAAAGACTGAGTGATTGTTTTCTTATTTATTTAATTTTTGTTTTTTTGAAGATTAAGGTTTTGGATACAATTTAACTTTAAGTTATTAATGTTTGTATTACTAGTGATTTAATAGTATTTTGTAATTTTTCTTGTTTATTTTTTAAAAATATAGATAAATTATTATGGATTGGATCGGGTACCTGACCTATCCGAATCGGTTTTGCAAGTAATCGAAAGGTCGAGCATTCGTTATATGTGGACCGATTTGTGGTTCGGAATTTTGTTGAACTGCAAGAACCGGTTCAGTTCACTTTTTTTGTCTATGGATTGAGTATCCAGTCCATGAACTCCCCTAGGGTAGGAATGTAAATCAGCTATATAACCGTGAGGTTTTTGATTCAAGTCTTAGCTTCTCTTTCTCCTTGAATGGATTGGACTATTCATTGAAGCCGAAAGGGGAAAAAAAAAGAAAAAAAAAAAAGGTAGCAGTGAATTCAATATGATCGACACCGTTACTTCTTGAAGTTGCTTCTTCAGCTTATCCAACCATCTCCAGAGACTCCATCTTTCATTTTCTAGTCCTTCCCACTGATATGGGAATAACTTGCTGGTCCGTTCTATATTTTTACAAAAGAATAAAAAGTGTTGGGAGTGTTTCAACGTACGATTCACAGCTTTTACACAGTGGATTTCCTTTTCCCTGTCCAGCGAAAAATAACCTCATTGGATTTCCACTGGAAATGCTTGAGTTTGTGTTCAATGTTCCAAGTTTACAAGTTGACTTCCATGGTGGGGTGTTTTTTTTTTGGTTTGTGCTTGCATCTTCAATTCTATGATGCGAACAGTTGCCTTCTTCACCAGGCTTAGCTCTAACATAGGCTTGATTTGACCGTGTGTTTTCCTAATGGATCATGTGCCCAGAAGTATCTGTCTAATTTAAACTTCAAATTCCAAAATGTGAGAACAAATAGAGAGTTGAGCAGTTAGAGCTCTATGATTCTACTTCAGAAATCGAGAGTTTGAATTATACCAACGCCAAAAATTCCTGTCCTATGTAATAGTGTAGGTTTATCAAAAAAAAAAATTGAAAATGCAAGTTTCAAATAAAAAAGCCAAAAAGATGTAGTATAAAAAAGCCAAAAAGATTATAGTTTTTAGTGAAACTATAATCAACTAATTTATTAGTTTATAATTAGGTGGTAAATTATTTTAAACTTCACTAAAATCTGGTTGGCTGGCTTAAATTCTTACTAATTTTCTTAACTATGGTGTTATTTAATTATCTAAAGCTGTAATTGGTGTAGCGAGAGATATCTGCATATCACATGAGTCATTAATTCGAACATAATACTATATTTTGCTACAAACAAAGCTTAAAGTTTACTAGGATTACCATTTCTTTATTGTAATTTGTGCCTGTGATTATCCATGATTCTAATTGATTATCTATGCATTAACCCCTCACATTGATGTGGCTAAGCATGAGGGAGATACAAATTCAATTATTTTCGAAGCATAACAAGCTATATTAACGAATCAAATAATAAATCAAATTGTTATTGTTGGTAAGATTCATTGAGAGCGAACAGATGTATGAGAATTCGAAATTGAAACAATGAATAACAAGAACAGTCATGCATGTTCATATATGTTTGAACCAAGAATCAATGCAACAAACGTATTAATCCAACAGATTTGTTTGTTAATCTGTTGAGACTTGTGGAACGTATAGCTGCTGTTGAACTCGAGTGTTTACGGGGGAGATTCATTGAGATCATTACAATTTTATTTTTTAAAATCTAAACTTACACACAGCAAATTTATATGTAATTACCACATCCATACGTATGCCAGTATACTTTTTAAAGTTCGATAGGAATGAGAGTAGATTGCACAGCTAGCGCAAATCTAAACCTGATAAGCATAAAAAATTCTTTGCAAGAGTTAACATAACTAAATTCATATAATATTAAACTTGTTAGGCCTCTCTTTGAAAATAAGATCAGTTAAATCCATGTTCACAGATGGTGAGAGAATCAATTGATTTTTGCAGTTAAGAACTTCAACTTAGTGTAGAGATAAATCAATCAAGCAGTAAATGGCCATTAAATCCATCCTGGCAAAAGACTGGACGGATAATAGTTTCAAAACTTGAACAATTATAGCTTAGATATGGACAACTTGTGGCCCAAAATAGCAGAGAACATAACAGACTTTTGTCCCTGATGGTCATTATGCAGTTCAAACAAAACAAACCTCCTCCTCAGCATTTTCGGCTCTCTCTTTCTTTCAATCTGTTTTTTTACCAAGTCTCGCAGCAAAATCCGCACACATTATCAGACTGGTTCAGCTCAGAGCAATGCTGCCATTTGGCTTTTGTCTTTCTTCTTTTCTATACCAGCACTACACTCGTCTTGTCTTATCTCTCTAAGTACATCATTCTCTTCTTCCTGTATTTTTTTGTTTCTATTCATTCCCACCTCCAATATCTTTTACATGAATACTTACTATTTTTGTGTGACAATTCTTAGAAATGACACTTAAAGGTGGCACCAGCCAAGCCTGTGCTGCGTGCAAGTACCAGAGGAGGAGGTGCACGGCTGACTGCCCACTCGCACCATACTTCCCGGCTGATCAACCTAAGATGTTTCAGAATGCTCATAGGCTTTTTGGTGTGAGCAACATTCTAAAAATACTGAGGCAGCTTGATCCCAGCCAGAAGTGGATTGCCATGAAGTCCATTATCTACCAAGCAAATATACGCGACAAATATCCTGTATATGGATGTTTGGGTATAATACAGCAACTGTGTTACCAAATTCAGCTGGCTGAGGAGGAACTTCAAGCGGTTCATTCCCAACTTGCTTTCTATCTGCAACATCAACAGCATGAGATGTCAACAGCACTGAATGATTCTTTATCCCAGTTACAATTAGGAATGGCGCCTCCTAGCAATGCATTGACACTCCTCGACCACCAAGATGCTGCACAGCAGCAGTACAATTCTGTATCTGCATTGCCTATTGGATCACATCCTTCCTACTCCAATAATATCAACGCTGCTTACAGCACTGATTACATGTACTCCAAGGATAATAATGTCGTAAATTCTCTGTGGATTCAACAACCCTACAACAATGGTAGTAATAATAGCAATCCAATGGTCATGCAATCTCAGTTGATTAATTCACAACGCTTATCACTCCAACAAGAAGGCACTCAAGACTATGATGAAATGCATCCATTTTTTGACACAATTGATGATAGACAATCTTACATTGATTCCAAGGAATCAAGGTAAACACTCTATTATTATATCATTAAATTTTTGTGTTAACAGTTATACAGAACAATACAAAGAATAAAACTTCAGTGTATGATTCAGATTTTTAAATAAGAACATTTTTATTTGTTCTGATTGGAGATGTCAATTAATTTGCAGCTCCGAATCGTCATTGAAAGATATAACACAATCTGTTGAGCATGTAGCTGATAATGAGTTGAAGAGTGCTGCAGCATGTTTCAGTCTTACCAGCATTACTTAGAGAAACACCATGAAAAGTATGAAATCATGGAAAGTATGGATTATCTAGTAGCAGAGCATTGACTTGTAATGGTTCCAGTATTCTGCAAATGTTATTTCAGATACTTCTCAGGGTACGTTCTGTCCGCATCATTTCACTCAAGCCTCAAATTCTTACTTTTGAACAATTAATTGTTGATTCAGTAGGAAATGACCATAACTTTCAGAAAAGAGGAGAACTTTGTTCTCCATTCACCTCGCAATTTAATTAATTCTTTACAGATTAATATACCACTGAGCATAGCCGTCTACATGCATACACATGATGAGTGATTATATTTACACTTTTGAAAAGAAAAACTACCGTTGCAGTTTGTAACAGCCACCGAATATAAACTATCTAGTTCTTTTTCTATAGTTCAAACAAGACTCTCCATTTTCAACTCTTGATGGTCACAGCAAATATAAACACAACACACAGAAAATTTATTTGGGATACTGGTTGGACAATAAAATACTGGATTGACTACAGATATTATCCAAACAGAAGGAATTCGGTTGTGAATCGTTTACTTATTTTTCAGTCTAGGAATCTCTCAGAATCCAGTGTTTGCGAAAGTAGGATATTTATTCACTTCTCTTTGATAGTTTAGTGTTTCTTCAAGGCCAATTCCTGCTAAAAGATTTCAATCCTATTATGAACCCTGTGTATAAGAGCTAATTTGGAGTTACATCAGGGATCAATAGCTGTAGAAGCTACTTGTATGATTGAAATTTATCAAGAAAGATCTTCTGACCATAGATATAAAGTACAGAAAATCCTCTAAAATAGCAAATACCTACAAAGCTATGGAAGTAACTCAAACGAAATATGGAGTAACAGTGATGGCTCCAATAATAACCAGTCAAAATAAACTTTTACAACAATGTGATAACGTCACAAATCAGAATGGAGTTGTCATTCTAGATTTTTGAGCATTTGACAATTGATATAGTTAAATGTAACATTAATGACTTGAAGTTTGATTGTAAAATTTAGCTCTAAGCCCAAAATGTACGAGTGTTTGTCAGCTATGGCAAACTCAAGATGTTTCTACACTTTAGACACGAGAAGAAACCATAAAGCACGAAGAAAAGTAATGAACAATGGTTAAATCAAGATAGATATTATAATGTACTATGAAATATGATCCATAGTTCAGCTTCCATTACTGTGGAAGTGAGAGTTTTAGAACAAAAGTGTGAAGGAACAAATATTGTATAAATATGATACTAAAAAAGGCAAACAGAATTGTGTAAAAACTCCACAAAAAACTCCGAAGTTTGCAGTCTCTGAAGTTTTTGAAAAAACCCTACCACTTCCTAGAGTATGACAACATTTGCTTTGTATTCTGTATTTGGTACTACTGTCACCTGATATTTAAACAGAAAACTAATCTAGTGCCAAAGTTGTTTGTGATGCCTGCAGTGTCATTGTTTTCAGACACCATGGGACTAGGAAAATACTTTGAAAATGACCTGAGATTTTAAGCCTATTCAATGACTATGTCAGCCATGCCTTAATCTGAGCTATGTTCCTTCATATTTTGTGTTAAGAGAATAAAAATAATCAAGCTTGATAGGGTCTTAATCACAATCATAACCAAATCGTTTAGAGAAAAAAACTTGCCAATAACAAAACTTGGGAGACTTAGATTGGGAGATTAACCCATTAAGTTATACTAGCAATTGAGGATCTAACCGTGACAGAATAGAGTAGTTAAAAAATGTCAGTGACAGTATTTTAGAATGGGTAAATTATGCTATGGTTCAAAGTATCATGGGAACAAAAAGTACAAGAAAGTGACACGTAGCTTAGGATTATTCTTATGCTAAGTAGTTGCTATTCATGAAAGAATGAGCTGAAGCTTGGGATCAATCAAGTTATGACCCTTAACTTACAAGCAGTCAAGAAGCAGTAGATTTCGACTTGCCCCAACTCCCAAGTCCTTGAATAAGAGTATACACTAGCACTCACAAGTAGAGTAACAGACATGTCATTTCATCATTCTTCTATCTATTTCTTTGGTCTACATTCTACAATTGCATTTTGACTTACCAAACATAACATGTTCACCTATTTTATGAGAAGTGAAATATTTGTTTACTCAAATTAGAAAGCATCCTCTATTCTGTTATATATACTGTGTTGGTACCTGATAATTTGGAAGTATATAAATTTACCTGTCAATGACTAAATTCAGCAACCAGCAAACACATTTGAACAGAATTAATGTTGAAAAGAAAATCTGAAGAATAATTCCTATGATATTTAATTGCTTTCTGGATTAAAGTCATTTCCGTAAATCTCAAATATTGTTTAATTTATTTTTTTTTCAGAAGGAGAGGGGTGGGGAGGAGGAAGACAGCAAGTGAGAATGGACACTGTGAGTACTGTTCTAAGACGAGGATACAACATTTTACTACTGAATTATATCTTTTATGCTTTCTCTTAAGAATCTGAAGATACACAAATAACAACTAAATGACCTGCATTAAGAAAACTAAAATATGGTCTAATGTACTTTTTTATTTCTTCCCCACAACAAAAAATGTCTTTTCTATTCTTTCATCTCTAATGTACTTGCTTTCTCTAGTTAATTCATGAGCCAAAAGAGAAGTAAAAAAAATTGGAATAAAAAAATACTTTTTATTTAGATTCAATTTCTTCAAATAAAGTGGCTGTTTAGCTTTTACTCTGTCCTAGGATCATACTTGTCTAGTGCATCTCATTCAAGTGATGCGTTTTTTTTTTTCCTCTTAATATTTCTTTATTAACTTTTTCTGAATTTCGTTGTTTACATCAAGTTTACGACTACATTAGATTAGCTTTTTCCCCAGCAGGAAAAGTTCTTTGCTCCACCCCTGCCATTGCCCATCCTATTTTTAGCAGACCCTTCAGCTTAAAGCAGAAATGAGGTCCATGGGCTGAAATGCATCACTACTGCAATTGATCTGTTCTTGTTCATAATAACTTATAAGAATCAGGAATTTTAAGGTTACTATATTACTTATCATTTATGAAAAGATGGTGATACAAAGTCAAGGACTGTCCCAAATTTCTTCAAAATGGCAAAAAGAAAACGGAGTATGTGCCAATCCCTACTTTGTTCAAGCAGTAAAAATTACTGGAGACAATGAATCACTTTTTTATTGCCATAAAAAGGGGAAATGTTGTATTACAGCTTTGTCAAATCAGTTGTTACACACTCACTGTGTATTTGGATTAAAGAAGCCTGGTGTTGTATGAACCACAATGAGGGCACTTGTGATACAGCCAGTGGAAGGAAGCATTTCCTCTTCTTTCACAATCATTGCATAGAATAACCTGCATATTGTATCAAGCTTCAATGTCAGGACTTACTAACCTGGAAAGAGATGGAAGATAAACTAGCGTCTAGAATGAGTGAATAGGTGATCAACCTGAGTTTGACCAGAATACTCCTCTGGAACTTTCTGTTCAGCTAATAGTGCATCTAACATTCCAAAATACACCTGAAAGCCACATAAAATATTGTTTCCTCATTCGGTCACTTGAAATTCATTGAAATACAGGCATAGATTAATCAGTTAGTCTGCTTAAAGCTGGCATACAAGAGTTCTGATAACTGACATTCAATCACTTATGATTTAACAAGTAATGATGAGGTAAAGATACAAGATTAGAGAAGAGAGACTCAGAAGCTAAGATATTAACCTAATGTAGATTGGAGATGAAACAAGCAGATCGAAAAGTGAGCCAAAGTCTAAGGAAAATATTGAGGCTCTTCCACAAGGCATTATATATCGCTTGACCATTGGGAAAGCAATGTCCACTGAAGAACATTTAGTAGCAGATCAAGAAGCAACATTCAATCATCATGACACTAAGATCAAGTAAACAACAAGCTCTTATATGCTTACTGAGTTACACCTAATTATCAGGATCACATCAAGTTTGTAAGTAAAAATTAAAAGCTGGTAATTGGAAAAAGGGGAAAACCAGATGCTTATCTATGCAAATTTAATTTTTCCTTTCAGTCTAAATGGATAACCACTAAGCAAATTTTAATACAATGTTTGTCTCATTCAATCACCAATGCGCACCCATACTCCTCACGTGGATAAGAGAAGTGAGAAGCATAAAAGTAATACTGGACGTTTTTGAAACGGAAGATAGGAATTATTTATGTCATTGCTAAGCTTAATTCACTTCTTTTCTTATTTTTTTTATTTTTCCTTTTTTTTTGGGTGAAAAGCCACCAAATATTGGCAAGCGTTAGGCAGACCCGTACCCGTCTATTACAAATCAATTTTAGATACAATGTGGTGTAAGAAATTTTCCTTAAGATAAACCATGATGTTTATCAAGTGTGAACATAAACCACAACTCAAAGAATCTAATCTAATAATACCACAGAAGAAGGATGGCAAAGCCATTTTGTCTTGAAAATGCCTAAAAGAATGAGAATCAATGACGAAGTGTGCCGAAACTTATTTCTGTAACTTAAATAGACCAAATCAGATGCTATTATGCAAAATCTTCTAAATTAATCGGATACTAATTGAGATCACTCTTTGACAGCATATGGCACATTTGTTATCCTGTACGTGTTAATTGAATTTCCTCGAAAATGACAACTGTGCTATGAGGTGTTCATTAAACTAGTGTACCGGTCATCAAGGATTCTAGTGAATATCAAGTTTTGGTTGAAAGACAACCTCGGATCCTCTTATCTCATGACTAGAATATTGTCACCATGATATGCTCCATGATTGTCTCTCCATGATATGCTCCCTTATTTAGTTTACCTTATTTAGTTCCCCTTATTTAATTCTCATCAATTGTACATATACACTTTCCTATTTAGCCAAAATATGTATATAGACGTAGTTTATCTTCCTATTCAATCAAAATCTGTGTATAGACAGATTTGATAGCTGTAATTTAGGCTTGATTATACAGATTTGATAGCTGTAATTTAGGACGGATTGATAGCTATAATTTAGGCTTGATTCTAGTCTTGTATATTGCACATTTGTGCCTATATAATAAGAGAAATCCTCACAGTTAAGGCATTCAATCAAAAAGATCCTTTTGACAAATATAACCGGTTCAGTAGGATAAGCTGAGTGTCATTTAGTGCAACAAGTCAGCTGAGTGTCATTTAGTGTAATAATTCTACTGTGTAACAGGAATGCACCTGCATGTAGTAGGATTTGATACAACACATAAAATAGGAATTCAGACTCTTCAAACTGGATCTCCTCATACGCACTAAAGCTAAAAGAAACTGGTTTAGCAGAAATATTTCATGGAAATATTTACTAACCTGCATGTCCCCCAGCGACTTGCTACAAATTGGGCAGGTATAATGAGTATATGTGTATTCCTTGATTCAAGAGAAAAAGTGTCTCAGCAGTCAAGAATCTTTCATTAATCCTAGGGATTTCTATACATGAGATAAATACCTGAAAACATACTGAATGCATTAAATGACCACATGGAAGTGCCTTGACCGGAGAACTTGAAGTAAAAATATATTCATGGCAAATTGGGCAGTTGTCCTCAAAGCACTTCTCTCTGCATATATGCACGGAAAGAGACCGTGACATGCAAGCATTGCAATTCATACAATGGAAGTAATCAATACCCAGTCCCTTCCCAATTCGGCACAGATTACAGTAAGGGCAGTGATAAATTTGCCTGTCCCAAATCCTTAAAAGTCAGTATTCATTATGAATAAGATATAAAAAGAAAAATAATAATACTGCTCCATAATCCCAAAATCTGATAGCAGTTAAGAATAAGAGAGAGTGCGTCTCTGCAATAATCATCAGTTGCATCATTTGTTGTCCTACAGTTCCAAACCTTGAATGCTCAATTTTCATATTGATTTGTATATTTGGGCCAACAAATGTGAAGTTTTCATGAGATTAAAGTTATTAGAATAAAGAATAAAAGCTTCAATAATTCATTCTTATTTTGGTGTAACTTGGTTCTTTGCATTTCTATGTTGACATTTACCTGTGAGCAGCTATCAAAGGTATGCTAATCAGGACAAGAGCAGAGAAGAGGACAAGGGAAGCAGGAGGAATGGGTTGCATTAGTTTTGGAAGTATGGCATCAAATCAAAGGTAGCCTTAGCTAATGGCAGTTTTTGGTAAGTGATTTACAGACCTGAGAACTTTGATTTCAACTTTTCTTTTTACCAGCTTTTAGCTTTTAATATTGAAATGTTCAGTAATGTTGTCAACTGCTTTTAGATTTAAACTAAAATCAAAAGCAACTAAAGCATTGCTTTTGGATTCTGATTTTCAACTTTTCAAAAATCAGCTTTTACAATAATCAAATCAGTTGAAAATAAACCGTTAACTTTAAAAACTATGAGTGAAACTCTCCTGCCTATACTGGTTCTGTTGCCATCTCCTTAGTTCTCTTAGCTTGCCTGATAGCTATGCTAATCAGAGCAAAAGGAAAAGGAAAGACAAAGGAAGAGCACATTAGAAAAAGATAAAAGTAATAGGTAAAAATCATCAAGAGGCAACGAATCCTCACAAATTGAATAACTCAAAATTCAGCTCTACCAAAATCAAAGGAAATATTTTGAGATTTAAAGATTCAGCTTGGATAAACCCTGGGGCTACAACTTATTGTGTTTGGAAAAGAAAAGATGACCAAGACACATTCCATCTGTGCTCCATCCATTTCCTACACTCCTCATGAGTGAGATTTTAATATGATGTGACAAGAAACATAAATTAAAGAACATACCAAAATGAAACAACTTCTAAACAACCTAGTATCTTGACTCTAAGAAAACATATAATATTTCTAATATGTTAAAATCCAAGAAAATGTTAAATTTGAGCTATAACGCATTTTTTATTAAACTAGAACAACCAAATAATACATACCCTTTAATTTTTCTTGTTTGCAATAACTAAAGAACTTGGAAATATAGGCAAAACCTATTCAATTTACTTTATCAAGATCATCACAGCAAGAATTGTTTCACATTAAAGGTTAATAATTCCTTTTCCTAGAGTGTTGGCTAGGAGTTTGATGTTCTTTCACCTTCCCTGGCCCCTATCGCACAAAAGAATTAAAAACTAGAAAGCTTAAATACAAACCGATGCTAACATGCACATAAAAGTGCATGCTCGGAAAAAGATTGTTTAAGCATTTTGGACCAAGAATAATATCAGTTTATATTTTTCACAAAGAAAAAAGTAAAAAATATAGAAAAAAACAATTAATAATTTAAGTAAATCTGGAAGGTACGGTATAATTATAAGCCCAACTCTGCAGAAGCTGAAAATTCAGCAATCAAAACACAAGTCATGACCGATGTCATTCACAACTATGTGATAGTTTATCAATAATCTTATCTACCAAAAGCAGGTCATTCTGATTATCTTACCTCTCATTATCAAATAATCTGCAAATTCTGCAATAGTATTTTGCCATGGAAAAATTATTGCAAGCGTCGTTTGAGCATTTTGGGCCAATTGTTTGAATTACCAAGCATTTCATGCACATCATCTTTGTGATACCTTTCCTGCACACATGACATGTAAATAGTGGATACGCAAAGTACAGAAATTCAACACTAAAGAAGCATTGAAGAATAAAATAAATGAATACAATTCATACCTCTCCAGAGAATGATCCATCAATTCATCGTGACATTTTATGCATGTAAATAGCTTGTTGCAACATGCAGCGAGAAGCTTACAGTTCCGTTTGTAGTGCTTGCAGCCAAAGATTACATTGAACGAATCCTGATAAGATGGATACTGGCCAAAATCTTCTTTATCATTAGCCGCAGCACTCAAAGTGTTCAAATTCTGTTGTGTTACAACCCAACGACTTGAAACACATAACATAAACTCAGTCAAACTCTGATATCAACAAGAAGAACTATTCCACCCAGAAGATGAAAGAAAGTTTAGTGTTCTTTCAATTTAAGTTTTTAGCCAATAGTCATAAGTGCCCAGGATGTAGCAGCTTAAGTTTAAACGTTTCAGCTGTTTGGCTATTTTGAGCAAGTCTAAACATCAATACTTCAATTGGTTGTTACCTTAATGGTACCATCTGCATTTGGTTCATGACATTGAATTCAAGGATGCTATTTAATTCCCACTTGGACGATTATCAAACCCTGTTCCTTTGTGTTATTACAAAGTTTGTTTTGTCTTAGAGAAATCAATCTCACAAAAGCTCCCATGTTTAATAGCTCGGATATCCCATTTATGCTACTGGATGTCAATGTTCCTAGTTAAAATTTCCAAAATATATGCCGCATGATTCATTGGACTGAGTACCTATTGTAATTGCAGGCAATTTTTTAAAAATTTTGACAATTTTAACATTCCGAGGCCTAAACATGGTATATTACACGTATATTATTAATTGTAAACAATTTTAGTTCTATAATCTTTTAGTATCACACGCACATTCAACTTCAGGACATAAATATATTGACCTAACTTTTAAGGTCCCATACTTCCCTCAAGAACAAGTGATCAGAGGAAACAGGATAACTTTCATACCATTACCTCATTATCAGGCTCTGGATGATATGTGATTTCTTCTGAGAATCCAGTGTAGAGTCACGGGATACTCTTCTTATTGCAGTTTCCAGCTCCTTTTGATTTAATGACAATTGATTCTCATCATGGCTCACCTGAATGTTTTGTCCGGCTTTATAAGCTTGATGAGTACAATCAACTATTTTCTTGCCTTTTTTCTCATCAAGCTCGTTACAACAATTAGCTAGACCTTCATATTTATCATCATATTGACCACCTGTGGGTTCTTTTGAATGCTGACTGAGAGACCTAGAGTTCTCAAAATCGTAATCCGCAACTTCTTTTTCTGAAAGTTTGGCTCCTTTTAGATTCCACTTTCCTTGAAGCTCATGAGTTTGTCTCCCCAGATACAATGAGACAACTTCCAGAGGGTCAGCAGCCAAGGAAGGAGGTAAACAGGATCCTTCTTCATCCTTAACTACACAATAACTTTTCATACCTTCCCACCATTCGCCTAACCAATCATCAAAATTAGTATTTTTCGTAGCCTTGCGCCACAGAGAAATCAAGGCATGTTGTTCATCTTGGTTTAATGCTGACATCAACCAGGGTGTCATTTCTTGAAGAGTTTCAGCTCTAGTTCTGCCAAGCATGCAGCCTACAA
Organism: Mitragyna speciosa; assembly: GCA_024721245.1. NCBI lineage: Eukaryota > Viridiplantae > Streptophyta > Magnoliopsida > Gentianales > Rubiaceae > Mitragyna > Mitragyna speciosa. The sequence continues at coordinate 579,862 of CM045573.1, read as the reverse complement.
TCTGTTCTTGTTCCTCTGTGGAAAAGTATTTTCTAAACAAAGGCCAAAGTTCAAGTTCTTCACGATGGATATGCTCTGAGATTATTTTCTGCATTGACAGGCAAGTCTCATGAAGCTTTAGACACAGCTGTCGATATTGTAGATTTCCTTCACCCCGTTTTTCCAGATCATTATGCAGTGTGGAAATGTCATTCAGCATAGCTGAAACTTTGGTAAAGTACTGAGTCTCCAATTCATGGTCAATGGTGTAAGACTGAGTAACATTTTTGAGTTTCCCCTTTGATTCCAGAGCTGGAAAGACAACCTTGTCCTCTGAATCACTGTGAATGTCATACAGAAACTTTAGAAGTTCGAAGCATCTATGTAAATCAGGGATAAACTGAAAACTTTTGGCCATGCTAGCAGAAAGAAAGACAATATAGTCCAGATCTCTTATTAGAGCTTTATGAAAGCACACAAAATGATCCATTGGTCTGGATTCTAGTGTCAAAACTTTTTTGGAAGTGCCATGCTCAACAGGATGTCTCAAAACAGAAAGTATATTCCTCCACATTTGAGGGGAGAACTTATGAAGAATCATTCTGCCAGATTCAAGCTTCTCATTCATTTTGGAACAAGAAGATGAGGGATTGTAACCCATTATGTTATCTTTTATGGCAGGGCTTGGCTCCAATTCTCTGGCGTTAAATTTAGTGTTGGATTGCATCTCCAACTTTAAGATGGAAAGCCCCACATCCTCCCTAATTCGTTCCAATGTGAAATAGATTCCTCTGATAAAATTTTCTTGCAGATCTTTTGCGAACCTTTCCTGGGATATTTTACCTAAATAACCCATGTGAACCCAGCCATGCAATAGACTTAAAAAGGACTTGTTGGCTACAGGACACTTATCAGTCATGGCTTCCAGCATGGTCTTAAACTGATCATCTGATAAAGTAGCAGAGAACCAAAGAACAGTGCATTTTAACAACCCAAGAGGCATAGTTTGGAGACTGGCATATAACAACCACAGCTGCATCTTATAGCTGCACTCCTTGCCGATAGACGAACAGACCTGTAGGCAACTGAAAACAAGAGTCAACTTCGTAAAGGATGAAAAGAATTTCTTAAAATACAAGCATTCAGAGACTTAATAGTTGTCAAAGAGGACGCAGTTTAGAATATCAGATTCCTAATCTGCCAGTGATAAGAATAACTGGAAAAGACAAATACTATTTTCCCCACTTTTTCTTCCATCGTCATCCTTTCACACTAGAGAAACTGGAACAATATCCTACCTCTGTTTCTATATATGTTAGGTTTTTGCTGATTCCACTCAGAAGCAACTCCACTTCCCTGCAAAGGCCCTTTAGGAAGTTGCTTGGTCGAGCTCCACCGTCAAGCTTTCCATACAGCAAGGATTGGAGTCCTTCAATCTGACTTTTATTTACAAGTCGAGGGCAAGATAATGGTCGAACATTCTTGAAAAGTTGATTTACCATGGGATAAACTACTTGATCCAATGCATTACTGCAGATTCAATTCTAGTATTAGAAAAAAATCTAATCATTGAAGCTTGAAGATGTTTCTGGGCATGTGTATAACCTTCAACAACCAATAAAACTTTTGTGACAATGAGAACGAAAATATTATATTATCCTGCAACCATTGATGTGAAAATTTTCAGCAGCCAAAAAGCCTCTGAGGAAAAAGGGGCGGTTTTCACATAATTTTGCTTCAGAAGGAACGTGTACTAATACAAAATTTCAAGGAAAGGCCCAACATACTTTCACATTGGCTAGAGTTTAAATTTTTGAAGAATGGCCAACAACATCCAAAGTTAAGCTTATCATCTTTGTCTTGTTGACTTGAGGAGTTATAAAAAAAAATTTGAAATCGCTCTTAGTGAAGCAGAGTTGCTCAGGGGAAACGTATTAACTAGTAGGTGGTTACCTATAGAAGATGAGGACATCTGATAAGAATTGCAGCTGAACTACTATGGAAGATACGTTTGAAAAACTGTTTGAGCTTCTTATTTGGTATAAATCATCCAGAACATTCCTGAAATCTCTTGTAAGGGCAGAATTCCAAATATGAATGCCATCAATTGGGTTTGGTCCACTAGATGTGCAAATGGAATAGGGCTTTAATTGTTCTTCTTCACCAAAATGATATGCATCTGGATATATCTTGAGTATGTCCACAAAGCTGGCATGCCCACTATAAAATCGAGCTCTTTGACTATATATGTTGCAGGCTGCAGCGGAAGATTGTTTTTTATCATCAAGCCAGGAGATGACCACCTTTAAGATGGAGACCAATACATTAACTTCGGATAATGAACTATGAGCTTAAAGATGAAGGCTAGTGTCTACCTCTTGAAGTACTTCTTCTTCCTTGGGAACAACAATCTTTATGCAATCTAGAAGATCTATTTGCTCATTTGGAGGAAGAGAAGAAGCCAAGCATGCCAGAAAATCTTCCAAGAGAGCAATGGGAACACTGCACATATACTGCCAGACAAGCTTAGCCTGTTCTTCAGAAGGGAAATGCTTTACCACCAAAGGAAAAACCTGCATTAATTACGCGGGTAATTCAGACTAGTGAAACCGCATCCAGGAGTGACCAAGGAAGTAAGTGATTTTGAGTGCAATAAGACTTCTTAAGTGGTCAGATGATTGTTTATTAGTTTTTGGTGGCATAAAACCACCTTCAGAGGAGAACTACTTTTGAAACTGCATCTAGTGGAATAAAACAAGTCACATAAACCTTCGCAGAGGTCATTTATTGCTTCAACACACAACTCATATGGTCTAGCTTAGCTCTCATTTCAATTGGTCCGATTAAATAGACATATACACCTGAATCTAGATTAGTGTATATAAAGATATGAGGTCATGTCAGCCAAATAACATTTCTTTATGTGAGTTAAATTCAAGCATCAGAACAGCCGAAGGCAATGGCAGTGTTGTTTATGTTTAGTTGATGACCCAGATACTGAATGATTTTTCACTTCCTCCTTGGATTCTTTAACATTCAGCATGAACAAGTTAGTCCATTCAAAAGTTGCCTAAACACCTCTCAGCAACAACATCATTATAAACTCTATCCAATTTTATTTTCCTTTGACATGCATTTATACAAAAGAAAATTCTGTAGAATAGGAAAAGACACACTAAAAATTTCTAGCTATCTAACTTTGTTGGTATTTCGTAGTATATATGGCTTACTTGGTAACTTCAGTTACTTTTAGATACTATTAGTTTAAAACATGTAGAGTATCAAGTAACTTTCTGCAAGAAATGGATCACTAGCAACTTTAACGGGTGAATCTAAGCAAAAGAAGCCTAAATGCTTAGTCTTATCTCAGCTATGGATCTCAAGGTGCACCTAGGAGAGAACAGTGAAAAATATGTTGCTCTTCTTTTCATGTTTTTAATTTGTAACTGACTTTGGAGTTCTCTTTTCCGGGAGTCGCCAAAGAAACTGTTTCATTATCCTTCCTAAATATAGGCATGCTGTAGAAATTTCTCATAACCCTGCAAATCTCTTGGTTAGAACAGTGATGATAGCGAGTCATTTGTTTTACTATGCTTATGGTTTGATTCTTTCCAGAAATTCAACATCCAGAGTATCATAGTTTTTTCCACGCAAAAAGAAACCTAAATTAATTGATAAAAGCATAAAACTGAGGGAATTAACATGTAAACAGAAATAATTAATGGAGAAGTAGCAAATACCAGTTTTTCTTCCTTCAGCATATGCTCACAGATGATGGACTTTATGGAGCCTATGGAAAAGGTAAGCTTTTGAAACAGATTGCCAAAATCTTCACTCTCTTCCCTTAAAAGATCCAAGCATTGGAACACAGAGTGGAAGTCATCATTGATGTGTCTATGTTCCAGCACATGTGTAGACACCACATTCTTGACTTTCCTGTCTAGCTCTGGAAATATAATCTGCCAGAAATTTCAATTTCTTCAAAAATATATATGAACATTTTATTTTGCAAAAATATATGAACTTGATGTTTAACAAAATTTTTTCTTCAAAGAGAAGAAAAAGGAGGGAAAAAAAAAGTTCAACTTGCTGAGGACAATCTCAACAGAATAATGGTAGTAACAATCTAAAAGGATGAAAAATTTGCTCCCTCTTCCCCCCAATCAACAACCCAAAACGAAATGTTGTTTCAGTCAGCCTGTGGTCATCATCTTTAGTAAGACTCATGAACTTTTGCTTTTCTGAACATATCTAAAGCAGTCTTTGCTAAATTGCTTCTAGTAATTGAAAAATGTGTTAAACCTTTATAATGTCTGAATGAAAGTTTTTGGTGCCTCAATAGGTTTGATATCCTTTAGAAATTAGGATTAATAAAGGATGACTCAATACTATTATTGTTAGTATTTTCAAGATGTTATCAAATCTTCATTTCTGGTGACTACCCAAGTATCAGTTTTGGCATGTATCTATTGACTTACCCCAGGATAGGAGATTGATCTTAAGACTTGGATTCATTCGGCAACTACTTGTAACCCATTTCATACAGTAGATTTATTTTGATTTGCTTAACACTCGAGTGCTTTCTAATCAAATTAAAGCAACAATTTTGCATACTCTAAAAGAACCATATGAGCAACAAAAGTAATACTAGCACTTGAGTAACAAGTCTGCAGTAACTTAGTTGACATTTCTGATCTGATAAAAGAATTAAATTCCTTCTTGTGTCCTAAACTTTGATTTCTCCATTAGGGAACACTGGTATAAGAATTAGCCAACTGCAAAAATCAAGTAGTCTCAGCATTTTCAAAAACAATTCTGTCCCAAAAATAATACAAAACAAAACAAAAGACTACAATCACATAGGGAATACTATCATAAATCACACCAAAAAAAGACTTAATAAAACAAAAGAGAAAGTTTACTCAATGACCATAAATCCCACAAAACAATTTTGAAAAAAAGTCAAAATCCATGGAAGCACCTCCCACCTCATCTTCTGCAGCACAGTGGTAGTTATAAACAAGCTTAAAGAAGTCAAGCCTCCGAGCAATATCATCAACAAATTTGCGATCAGATAACCCACCCTCAACTGCCTCCACCGCAACCAGGTGGAGCTGCTCAATCTCCTTAACAAAAGCCTTATGAGAAAGAACAAAGAAAAGAATAGGTTCATCAACTAGTTTCACACCATCCACACAAGGTAACAAGGCCTCTGTTACTATTTCCTCTTCCTCCTCCTCCTCCTCCTCGGGTTCTTCGCCGGCCATTGACTAAAACAACTCCACCACCTATCATCAACGGCAAAAGGGATCAAAATGGGCGAAAGGGAAGCTTCAACATCATTGGTTGACTTAATTATAACAATGGGCATTGATGGGACTGTCTTCTTTGTTTATGTCTTTCTTTGTTTTTTTTGTTTCAGTCTCTACGGAGGCAGGCTTGCTTCGTGCCGCTTCTATGTTCAAACTACACTCTGCTTTTTTTAACCAAGTTTCTGTTTTCACAATTCTTGCTTTTAATTACCTTTATTATGGTTTTTTTTTCAAAATTCATAGTCAACTATTTTCAAGAGTACCAACATTTTCTTAATGCTAATAAGAGAACATATCTTCTGCAAATATTCTTATGTGCAATTCTTGAGCATTTATTATTGTCATGCGCTCGAAAATAGCACTTCAAATTTTGTTTTGAAAAAGTTTTCTATCCCTTTGATCCTGTTTGTATACTGATGCCATGTGTATTTACATGTAAATTCATTTGCAAAATAACTTGCAACTGTACAAGAGCAGGACACAGGTTATTTTGAAAGTACAGAAGATTTGAGATAGAAGAGATAAAAGGATTTCTGATATAAAAGAATTTTTTTTTCTTTTTTGAGAATACAAAACAGAAGATTTGAAGTGTAAGAACATGTGGACACGTATGAAAACTGCAATTCGAAATGCCAATTAAGAGGGAGTGTAAGTACGAGATGCAGACTGTGCAATTAACAATCACCTCCACAGAGTGAAAGTACAGAAAGAAGCCCTCTATTTTTTGCAACAAAAATTTTGAGATATGGTAACATCATGGCATGTCGGCTTGATTAGGACGTTGGAGCAAACGGTCACTCCAGCCAAGGCAAATCTCAGCACTAACCACAAATTGGCCTTCTCTTTGGTATTTTTATTTTTTATTTTATTGGCTAATGTGTAGTGACATGTGATTGGCTAATATAATTGAGAGGATACACCTGAGCCAATGGATTCATGCCCCTCAATTCGTATGTACGTCATTATGTTTACGGTGAAAATTTTCCCCTTTGCATTGGCAAAGGCGTGCTGACACGCTCCATTAATTTTTTTAAAGCAACAATTTGTTTTGATACTACAAATAATTTACCTTAACAAACTATGTCATAATAGAATAAAGTATTGTGATCTCGTATAAACGTTTGTTAAGCCAAACAACCATCTTTTTTTTTTTTTTTTTTAAGAGAATCAAGCAATGATTACAAATATAGCTTTAATAGCTTTCCAAAGACAATTTCACCGAAATAAGGAAAAATGTGATTTGAATGGAATAGTAAACTAGACAATAACACTACAACGAATTCCCATAATTACTATGTAAAACACCTAAAATACAATGAACACGCCCCCAAAAACCCAAAACAAATTCTTCAAGCTAACATACATCATGAATTTGCATTTTCATCTCATGGAGAGGACTCCATCCTGCCAGAAAAGAGCTTGTGAGTAGGACATTCGCCTAACAAGCAAAGAGGATACGATCCAATAATTCCACCTAGGCAATATCAGGTGCCATATAATTGATACGCCCACTGAATATAAAGCACCAGAAAAAGGGAATCCAGGCATGATGATTTGTTTAGTGTAATGAAAGAGAAAGAAAATAAAGCATGCCCCCATAAATCTTGATTGTTCTCCTACACTATCGGGTGTGATTTCAGGTAGGATATCCATGAATTTTAACAGCTTAAGAGCCACTAACTCGAGAGAGTCAACTAAGTGAATTCTGAATCGTCACTCAAATTGAAGCAGAATAAGCTAGCTGTCAATCATCAGAAGGAGAAGCTGTTCATCAGAAAGGCCATATACAATATTTGTTCATCTACTTTGGCAAAAGGTCATGAAGGACATGTCGAAAACCTCAAGCCAGTACCACACTCTCCATAGTTTGGTCACATAATTGCAAAACATATCAGCAACCCATCAGCGTCAGCCAAAAGCATTGAGAAGGAAAGTGACTAGCATCCCATAATTGATGTAAAGCTTTGAGTGATCTTATGATCAACCTGCACCCTCCCCTGGAATCATCAACCAACACAAGGACAACTGATGCCCAGCCACTCTCACAAAAGATGCCCCCAACCAGAAGTAATTGAGGGGCATATGCTTAGCATTAGATGGCAACCCTTAGATTGACCTGGAATGTACATGCAACAAAGCGACGCTTAAGCGAAGGAGCATGGCCAATTCTATTAGTATCCCTATAATTTGCCCTCCCAAGTCAAAGGCCAAAACACAAGACACTGCAACAACCGCAGGTCAAACTACACCTGAAATCATAATAAAGTTTGTTCACGAGTCTTCCACATTGACCAAGTTCCTGCGCAAGTAATTAGCCCACAATCCAAGGCCTTCAGACTAACTCATTTTCAATTAAAATGCAAGAGAGGTGAATGTAAACAACCGACAACAACGCCCTGACCCCTCCAGCAGAAATCAGCTTGGGAAACCATCTAACACACTGATAACTTGTAATAGCAAAATGAGTGAAATTAAAAGACGACATAACTATTCAATAATTAAATCCAGCTCGTTTGAACTTATTGTGCCAACTAATCAACTCAAATATAAATAAAATTTAGCATTGATTAATTTTTTAAGTCAACTTAAATTTGGATGGATAAGCACATAATTTGAAAATTATATGCACTAAATTCCAACTCCGAATCTCAACTCAAGTTTAGCTTTAATAAAAGCTTATTTGGGTTCAGCTTAAAAATAAACAAATCAAATGTGAATGTAATTTCAAGTTCATTAAAATCATTAAAAAAAAAAGGTAGAACAATGTAGTATTCTACTCGATTAGATTTGTTTATATTTAAGTCTTAGATCAAGTATTTTAATATTTGATAAGTTGCTAATCTTGCTCGAAATGAATTCAATTTTAAATTTATAATAAGTATTCAATCCAGATTTGGTTCAAGTACTTTGTTAGTTGTACTCAAGTTCAATCACTACTTTAGATTTGACCCTACTGGATTAGAACATTAAATTGTACTGCAACAAAAAAACTTAAATATCGGAAATTGTGACAGAATTATATCAAAAAAGAGAGAAGAAGGAAAATTGTGAGATAGGCAAAGGCAAAGGTGGCGCGTCCAAGTAACTCAATCCTCCCTAGCAAGTGATGCATCAAGCGGTTGTGGCTGTGTATAAAAAAATCAATAATTGAATAATCTTAGTTCCTGCCGACCGAAACGGTACATTCCTTGTCTTGTGAAGTTTAGATGGTCAGATTTCGTTATCGTATGGTGCACGTGTGCACCTCATCACAGACACGAGTTATCCTCATAGATTCATGTTCTGGCATGTGTCCCATATATTTTGATTTTGACCTTCTCATTTTTTATTCAGAAACAAAAAGAAACTCAGGACGTGGTTAATTGCAACAAAGGAGCAATATCTACGACCTAGTAGCTTTGAATCCTCTATCCCGTAACGTGTCTATGTCCTTCCTATCCTTCATTTATAGAGTCAATTTGATTCCTTTGTTCGTAATTAGCTTCTATCCCACCTGTCCTGCATTTGTAAAGCTGCCACGTGTATTTATTCATATATGAATTTACCAAAATTATCTACGAAGTCTATAAATTGTTTAAAAACATCATGAATTAATATACGTGACAGTTGTATAAAAAATGAGACAGGCCAAACAAAATACAGTTATGGGGCCGAAGATTCGAAGTACCGTTATATATTGCTTGTAGGATTCGTTTCATGGACACGATGAGAAAAAATGACTCATTCTCAGACTATGAATTTTGGTATGAATCATCTTCGAATTATTATTTTGGTATGAATCATCTTCGAATTAGTAGTCCTAGCTATCTAATGTTTATTGATAATTTGATGGGATATGTTAAGAAATAATGTTACTTTGTGTTTTGTTAGGGATTGAATTTTGCTTTTATTGACTAATATATAGAAAAATTCACAATATATCGTTTTTATTTGGCAATAGTGGTGATGCATAGTGGTAGATGGTCGTTGTGGTGTCCGGTGATAGATGGCGGGTGTATACATAGTAGTGGTATTGGTAGTGGTAGTGCTTGTTGGTGGTAGCGTACGGTAATATATGGTATTGGTGCATCATAGTGATGATGATATTACATAATGGTAGTGACAGTGGTGTTGTTATATGGTAGTCGTATTTGTGGTGTTCAGTGGTAATACCGATGTTGTACAATGGCAAATGGTGGCTATGGTGTAAGGTAGTAGATTGTGGTATTACACAGTGATAGTGATGTTGATAGTGGTGGTGTTCAGTGGTGATAGTGATATGCGGTGGCTGTGGTTGGTGGTTGGTGGTGGTGGTGGTGGTGGTGGAGATGATTGTGCAATTTGGTAGTGATGGTGGTGGTGCATAGTGGTAGTAGAAGTGGTGGTGGTAGTAGTCGTGGTGCATGTGGCTATGGTATGCGCAAACTAATCAACAATTTTGTCATCTCATATGACTTATACCATATCCCCATTATATTTTTTTTATCCTATTTGCGGGATTAATTCAGTTGAATAGGATGAATAATCTCATATTTAAAATGCCACCAAACACTACGTAATACAGGATTACTAATCTAATCCTATGTCAGGAACCAAACGCCCCTAGAAGATTGGATTTGGTCAAATAGAGGATTTTCCATTTATTCTTTAATATTTGACCTTTAGATATGGATGTTATCTAAAATTAAAAAGAATTTCATGATACAAGTGTTTTAGAGAAATACAATTTAGACTACCAACAGTTCTACCATTGTATTAAAAGTTTTAAATTTTAAAAAAAATTTAATAATTTTGCACAAAAAATGTTATAAAAATTGTGTCGTGAAATATTATCCATCTCAGCTAATTTTCCAATTTATTTATCTAATTACCAAGATGAAATCATTGCCATGCCTATAGAGTTTTATTTTGTAGTCTCATGAGATGAGTACCATGAAGCATATAAACAAATGAAAAGAAGTATGTTAGGAAGATCAAACTCTGTATAAAAATCATCCATGTCTAGGCTTATGCATCACAGAGCATTATTCATGCAGTATTGAGCTTAGTGTTCAACATTGTTAAACTATTAGATACTTCGGAATATTTGCTCATAATATGTCATGAGCTTGTAGCATTACGTTAGTAGTTATTGATCAATCAGGCCCATAGCAATTCTTGAAGGATTTGATAATTTAAATATTTATATTCTAAAAGCATGGTGTTATTTAAGTTGCGTTATGATTCATATGATCAGTAGTTTATGATCCACGCAAATATGTAATCGCCTTCCTTTCGGCGTAAAAGATCTCTCATGATGTGTATATAGTCGAATAATAATTCTAGTTGTTCCACTAACTAAACAAATTTCTATTTGTTTCTATAGCAATTCATTAATGATTCAAAATGTTGTTGGTTGGTAGTCCAAGTTTCCTATTAAATCCTCTAAAATGGATAAAGACAATCAGGTAACTTTTATACTTGTGATTGCCAACTTGTAGACTCGAACAATATAGCAGACATATATATATACATATAAATGTATGTATATGTATATGTATATGTATGTATAGATGTATGTATATTGTGAAAATGAAAATAAAAGGGAAAAAGAAGAAGAAAAACAAAAATAAAAATAATAGAGATTGCAAGGACAATTTCATCACAAAACCTAAAAGAGAGGTTAAATGCTTATTAAAAAATGTTGAGGGGATTAAAGTGTAAGGAAATTATCAATAAGACTGATTGAAAATATATAGATATAGAGCAATGATAGGCAGATGTATAGAATTCAACCCATCAATCTAACACAAGGATTAATTATGTGGACATGCTCTTTAAGGTTTGATGCCTTGAACCTTCTAGATTGAATGATAAGAATAGTTCTCAAAAGCAATTATGTGATGTTTGGTGATTGAAAGTGGAGAGAGAGAGAGAGAGAGAGAGAGAGAGAGAGAGAGAGAGAGAGAGAGAGAGAGAGAGAGAGAGATGCTGTGGTGCTTGAGAAAAAAAGAAAAATAGAAAAAAAGGAAAAACTTGTGAAGTTAATCCCTTTGAAATTTAATTTAAAGTCAATTTTTTTTGAGAAATAATCAATTAACTTCGACATTTATGGAAAGTCATTTAAAAAATAATACCTTTTAATTTATTATAAAAACATGAATATTCCTCGTAAAAATCCTTTTTTTTTTTTTTTACATGTAAACTTGATTCTTATATTTTTTGGGTATTTTACTTAAAGTGTCAATTTAAGATTTTATAATTTGAGTAATTTCAAGGTTCTCATCAAATAAAAATCAAAGTGTCAGTGTACATATAAAAAAAGTGGCGTGTCTGAATCTTAACGCTTGATCAATTGACACTGAAATTCAATGTTAACTAATGATTCATATAATAAAGTTTAAAGTAGTTCTTGCTCACCCATAAATTTTTTCTAAAAGTAAAAATAAGAAAAGTCTGCCTATTTTGCACTCAAGACACAAAATAATAGTAGGACTCGCATATACTTTCACGGGAGATTCAATCGTGTGGTTACATTATGACACCTAAGGAAAAAGTATTGTGTGTTACTATTAGAGAAATTTGTTCTTATTTGGTGGATTTGGCAGCTTCAGTGGTTCATGTTCTTCGAGAGGCAAACTCAGCAACAGCTATGTTAGCAACTTTGAACCTTGGTTATGAATGACAATCAACAACTGCCATGTTCTGTTAAGCCTATTTTGACTTAGATGCTAGGCCTCTTCCATTCGTGCGTACTCAGATTGTTAGGAAACAGTATTTCCTTTTTATATCTATCTACTTATCTACCAAATATATACAAAGGTAAAACCTAAGACCAGAGATCTTGTCATATGTCAACTGTTCATTGGCCATTGGTGTAGCTTCTAGAGAGGAATATCCTGTTAAGATACTTATGTCCCTCTTAACAAAACTAACTGCATCAACAGTTCTATACTATTCCAACCCTCTTTTTGTAAATCTACTACACTTCTACCCTTTGTTATGACGCTTTTGTTGAGTATTAATGTTGTTCAGATATTTTTGCCCTTTACAAAAGCACCTAAAATAAAAAATAGTCTAAAACTATTCATGTCTGCTTCTGTAAATTAAGCTTGCCCAGATATCGTTTTGTATGTTTTTCTTGCTGAAATTATTTTATGCTCCTGCCAAATTAAAGGAATCATGCCAACAGTATGCAACTATTGATGTCTTAATTTGTCATTCAATAGTCTCCCGTTCACACAAGTTGTATATGGTTTTGGTATGGTCTGAACCATTTGTCCTTGTTGTTTGTCAAATCAAACAAATCTAAACATGCATTTTTTATTCGTTGGACACCTTACATCCGTTTGACGAAGCTTTTGCTATTTTAGCAAAATCTATCTAATGCTTTGCACGCCTAGAAATTTGCCGTTGCTTACTCCTCCTCTTCTTCTTTGTTCTTAGTATAATTTTTTTTTTATTTTTATATTTCCTCCTCTACTCTAATAGTATCTCCTCCATACCCTACTGTCTTCATTAGGTCTTCTTTTTCCCAAAAATTAAGGGATTCTTCGGCTGAAACAATTTTGGCCGTTTGATCTTGTACTTCCATTGTCCAGCACCAATTTGATTGTGCAGACCCAAATCTCATGGAGCTCAACCAAACCTCCGCTGTCTATGGGAATGGGAATAGTTACTCTATCTCTTCCAATTTGACATCAAAGAGGGCCCAATACCCACAACTTCCGTCAGAAGGCTTTGTTTCCCTTTTCTCGATGATGCTTTCTTTTCTTCTCATTCATTTTTTTCCTCTTATTACCAGCTACCTCTGCATCCTCTTTTTGCTCTTACTTTCCTCTTCTCTGTCTTCCTTTGCATAAGGTTTTTTACCCTTATGCCGTTTCATTCTTGCAGCGCACAAGGAATTTGAGTACTGCTGATTTTTCTAGGTTTGTCATGCAACCATGTCTTATCTTTTCACAAATTTTCAATATTATTTTCTTTAGATCTTTTGCCTTCTGTGTGTTTCATCATTTAGCATTAGAATCTAGGAAAACGTTGGCGAGCCTTTGATTTGCAACTACAAAACAATATATAATATTAATTAATTATCTCCGTAGATACTTTCTTCACACCAGTATTATTGTCGCCATTGATTTTTTTTTAACGAAATGATCCTTTTTTATCAATAATTTATATTCATTAGTTTGTTTTTTTTTTTTGAACAAATGTTTGACAACTTGAACACTGGTTATTAATCCTTTCGCAAAAATTTGACAATTTGATTAAGAAAAATTAAATGTGACAAACGCCACACATTAGTGGAAAATTGAGGGAGTAAACATAAACTTTTCATTAAACAAAAAGATAAATTAAAAGAAAAAAGTTTTTTTTTTTGGAAAAAGAAAGGTAATTATTAAACTCATTTCCTCTCTCTATCTTTCCCTTTTTTTTTTTTTTGCCCCTAATTTATCTGTTCAATTGGGAGCTTCACTTCCAAATGTAGTTAGTTAACTTTCGCAGTTCATGCATCTATGAATACATGACATAATCTTTAAGCTTGTTTAGTTAGTTACTCTCCCCAATTCATGTATCTGTAAATATATGACATTATCTTTAAAATTACTTGCTGATTTGGTCCTTCGTTGGCACACTGTTGTTTGTCTTCGGATTTCAACATGATTTGTTTTGGTCAGTTTAGTATGAGAGCATTGTTAAGATCTTGTGCTATAGGGTCATATCTCTGTTGCTATATTCCTATGTTGCTCACTTATGCAGCTGTCGTGCCTCATTTTTTGTTCGAAAGTCAGAAAAAAAAAGAAGAATTAAATGTGATTTGTGGTTGGGTTTATTTATTAGAAAGAGAGTGTAGGTTTTTGTAAAATGATTTTCTAAAAATGTTTTATAAAAGATAGTTTGACAAAAGATGTGATTTTTTAGAAAATGCTTTATTTTGAAAATACAAAAAGAAAAAGGCTTAAAATGGGACTTTGGAAATGCGACGATTTTTTGCCCCGAAAATAGAGTCTAAAAAGGGTTTTTAATGAAAAGAGAGTTGCCACTTGGTATTGAGTTTTGGTGTACTAAGTCACTGAAAAATATTTTATAAATGTAAGAAAATCGATAATGGTTTATTTAGAAAAAAATAATTTTTTTTTTTTTGGAAAAAATGTAAGGAAAACAAGAAAACCCTTTTTGACAACTCCAAGTCTTTGAAAACAAGAGAAAAATGTTCGGGAGTCACAGTTGAAGAAAGGGAAGGCAAAGGCTCACGCTTAAGGCACCCTTTCAACCTAATCGAAAACTAGTTGCGAGGTTTAGTCCAAATTTTCTTAATATAACCCTAATATTTTATCACATTTGGATGCAACTATATGAATGCAAATCTAGTTCTAGAAATAGGTATCGTTAAGGGACAAAATATTCCGTTGAGGTTTGATCGGGATTATCGCATTAATTGAGAAACCCGAGTCTAGGCCTCGATGGAGTCACGAGTATAGATGCAAAATGGAATGCAAAAGAAAAGGAAAATAGTAATATAGGTAGTAAGTGATCAAAGAAAGTAGAGATGCAACATAACGGGTACGGGGAACTAAGAGACTCGTAATTAACTATTTCTACTCACGGAGGGGGGAACGACATGTATGCCATCGCTTCCCACGTGAGTAGATGACTATTTCTAGTCAAATCACACAAATGACCTAAAATTCTATGTGTAGTGGAATCTAAATGTTATGCACTAAACATATGTTTAAAAATAGATAATAAGTGATAGAGTATATATATAAAAATCATACAAAATGGAAAAAGGCCTAAAACAAAAAATGTGTGTGAAATGGCATGAAATGAACACAAGAAATGATTCTAATACTAAATGACTAAAAGTCTAGTATTGGACTAATCTATTTTTCTAAAAATTCTCCGCTAGCGTTGGACTAGCGAAGAAACGAAATTAACCACAACTAGCGTTGGATTAGTGTGGCGACGATACACATATATAATATAAAGCAAGTAAATAAATAAAGCATAGATTAAAGCAATAATCACATAAAAGCACATAATAGGACATAGGAGCACATAGCACATAAGCATGATATTCTAGATGCAAAGTCCTAGAGAAAGCGAATAAAACACATAAGCACATAGCACACATAGCACACAAAAGCCCTAACTATTACACCGGGGAAAGCCTAATTACAATCTAAAAATAAAAATAAAAAGTAACCTATCTAGCCTATCTATTACATTTTCTATCTAAAATACATAAGATTTTTGTTAAATAGATAACACATAAACTATCTATTACATTAACTATCTAAATACAAAATTTTTGATAAATAGAATATTACCTATCTATTACATTTCTTTGAATAATCAAAATTAAATTCGAGTAAATAACATGAAATAAATAAATGTTCACACATGTATAAAAATTATAAGCACAAAGAGATATATAAAAAAATAAAATATAGAAAAACACATAGGAGCACATAGGAGCACATAAAAAGAAATTAAAAGGGTAATCGAAATACCTCCCGTTCGTAAACTCGGTACAAATTGCTACTAAAAATGAACAAACATGTCAAAAATACCACTATTTAATAAATAAACCACTAATTAAATAGTTTCATACCAATCACTATGAACATACTACGATAATTCAAACAATTATAACAATAATAAACAAAATAAAGAAAGAAAATAATGATAATAATAATTAAATATTTAGGAAGAAAATGAAAACTGTTTAAGTAAAAATAAATAAATAAATAAAGTAAAACAACAAAAAAAGAAAAGAAAGAAATAATAATAATAATAATAGAAGATAAAATAAAATAATACATACTTAAACTTTTAACACCCCAAATAAGAATTATTAAAATAACTAAAAGAAAAATAAAAAATCTAACTTCAACATTAATTAGACTAACAAGACCAAATTTTAGAACATTAATTATAAATTTGATAAAATAAATAAAGAAAATGTGAAAAGAAATAATTACAAGCTTTGAGGACTTAACTAATTTTAATTTTTTTTTGTAGGCAAAAATGAAATATTATAAAATTTGAATTAAAAATGGAAATTTAGGCAACATTCTAAAGTGAAAAATGTAATTTAAAACAAACAAAAAGGTAAAAATACAATTTTAAACCCTAATTAAGGTAATGACATAATTTACAACAAATTTAAAGGCTAAAATATAATTTTCAGCAAGTATAATGCCCAAAAATAAAAAATTTCAGCAATACTTAAGGCCAAGAATATAATTTTCGCAAAGTCATTAAATAATACATAATTTACAGCAATGTATAGGGTCAAATTGCAATTTCCAGCTATATAAAAGGGCTAAAATGAAAAAATTCCAGCAGCTATAGGAGGCCAAAAATAAAATTCTAGCAAGTATAGTGACTTAAATAAAATTCTAGCAAGATGGGGGGGGGGACAAAAATAAAATTCCAGCAAGCATTCTAGGGCAAAAATAGAATTTTCAGCAATGTTGGGGGGGCAAAATAAAATTCCAGTAAGTATTCTATGGCAAAAATAGAATTTCCAGCAATGTTGGGGGGGCAAAATAAAATTCCAGCAAACATTCAAGGATTAAATTCAAGTTCTAGCTACTTGGGGAAGGCAAAAATATAAATTTCAGCAATATTGGAGGGCTAAAACGTAATTCCAGCAAACATTCAAGGGTTAAAAGTAGAATTCCAGCAAACATAAGGGACTAAATTACAATTTCTAGTAGCCTCCAGGGGTAAAATGTAATTTCAGCAGTCATGAGGGACTAGAATTGCAATTTCTGACAAGCTAAAGGGAGAAAATATAATTTTCAGCAAATTTAAGACCAAATTACAATTATTCTGGACATAATTGAAATGAACAACAAACTCTAGGGGGTTAATTTAAATAAATAAGGACTTAATTGAAGTAACTTAAAAGTATCAACAGGCACAATCAAATAATTAAAACTAAAGGGGGCAAAACGTAAATACAAAATCTGCTAAAATAATAATAAATAATAAATAAAAGTAACTAGTCAAAACTACGTCGTTTCATGCCGAAACAATGTAGTTTTGTTTAATATCATCATTTTTTTTTCTAAACCGATTTTCAGTTTTTTGTTTTTTCAGATTTCCTTTTTATTTTTTCCTTTCCTTTTCTTTTTGCCCTTTTTCTTTTCTTTCTTCTTCTTTTCTCTCTTCTCCCTTTTCTCTTTCCCCTCCCCCCGATTCTGTTCTCTCCCCTCTCTCTCTCTATTTCTCCATCCGGTCAATTTCCCCTGACTTGCCCCAATAATCCACAAAAGAAATCGAAGGAGGGATGGGGATTTTACCTTTCCAATTGAGGGGATGGTGGCGTGATGGTGGATGTGCTCTGATCTGGTGGGGCTTTGGATTTCGGTGATGGAGTCCGGCCGGTTGGTGAAGCTTCGGCCGTGGATGGATTCGGCGGTGGGGATGGTGGTGAGGTGGCGCCGGTTGTTGCTGATCGTTGTTGTTGTTATTGTTTGTTTTATTTTTTTTTAAATATATATGTTTTTTTGCAGGTGTATTGTATGAATTGGCTGGTGAAACGTGCGTGCCTGTGTGCTTGCAAGTGAAATGTGCGCGCGTGTGTGTGTGTGAATTAAATGTGTGTCTGTGCGTGATTGTGGATGTTGTGGTTTATGGCTGATTGTGAGTGTGTGAGCCTGATGTGTTTGGATGTGCAGGTGTGTGCAATTGTGGTGTGTGTGCCGATGATACTAGTGTGTGCTTAGTGTCTGTGTGAATGTGAGTGAAATGCAAAGTATGTATAAATGTGTGCTTCTGCAGGTGTGGGCTGTGATCTTCAGTGTGTGCAGGTGAGTGTGTGTTGGTGTGTTCTGAGAGAGCCCAGAGTGTGTGAACTGATGATGTTTGTGCAAATTGAGGACTAGGTGAAATTGGGAAGGAAAAATGTGAGAATGTATGTGCCTGTGCATGCCAAAGAAGTGAGGGGGAGAGGAGTGAATTGTCTGTGTTTTGGTTTTTGTGCAGGGGAAGTGTGTGCAAGTGAGAGTGAGGGAGACCGAGAGAGGGAGGATGAGTGTGCAGGTGTGTTTTTCGTGCGTGAGTGAGTGAGTCTGGCAGAGAGAGTGAGATGTGTGAATCGCAGGTGTGTGTTGTGAGCTTTTTTGTTGCAGATAGGGAAAGCTGAGAGAAGGAAATGTAGGGGGTCTGATGAAGGTGAGGAGAGTGATGTGATTAGGCAAGAGCAGTTGGGGAAAACAGAGAGCAGCTATGAGCTGCTTTGCAGCTTAAGCAGCTATGCTGCTGCTGTAGCAGGCTGCAAAACGCAGCCTGCTCCAGCCTTTTTTTTTTTAATTTGTAAAGAAGAAGAAAAGAGAAAAAGAAAAGAAAAAAATGTAAGAAAATGAAGAAAATTGGAATAAAAATAAAAATCCTATGGACTTCTTAGAATAAAAAAAATAAAAGGTAAATAAAATAAAATAATAAGACTAAAATTAAAACTAAAATTCAGCATTACTAGAAAAAGAAAATTCAATAATAACAAAAAATTACAATTTTAAAGTTAATTCACCGTTGAAAAACATGTGATAGACAAAAGATACAATTTGAAATAAATACCAAATAGTCTTTAAAAATTATCAAAAATTTTTACATAAAATCTACAAATATTAAATGCATATATAAAATATTTCACACACAAAATTCTTAAATAAAGGTGCATTGGAAAACGCGACGTAATATGACAAAAATTATGAAAATAACAAAAATACTAAATGACTTTTAAAAATCACAAAAACTTTACACAAAATATATTATCCCATAAAATACATATACTAAAGTTTTCACTTAAAAATTTTAAGATTTTTAAATAAATAAAAAGATAAAAATTAAATAAATACTAAACGACCTGTAAAAATTATGAGATTTTTACAAAAAATTTATGAATATACAAAATGCATATAAAAAAAATTTCACTTGAAAATTCTAGTAAAAATAGCGCATTGGAAAACGTGCCGTTGAATTAAAAAATACTAAATTTTTAAATAAATAATGAATGACTCTTGAAAATCATTAAAATCATAAATAATGATAAAAATAGTAAAATTATGTATTTAGGAAATAAAATAAAATAAACTAATATTTACATGGTGAAATTATCATTTTGCCCTTGATGTGACGAATTAGACAGAATGCGCGAAAATTGTACTCGACCCCCGAAAAATGAAAAATACCCCCTACAATAAAGTAACACACATATTTTTACCAAAGGTGTGTCAAAATTTGGTATCTACAGTTTGCCCCTCTTTGTCGGAAATCTTGCAGAGATTCAGACAAAGACGTAGACAACACCGAATTTTGACTCACCCAAACACAGATGCAAATGCAGAATGAGACAGATATCTAAATATACCTAGTGTAAGAATGTAAACAAATGAAAGAGTGAGAATGTGACCGAAACTGTCTAAGAGCTGCCTACGTATCCCACATAAAGGGAATCAGATCAAAACGTAGTTCGAAATGATGAAAGTAAAATTTTAGGCTGCCCGACTTGAAAAATCAAAATAAAATATGAAACGTCCAATTTGCTGGAGAAGTGTATGGCCTAGTTTGCTATGATTGATGAAATGCAAAGAAATTAAATATGAATGTCCAGTTTAATAGACATGCACCCAGTTTGCTAGGGTGAGATGCACTACAAAGTTTGGTTTGCCAAACTTGAAAAATAAACGTGAAAGTTCAGTTTACTGGACATGCACCCAATTTGCTGGGGTGAGTACAAGAAAATTAAACGTGAAGGTCTAGTTTGCTGGACATGCACCCAATTTGCTGGGGTGAATACAAGAAATTTAAACGTGAAGGTCTAGTTTGCTGAACATGCACCCAGTTTGCTAGGGTGAGTACAAGAAAATTAAAAGTGAAGGTCCAGTTTGCTGGACATGCACCCAATTTGTTGAGGTGAGTATAAGAAAATTAAAAGTGAAGGTCCAGTTTGCTGGACATACACCCAGTTTACTGGGGTGAAATGCAATACAAAGTTTGATTCGCCAAATTTGGAAAATAAACGTGAAAGATCCAATTTGCTAGACATGCACCCAGTTTGCTGGGATGAAATGCAATACGAAATCCGGTTTGCCAAACTTAGAAGAGTAAACGTGAAAGGTCCAGTTTGCTGGACATGCACCCAATTTGTTGGGATGAAATGCAATACGAAATTCGATTTGCCAGACTTAGAAGAGTAAACGTGAAAGGTCCAGTTTGCTGGACATGCACCCAGTTTGTTGGGGTGAAATGCAATACGAAATCCGGTTTGCCAGATTTAGAAAAGTAAACGTGAAAGGTCCAGTTTGCTAGACATGCACCCAGTTTGCTGGGGTAATATGCAATACAAAGTTTGGTTTGTCAAACTTGAAAAAGTAAACGTGAAAGGTCTAGTTTGCTAGATATGCACCCAGTTTGCTGGGATGAAATGCAATACGAAATCCGGTTTGCCAGACTTAGAAGAGTAAACGTGAAAGGTCCAGTTTGCTGGACATGCACCCAGTTTGCTGGAGTGAAATGCAATACGAAGTCTAATTTGCCAGATTTAGCAAAGTAAACGTGAAAAGTCCAATTTGCTGGGCATGCACCCAGTTTGCTGGGATGATATGCAATACAAAGTTTGGTTTGCCAAACTTGAAAAGTAAACGTGAAAGGTCCAGTTTGCTGGACATACATCTAGTTTGTTGGGATGAAATGCAATACGAAATCCGGTTTGCCAGACTTAGAAGAGTAAACGTGAAAGGTCCAGTTTGCTGGACATGCACCCAATTTGTTGGGGTGAAATGCAATACGAAGTCCGGTTTGCCAGACTTAGAAAAGTAAACGTGAAAGGTCCAATTTGCTAGACATGTACCCAGTTTGCTGGGGTGATATACAATACAAAGTTTGGTTTGCCAAACTTGAAAAAGTAAACGTGAAAGGTCTAGTTTGCTGGACATGCACTCAGTTTGTTGGGATGAAATGCAATACGAAATCTGGTTTGCCAAACTTAGAAGAGTAAACGTGAAATGTCCAGTTTGCTGGACATGCACCCAATTTGCTGGGGTGAAATGCAATACGAAATCCGGTTTGCCAGACTTAGAAAAGCAAACGTGAAAAGTCTAGTTTGCTGGACATGCACCCAATTTGCTGAGATGATATGCAATACAAAATTTGGTTTGCCAAACTTGAAAAAGTAAACGTGAAATGTCCAGTTTGTTGGACATGCACTCAATTTGTTGGGGTGAGTACAAGAAAATAAATGTGAAAGTCCAGTTTGTTGGACATGTATGAAAAAAGTTTTTTTTTTCTAAAAGTCGAAAAGCAGCCCACAAAGCAATGTAAAACACCCAATTTGCTAGATTAATTCATGAAAAAGATTAAACTATTGAAAGCAGTTTACAAAACATTTTTGATTGATGATTTTTTTTTACTACTCTATGTAACATATCAAAAATCTACTTGAAAGAAATAAATAAGTGAGTAAATAAAATCTTAGACTAAAAATTTTTGCCCCAATATAAATCAAGTGAAATCAATTTGAAATCCATCCTTTAAAATTTGCCCCAATGTAAATTTAAAATCAGTCATTCCTAAGACAAGTTAGAATATAAGATATTAGCATCAATGTGAAACAAAAAAATTTTTGAAAAAATTTGCCCAGTATCAAATTTAAAATCAATCTTTGACTGGAAAAATACTCCACTTAGACCATTGTTAGCTACGAAAACTTGCCCCAGTCTTCTCTTTTTGATAGAGTATTAAATGACGAACTCATAATTTTACCTGTAGCAGGAAAATAAACAGATGATTAAATAATGTGCCGCCACCGTGTAATCCCTCAGGCTTTGTGAAACGTGTAAACATGAGTTCTTGGCGCCGATATCTAATCCCAAACCCATTCTTGTGAGCTGTTTTTTTATCTTTGCAGTCCATCAGCATCCACCAATTGTCCTCTCACTATGACTTACAAACGTCGATTCTAGTGATTTTTCATGATAAATCAAGAGGATTGTCTTTTGACGCAAATCTAATGAATGGACTGATGCGAAACAATTTATTTAATTTCACTACCTTCATCTATTACATATACCTATACATGTACACATAGATATTTTATGCAGTCATCACATTTGAAATCAAAACTATAAAATGGGAAAATAACACATCACAACAAGTAACAGTAAGTGTAAAATAATTTTTGTCAAAAATAAGTTAAGAATTTCAACTGTAACAAAACCATTTATTCCACAGTGGTTGAAACCGGGCTTTTGACCACGAATGTCACATTTGACCCTTTTGGATGTCATCAACTAGAAGCTTGATACTGCCAGAAGAAGAACAACCATGAAGAGAAAACCCAAGCGAATATAGTCACTAGCTCTTCAGCTTCGTCACTTCTCCTTTATCTGCTTCGTTTGTGTGCTCAAAATTCCCGCCTTGACGCCCTTTCAGGTTTTCACTAAAGTTTCCCCCGCCCTTTCTTTTTTTCTTTTCTTTTTTTTTCTTCTTTTCTTTTTTTTTTTTTGTTTTTTTTTGTTTTTTTTTTTTTTTTTTTTAGGCGTCCTTTCGGGTTTTCACCTTTGCAAAGAAAGACATAGAACAACAATCATTCAAATCTTGAATGGTCATTTCCCAATTTCATTAAATCAGACTAATATTTGAAAAATATTTGGCATCAATAAGACAATCTTCTCTTGATGAACTTGGGATAGATATATTAACATCATATGCCGTTTTTTATTTGCAAATTTTCATATCAAAATTATCACAAAATAAAGACGGAGGTCGGTAACATTCTCGGCTTTTCAATATGGGGTCAGGTTAAGGTGTCTGAAAATGTTAAGGCTGGAAAGCAGAATTTGTGAAAGGATTGATCGTCTTGAGGTTGCATTTTCTCAGAATGAATTGTCCCAACTTTTATCTCTTACTTTTGCTCTCTTTCTCTTTTTTTTTTTTCAAAATTTGCCCCAGTTTATCACTTTCTCAGTGGGGTTTTTTATTCTTTTTTTTTCACTTCTCTTCTTTCTTTTTTTTTTTTTATAACGAACAACCAACAAAACAAAACTTTGCCCCAGTGTGGGGTGCAACCATCAAGTGGGTTATGAAACGAAATTTATAGATTCTGAAAGCTCAAAGGGGAAAACTAGAGGAGAAAAATGTTTAAGGGAAAAGAAAGAAGGCCCGCCTTTAATCCGTCTCTTTTTCCGTAATAATTTCGAAAGAAAATTTACTAATCAAATGTAAAACTTTTTTACCAAGTCTGAATTGATGATTTGAGGAAATTCTTGACCATCCATCTCCGCCAGCATGAGACCTCCACCTGATAATACCTTCCTTGACAATGAAATGGACCTTGCTAATTTGGAGCGAATTTCCCTTTGCCTCTTCTTGAATAGGAAGGAATTCGCTTCAATACCTTGTCTCCAATCTCGAATTGGCGAGGTTTGAACTTTCTTCTGATAAGCACAGGGCCATTCAGTTTTTGGTAGCACTGTCCGTGACAAACGGCATTTAATCGCTTTTCATCAATCAATGATAACTGCTTCATGACCTTCTCTGACCCATTTAGCCTCTTCCAACTGAGTATCCATCAATATACGCAAGGATGGGATCTCAACTTCAGCAGGTATTACCGCTTCCATTCCGTACATTAGAGAATAAGGAGTTGCTCCAGTAGAAGTCCTTATGGCAGTTCTATATCCCATCAATGCATAAGGTAGATTTTCATGCCAATCCCGATGTGCGTCAGTCATCTTTCGAATGATCTTCTTTAAATTCTTGTTAGCAGGCTTCCACAGCTCTGTTCATCTAGGGGTCTGTAAATAGCAGAATTTCTGTGATTGATTTTGAATTGTTCACATAACCCATCCACCATGTCGTTGTTGAGATTTTTAGGCATTATCAGTGATTAACGTCTCTGATACTCCAAAACGACAGATGATATGGTTTTTTAGAAAATCTGCCACGACCTTTCTTAGTCACATGCCTGTAAGATGTAGCCTCAAGCCTATTTGGTGAAATACTCTATTGCCACTAAAATGAATCGATGTCCATTCGAAGCAGGAGGATCAATGGTTCCAATTACATCCATTCCCTACATCGAACATGGCCAAGGAGCAGTCATACTATGTAGTTCCGTAGGAGGGGCATGTATCACATCACCATGTATTTGGCATTTAATACACTTTCGAACAAAATCTACACAGTCAGTGCTCCATAGTAAGCCAAAAATATCCCATTCTCATGATCTTCTTAGCCAACAAATGCCCATTCATGTGCGGTCCACATACACCACTATGAATTTCTTTCATCATCTGATGGGCCTCTTCTTTATCAACACATCTTAATAGACTCAAGTCAGACGTTTTCTTGTACAGTATTTCTCCATTCAAAAAGAATTTTGAAGACATTCTGCGCAAAAAACCTTTTGAAACTGCATTAGCACCAGGGAGGGTAGGACCCAATTTTAATGAATTCTTTGATATCATGATACCAAGGCCGACCGTCTGAAATTTCTTCTGTAACCCAACAGTGAGCTGGTTCCTCTTGAAGCCGTATTTGGATAGGCTCAATCACCAATTCATCGGGATGTTTAATCATTGAGGACAAAGTAGCCAAGGCATCTGCAAACACATTACGTGTCCGTGGAATGTGCCGAAACTCCAAACTTCTGAACTTGGAAGCCAGGTTGATTAGACTGCAATGATAGGGAATGATTTTAGAATCTCGAGTTGCCTATTGCTTGAGCGTCTGATGTACAAGCAATTCGGAATCACTAAATGCCACCAAGTCTCTAACCTCCATCTCTAACGCCATCTTCAATCCAAGAATACAGGCTTCAGTACTCTGCCATATTATTAGTGCAAGGAAAACACAGCTTGGCAGTTGCAGGATAATGCTTCCCTTCGGATGAAACTAGAACTGCACCGATTCCAGCCCCGAAAGCATTTGAAGCGCCATCAAAGAACAATCTCCACCCCGAGTACTGCTCACTCATATCTTCAATTGCACCAACGAACAAGATTTCTTCATCTGGGAAATAAGTATTGAGTGGCTGGTAATCATTCTCTCTTGATTTTCTGCCAAGTGATCCGCTATAGCCTGCCCTTTAATCGCCTTCTGCGTTGTGAAAATAATATCAAATTCAGAAAGAATCATTTGCCATTTGGCCATCCGTCCAGTAAGCATTGGTTTTTCCAACAAATACTTTAAGGGATCAGAACGGGAAATGAGGTAGGTGGTGTGACTAAGCAAATAATGCCTTAATTTTTGAAACGCCCAAGCCAATGCACAACAGCTTCTTTCCAGAAAAGAATAATTAGCCTCATACGCAGTAAATTTCTTACTGAGATAGTAGATGGCCTGTTCTCTTTTTCCTGATTCATCAGTGTTGCCCAAAACATATCCTACAGCTTCGTCAAGCACAGATAAGTACATAATCAGAGGTCTATCCAGGTTGGGGCGGCACTAAAATTGGAGGATTCAACAAGTAATCTTTAATCTTATCAAAAGCCTTTTGACAATCCTCATTCCATTTCATAGGTGCATTTTTCTTCAACAACTTGAACAAAGGTTCACAAGTAGAAGTCAGTTGGGCGATGAACCTGCCAATGAAATTGATTCTTCCCAAAAAACTTTTTACATCTCTTTGAGTCTTTGGAATTGGCATGTCGCGAATCGCTTTGAATTTTAGGCAGGATCTATCTCGATACCTTTCTTGCTGACAATGAACCCCAATAATTTGCCGGCTGGAGCTCCAAAAGCACACTTAGCAGGATTCAACTTTCAAATTGTATTTCCTCAATCTTTCGAACAACTTTCCTCAAATCCACCAAGTGATCCTCAACCCTTTTAGATTTGATTATGATGTCATCCACGTAAACCTCCATCTCTTTGTGGATCATATCATGAAACAAGGTGGTCATTGTCCTTTGATAAGTGGCTCCAGCATTTTTCAATCCAAAAGGCATCACTCTATAGCAAAATATTCCCCAAGGGTGACAAAAGCAGTCTTCTCTCTATCTTCTTCTACCATCAAAATCTGGTGATACCCCGAAAAACAATCTCCAAATGATACGATCTCGTGCCCTGCAGTATTGTCCAAAAGAATATGAATGTTCGGCAGAGGAAAATCATCTTTTGGACTTGCCTTGTTAAGATCTCTATAATCCACACAAACTCGCACCTCTCCATTTTTCTTTGGGACAGGAACGGGATTTGAAAGCCAAATGGGATAATGAGATACCATAATGATCCCAGCATTGAGTTGTTTTACAATTTGCTCCTTGATTTTGAGACTCATATCTGGTTTGAACTTGCGAGATTTCTGCTTCACGGGTGAAATATTTGGATCAGTTGGCAATTTATGAACCTACTATGTCCGTAGAAATTCCAGCTACATCATCATATGACCATGCGAAAACATCTTGAAACAAAGTCAAAAATTCAATCATCTCTTGTTTTTGCTTCTTATTCAAATGAATGCTGACTTTGATTTCCTTAAGGCTCTGTTTCAGTGCCAATATTAATGGATTCTGTCTCTTCTAAGTTCGGTTTGGGTTTCTCTTCATATTGTTCAAGAGTTTTTGACAAAGATTCATATTCTCCCTCGGTATCAATCTCATTTTGAATTTCAGATTCCATAATTTCTAACTCACGAGAGATATCGAGATTGCAATCATCAACTTCTAGAATTGTGACATCCAAAGGGTCAAATGATTTTATTGATGGCCATCTGAAAAAGATAACACAAACACACACAAACAAATAAATAAAAGAAATTATTGAAAACCAATAAGGAAAATTCTTCATTGTTTCAAATTTAGAAATAAACGGCTAAATCAACAAAAGACATCATCTTTAGAGATAGGGACCTTACTCAAGGACACATTCATCTTGAAACTCTATACCAAGAACTGAAACATATTTTGACTTACAAGACATTGACATATGCAAAAGGGACTAGAGTCAAGAAACAAAAGCAACCACTAAACAAAATATCCTAAGTAAAGCCCTATCTAAGCATGAGTCTGAACAAAAGACAATCCCCTAAATTTACCGAAACTCCTTTGAACTGGGAGATAATCAGCTGTCCAATTTTGAAGGGCACCCTCAGCAATTGTTGGAAATTCAGAAGATTCTGACTGAAGTGACATCACAGATAGCTCCGACAAACAACTGAGATATACCCAATTCGATCCCATCTACAGAATTCTCTTCATCAAGATCAGATATCACCACTCCAGATGAGCGAGGAAAAGTGTAGCACAATGGCGGAATATGCATCCCAGACCGCTTTCCTTCCTTTTCAGCAAGCTTCCGAATCTCATCTCCCTCCTATCTTTCGCAGTTGGATGAAATCCTAATCCGAAGGTGTCCTTTTGCATTGGGAGCTCTATTGGTTCCAGACGTCCTTGCAGATTTCTCCCGAGACCCTTTCCTATCTCATAACCTCCTCGAATCATTTCTTTAGCCATCATGACACTGGCTTCAGATACATCTGTTCTGATGAATGATTCGTTCTTCACAACCTACCCCGTAGAGATAACATCTTCAACACGATGAGCAGAAACTGAAGGTTTTTCACTATCTCTCCCTTTTGAATTGGCATTGACCATCATTGCACAGTCATCTTCGACAAATACAGGTGATTAATTGATCATTTACAATGAATCTGAGCATTTGATACAGCGAAGAAGGCACCAAATTAGAAGTATGTATCCATGGTCTTCCCAATAGAACAGTTGTAAGCACCAGAGAAATTCATGACTTGACAAGAAACCTGAAACTGAGCTGGACCGACTTCTAAGACCAAATCGATTTCACCCATCGGCTCCCTCCTAGTTCCATCAAAACCTCTTACCACAACAGTCGATGTGCGAAGTTTAACATCAGATAGCCCAAGTTTGACAATAGTAGCCCACGGACAAATATTTAAAGCTGATCCATTATCCACCAAAACCCTTGGTAACAGCTTCCCGTTACAACGCACTGATATGTACAATGCCTTGTTGTGTGCAATCCCTTCTGCAGTCAAATCATCGTCAGAGAAACTAATACGAGCTGAGGTAGAATGCTGCCTACAACATTAGAAAAATTTATCAACAGGAATATCTTTAGAAACGTGAGTCTCATTAAGCACTTTAGCAAAGCTTTCCTGTGCAATTCGGAAGTCAAGAGCAAGTTCAGGAAAGAGATATGGGCAGGTGCCTTGTCCAACTGTTCCACTATTCTGTATTCGCTTCTCTTAATCAATTTCAAAAATCAGAGCATCCTTTTCAGACACGGGTTGCTTAGGCAACAGAAAATTCCCTTGAGCTTTGGGTTGGGCATTTGTCTCGGACTCTCCTAGAACTCTCCCTAGATCTAGTGACAGCATCAACTTCTTCTTTCAACAACTTCTTATTCCCAATCAACAATGCAGGTTCGTCGTAATTCCACGATACTTCCTGTAAACTATTCACAGGCATCTGTTCTGGAAATTCGAGTACAACGGGTTCAGGCATATCCAATTCAAAAGGAGGCAGGTCCAAGATGAACGGATCAAGACATCTTTCTAACACAAAAGGTTCATCTTTCTCGGGCACTGACTGTTTCAACTCATCTTTGAAGATGTCCTCCTTAGTCATTTACTACTGGCACTTTAGCAGAAAACCCTTCCTTCATCTTGACCAAATCAGCTTCCATTATGCTCTCGATCTCGTACTCATCCACGAATATACGAAGCAGGATCATCGAATTCCTCATCAAGCAGTGATGGCTCCTACAGTGTTTCCATGCTCTAGAAGAGGATTTTTGCTCACACTGGATCCCTGCTCCCCCGGTCTTCTGAGAACGATCTCTCCTAACTCAATCATGTCCTGAATATGATTCTTTAAAATCCAACAATTGCCGTTGAGTGTTGAACTCCCTGAATGGTATGCACAAATAGCGTGGGATTGTATCCTACAGGCAAACCCTTATTGTAAACCTTTGCTGGAATCACTCCAATTTTGCCAGCGAGCTTTCAATTGTTCATATAGTTGGTCAATGGGATCGGCCCAAATTGGTGTAAGTTCGGGAGTGGCTTTGGATTTGGTCTCGGTTGGCTTGAAATGGGTTTGGTGTGATGTGGATGTTGTTTGTTGTGGTGGTCTTGGGTTATATGGAGGACGAGGATAATTTTGAAAAGTTGGTCGGGGAGCTGGTATTAGGACAGAATAATTTGGATAGTTGGGTTGATGATGATGATGGCTGGGTGTTAGTGTGATAGACTGGTTGAGGATGGAGAGGTTGTTGGTAAGGGGCTGTGTATGGAAGGATAGTTTTGAATTCTGGGTCTAAAGGATGGGCCTTGATCCCATACAAAAGCAGTCTCTCCTTCCTTCTTCTTGAACGAGGTTTCTTCTCATTACTGCCCGAATTCTGATTTTGCAAAGCTTCCAACTGCTAACTTCAATGCTGTCACATTAACAATCTTGCCCGCCTTGACAAATTCATCGTATTCCTCTAACTTGTTGATAATGGCAGAAAATGAACTCCCTGACATGCGAAAGATCTCCTCAAAATATGGCGGGTCATGGGCCTTAATGAAAGTTCGGACAATCTCCTCTTCATTCATGGGAGGTTCCACCTTGGCAGCCAACTTTCTCCAACGTTTAGCGTATGTCTTATGATCCTTCTGAAGGCTTCCTCTTAGTACTTTCCAGCGTAGTTCGTGTTGGAGCCAATTCACAGTTGAATTCATACTGCTTAACAAAAGCCGTTGACAGATCCAACCAACTCTTTATCTCCTGAGACTTCAAATTTGAATACCAGTCTAATGCATCGCCCTCCAGACTCTCAGGGAACAGACGCATTGGTAAATTCTCATCGTCTACCGGTTTGCCAAGTTTGTTGGCAAACATCTTGAGATGCGTCTTGGGATTTCCAGTTCCATCGTACTTAGTCAATTTAGGAGCCTTAAAGCCCAATGATAACTGAACATCCGGAAAAAGACAAAAATCATCATAACTTAACCCGCCGTGCTTGTGTAGCCCATGACTTTTTTTCATGAAATCCTCAAACCGATTCAATCTTTTCAGCAAATCTTTATCCACGGCTGTGGTATTTTCATCAATGGCTAGTTTTCCTTGAGAGGCTACATCCCAAACAAAAGGCTCTGCAACTTGACGATGAGGTGCTTGAAGATTGGGCGGGATGTTTGGGTTGATATGGGGATGAGATTGGAAAACTGGATAATTGGGTAGGTTCGTTTGGACATAAGTTGGCCGCATGTGTAAAAGATCAGGGTTAAAATGGGCAGACGGTCCTTCAATCGGATTAGCAAAAGGTGTGATAGAAGCAGCTGGCATATTGGTCGGGAGAGACAATTGGTTGACCTGCTCGGGAGTATGGTCAACTGCCGGCGCCAGGTTGTTCGGAGCACCACCACTGCTGTTTGCCACAAGTTGATCAATTACACGCCTTTGCGATGTCATTTCTGCACTCAATTCATTAAATTTGCCCAATACTTCACTCAACTGAGCTCCTAATGCAGAGAAATCCACAGACACTGCTTGAGTTGGCCTTTCTGAAACATCCGGAGTCGAACTTATGTTTATACGTTTCAAAGCTTGACTTCGGGATCTGGTAACGATGGGGCTTCTTTGAAATGAAGTTATGATTTAAGGTACCTGTAATGTGCATCAGAAAGAAATAAAGTTTAGTCGCTTCATCGTCATTGTCACTGTCAATTTTATTATCATAAAGAAAGAGAAAAAAATCAAAATTAGTAAATACACAAATAATTCATATACATATCCTAGGGGGTGCCCTTATTATGCCAAGCGTAGGCCTAACATGAAATGCAATCCTTTAGGGTGAGACCCCCTTTCAGCATTGGAGTGAGAAGCATTTCAGCTTGGTAATTTAGTCAATGTTCATTCCACTTGATCATTAAAAGAAAATACTCCACCACTTTTACAACCAATCAGATATCAGTGAAGCAAAATAGTACATCATTCAGGTCAACTCTCCTATACAATCTAAAACTCTCTTCAGTTGGTTCTCTAGGACGCTGAGCTTTGCTGCGATCTGGACTCCCAAGAGTATCTGTTCATCGTATGATTGATGTCATCTTTCAGCTCCAAACATTTCCTCTTCTTTTCTCACAGTTCCTATTTTCGCTTCTGTGTTAAAGTTGCTTGACAGATTCATATGCTTCCTTGTTTCTACTCAGAATTCTGCTCTGCTTGTATTAGTTCACGATTTTTTGCTTCTAACAGGGCTCTCAAACGAATGACTTCCTCAGCGGGGTCAATGACGCTCTGTTCCTGGGGATGATTCTTATTCTTGAGCCATGCATCATATCCTGAGGTAGTTCTTGGAACAAATTTAGTCTCTTAGGTCAAATGGAATATCCTGGTCTGTGCATCGACTTCCCCATGCTTCCGCAATCTCTGACTTCCTTGGTATTCACTAGGACAAATCCCTTGTTGAAAAATGATATTAAAATCATCTGTATGTAGCTCTGGAGGAATGCCCTGGATGCGTCCGAACTGACGAAGAACTCTTTGAGAAATGTAGGGTGCTACTCCATTGGTACCCAACAGTGGGATGAACCTTCTTCTGAAACATTGCAATGCTGGTTTATGACACTCAGTCCATTCTAAAACCCAACAGATGTCTTTCTCGTTGAGCGCATTGAAGAATTCCAAATATGCCCTTGCATCTCTTGGCTGGTTTGTTGAGTCAATTCTCTTCTGTGTGATTGAATCCAATTTGTGTCTCTTAAAACAAGCCTAGACCGGATCACAGAATGCCGATGTAGATGTTCCATAGCCCAAATCTGAAGTAGGATACTGGGACCGTAGAAGAATCTAGGGCTTTTTCTTACACTTGGTACATGCTACGAAAATGTCGGCCACAATAGTGGGCACAATAGTCAAGTTCTGGCCTTCTATCCCACGAAAGAGATCAGTCATCATGTTGACGATCCTTATGTTAACTTTCTCGTCCGATCGTGGGAAAAGAAAGAATCCGGCCAGTACGAAACCATAGACCCATACTCTCTTCTGAGACCATGCTTCCTCTGTGCCAATGAAGAAATCCTGTTGATGTGTAGCAAAACACTCTCAGGATACCAAGCAGGTTGTACAAATATTTGATTCCAATTGAATTCGCCTGCATCGGGTCAGCTATAGCTGATTCTTTCAATCCCGTGAAACTGCTTAATTCCTTCCTACCACTCACAGTCGGAAAAATTAGTTTCTTTCCCTCGGTTGGAAGTCCCAGAAGCCCGGCTATTTCTTCTAAGGTAACAGTTAGTTCATAATCAGCAAATCTGAATATCGAGTGCTTAGGATCCCTACACTTAGTACCAAAGTATTTATAATGGTTTCATTTGGTTCTATGTCAATGAGATGAGGCAGGTGTCCCAAATAATGCGATATCAGATTCTGCTCCGACGGGTGCATAGCGTTTCTCCAGCTCCTAAGCAATAGGAGGAGTTCTTCTGACTTGTTGATCTTGCATATGCTACCCATTCTGATTGCAAAAGATCATTAGATTACCTTACCTAGGGTCTCACCCACCAGGATATACAAAAAATTTAAACGTGAAATTCTCACAAAATGGGTTATATACCCAAGGGAAAATTGGGACTGGTTTATTCCTAAAACGAGATTCCCTAAATGGCATTCCCTCTATGGTTCATGTATGATGCCAATTTATTAAAACAAATAAATGTGCAACACCGCAATATGGCCTAACAGGAGCCCCATTTGACTGCCGGGGTGAGCCTAGAAATGACATGCAATGCATATTTTATTAGAATTTAAATATGAGATATTCTATCTAAGAAAGGCAGTTTTTCCCTAAAAGAGTACTATGCCATGACTCTTTATTCTATAGTTGTGAATGCGATCCAAAAAGGAAAGAAATTGCGTTAGTTCAGTTAACAAAATATCACATAACACATTGGTAAAGCAAAACAATAAACAAAAATATGACAGAAAAATAAAGGGGGATGAATTCCCTCCTCTCGTGCCTAGTGTACTTAGCGGGATAAGGCAGACTCTATCTTATAGGCTATTTTATATGGATGCATGAGGTTAGGACTTACTAATGCATCTAGACTCGACAAGGCTTCGGTTCCCGAACCTTCAGACCGAGGGATCCAAATAAGTCTGTCAATTTCAAGAATCCCAGGTCGGTGGTTCGAGTGATCCCCTAGACACCGCTACATGCACTGAATGCGATGGCCTGCATGTCTAGGCATATCGATCCTAGTCCTAAAGGGATGGGTGGGTGGCAACCACCAAAAAAGAAAAAGGGTAAAATATATCGTATGCACGTATGAAGTGCTCCCTGTGAGAGGAGAGAATAATAACATTCACATGCGAAAAAAGCTCTAAGGGTGATTGACCCACTCCTCAAATGCAAGCGCGGTACGAACATACAGTCACAAATAAATAGACCATCCATAATATAAAAACGAGAGACGAAAAAGCGTAGGTGAAATATAAAACAAAAAATTCTAAAAAGAAAATGCAATCCTAGGCATCCAAATGCGATAAAATGAAGGGATTAGAAAAGGAAGAAGATGACTAAATCTAGTGCTCAGACTCACTAGTGATTCCCCAGTGGAGTCGCCAGCTGTTGCGCCCAATTTTTCGTTCGAAAGTCGGAAAAAAAGGAAGAATTAAATGTGATTTGTGGTTGGGTTTATTTATTGGAAAGAGAGTGTAGGTTTTTGTAAAATGATTTTCTAAAAATGCTTTATAAAAGATAGTTTGACAAAAGATGTGATTTTTTAGAAAATGCTTTATTTTAAAAATACAAAAAGAAAAAGGCCTAAAATGGGACTTTGGAAATGCGACGATTTTTGGGCCCGAAAATAGAGTCTAAAAAGGGTTTTTAATGAAAAGGGAGTCGCCTCTTGGTATTGAGTTTTGGTGTACCAAGTCACCGAAAAATATTTTATAAATGTAAGAAAATCGATAATGGTTTATTTAGAAAAAATAATTTTTTTTGGAAAAAATGTAAGCAAAACAAGAAAACCCTTTTTGACAACTCCAGGTCTTTGAAAACAAGAGCAAAAGTTTCGAGAGTCACAGTTGAAGAAAGCGAAGGCAAAGGCTCACGCCTAAAGCACCTTTTCAACCTAGCCGAAACTAGTTGCGAGGTTTAGTCCAAATTTTCCTAATATAATCCTAATATTTTATCACATTTGGATGCAACTATATGAATGCAAATCTAGTCATAGAAATAGGTATCGTTAAGGGACAAAATGTTCCATTGAGGTTTGATCGGGATTATTACATTAATTGCGAAACCCGAGTCTAGGCCTCGATGGAGTCACGAGTATAGATACAAAATGGAATGCAAAAGAAAAGGAAAATAGTAATATAGGTAGTAAGTGATCAAAGAAAGTAGGGATGCAACATAACGGGTACGGGGAACTAAGAGACTCGTGACTAACTATTCCTACTCACGGAGGGGGGAACGACATGTACGCCATCGCTTCCCACGTGAGTAGATGACTATTTCTAGTCAAATCACACAAATGACCTAAAATTCTATGTGTAGTGGAATCTAAATGTTATGCACTAAATAGATGTTAAAAATAGGTAATAAGTGATAGAAGTATATATAAAAATCATAGAAAAATGGAAAAAAGACCTAAAAAGGATAAAATGTGTGCTGAAATGTCATGAAATGCACACGAGAAATGATTCTAATACTAAGATGACCTAAAAGTCCTAGCATTGGACTAACCTATTTTCTAAAAATTCTCCGCTAGCGTTGGACTAGCGAAGAAACCGAAATTAATCACAACTAGCGTTGGACTAGTGTGGACGACGATACACACATATATAATAAAGCAAGTAAATGAATAAAAGCATATATTGCAGCAATAATCACATAAAAGCACATAATAGCACATAGGAGCACATAACACATAAGCATGATATTCTAGATGCAAAGTCCTAGGAAAAGCGAATAAAACACATAAGCACATAGGACACAAAAGCCCTGACTATTACACTGGGAAAGCCTAATTACAATCTAAAAATAAAAATAAAAAATAACCTATCTAACCTATCTATTACATTTTCTATCTAAAATACATAAGATTTTTGCTAAATAGATAACACATAAACTATCTATTATATTAACTATCTATAGAAAGAAAATACTCTCTCTCTCTCTCTAACACCTTCACTAAACCCTACTTTCAATTTTGAATTTTCGGCGAGGTGGTTGGCTGTTTCTGCCGATCACCTCATGTTATGGATCAATCTGGTGCTGGAGGCCCTTCCAAATGGGTGGTTAATCGCTCGTTTGCAGATGTTGTTTCACAATCATCTTTAAATATCCCTCTGAAAGAACCTTCTTCCTATAAGGGTGAACCAACAGTATTTTTTTCGGAAGAATAAATCCAATGTTTTGCTGCCCCTCTGAAATATGTGTTGGTTGGAAAATTCTCTAGGGGGCGTCCATCTATGGAGGCTCTAAGGAAATCTTTTACTGCAGTGGGTTTCAAGGGTCCTATTTCGCTAGGCTTAATGGATACAAGACATGTCTATATCAGGTTCGAAATTGAAGAAGATTATCAACGATGCTGGCTAAGGGGTTTCTGGAGTTTTCAGGGTTTTGGGATGCGGGTGTTTAAATGGACACCAGAATTTCGCATTGACGAAGAATCCTCCGTCGTTCTTGCGTGGATTAATTTTGAGAATCTGCCATTACACCTGTTTGACAAGTCTACCTTGTTTTCTATAGCTAAAACAGTTGGGGAACCATTGAAGATTGATGCGTCCACAGCTAATCTTTCACGTCCCAATCTTGCCCGAGTTTGTGTGGAATTAGATTTGCTGAAATCTCATCCTAACAGGCTTTGGATTGGCCATGGAAGTTCTGGTTTCTGGCAACGCGTTGCTTATGAGAATATTCCGTCCTACTGTGGTGTGTGTAAACGGCTTGGACATGCAGATGATCAATGTAGGTTTAATGAACATATTGATCAGATTGATCATAAACAATCTAAGGGGATGGATCAGATTGCTTCAACCTGAAAAAAGTTCAACGATGGGTTCCAAAAAACAATTCAAACAAGGAGAATGTAGTGCAGGAGGTGGAAATCCAGCATGCAGCAAATGTTGATAAGCAGGCTAATGGCTCTCATGCCATTGTTTCAGAAAAGGACTTACTGGATAGGGTCGAAAATCAAGAAATAGAAAGAATTTCGGGATTAGATTTAGAGGGAATGGAGCAAGTGCAGCCTCTGATAACAAAACCAGGAGTCGATACACTTACTAGTTTAGTTCAGAATGAGGAGCTTCAGAATGTGGCCTTGCCAAACATTCCAGAGGTGCAGTGTGATAGTGGGAAGGACGATGAGCAGGAGGGGGATCCAATGGCTTTAGAGGAAATTGTTGCCAAGGAGCTGCCAGTGATAGCTGGGAATTTGTCTCCTAGGAGTGCACGTTTGCAGCCTGTTTCAGACTCGGACATGCATGAACTTGAAGCTTTGAATATTGAGAGTTCTGAGACCTTGGGTAATGAATTTCAGCAAGTTCGTCAAAAGGGAATAAGGGCTCGCTTTGTTTCAGATCGTCAGTTGCGGTCTGCAAAACTCGCAATCAATTCCTTTCAGGTTCTTTCTCATGATTAGTGTCTTGTTTTGGAATATTCGTGGGGTCTCTAAATCCCCTAACTTAAGAAGATTATTGTATTTAGTTAGGAAAAATAATAGTTCAGCTGGTGGTCATTTGTGAACCTAAGGTTTCGATAGATAGGATGGAATATATTCGTATGCAGCTGAAGTATGATAAAACCCTTGTCAATGTTTCTGGTGACATATGGATATTTTACAAGAACCATTTTTCGTGCTCCATATCTGGAAATTCAGACCAACAAATTGGGATTGAGTTGTATCACCCACATCTGCCCTCAAAAATTAATTTATCACTTGTGCACGCTCGTTGTACTGCAGAGGAGAGATTGGAGCTATGGGCAAATCTTCTTGACAGTAAACCTTCACAAGGCCCTTGGTGCATATGTGGAGACTTTAATCTGGTAGTGGCTAGATCATGAGAAAAAGGGAGGGCGGCCTTTTAATGTGTCTGAATCAATGGATTTCTTAACCTTCACAACTGCAGCAGGTGTCTTTGATGCAGGTTTTTTCCGGCTCAAATTTCACATGGTGTAACAATCGTAGAGGCAGGGCACAAATTTGGAAGAGATTGGATCGTGTGTTGATTAATGGAGAGTGCTGATATCTCATCTCTATCAGTAACTCATCTTGCTCGAGAGCCATCAGATCACGCCCCACTTCTGTTGCATTTTTCCACAAGGCTTGATAACAAGCCTAAACCATTTCGATTCTTGAATGTATGGACATGTAAATCAAGTTTGCTGGAGGTCATTAGGGAATCATGGCAAAGGGAGGTATTAGGTCAACCTTTGGTGATCTTGAGTTGCAAGTTGAGAGCTCTTAAGAAGTGTATCCAGCAATGGAATTCGGACCAGTTTGGCAACATTTTCTCTAATGTACAAAAGGCTGAGGAAAATGTATTACTAGCGGAGAAAAAGATGGAATTGTTGAATACTGAGGAGGCTGCTTGGGAATTAAATAAAGCCAAAGCTGAGTTACGTCAGTCAATGGCAATTGAGGAGCAATTTTGGAGACAAAAAGCTCGAACTAAATGGCTCAAGGAAGGGGACAAAAATTCCAGGTACTTTCATGCAGTGGTCAAAGAGAGAAGAACCAAAGCTATTATCCATAGAATCAAAGATTCAGATGGTAACTGGATTATTGATGAAGAAGGGATTGGTGGGGAAGCAGTCAAGTTCTTTGAGAATTTGTTCACAGAGGAATCTCAAGTTCCGGTGCATTTGCTAAATGTTATCCCAAAATTAATTTCAGCTGAAGAAAATACGATTCTGGAAGATATTCCTTCTGAAGAGGAAATTAAAAGTGTTATTTTTCAAATGGATAGGGGAGAGTGCAGCAGGTCCTGATGGATTTACGGGGAAATTCTTTACTTTTGCTTGGGAGATTATTGCTAAGGATGTCTGCAGTGCAATTGGAAGT
Organism: Mitragyna speciosa; assembly: GCA_024721245.1. NCBI lineage: Eukaryota > Viridiplantae > Streptophyta > Magnoliopsida > Gentianales > Rubiaceae > Mitragyna > Mitragyna speciosa. The sequence goes on along the minus strand of CM045573.1, from coordinate 541,561 downwards.
TTCTTCTGTGGAAGTCAATTGCCCCGTGCTATCTCAGCTACGTCCATTATTCTTATTCCCAAAGGTTCAAATCCTCAAGACTTTTCGCAATTTCGTCCAATAAGCTTATGCAATTTTTTCAATAAGGTGATTTCAAAAATTCTTTCAAACCGGTTGGTGAGCATTCTTCCAAAAATTATATCTCCTCAACAAAGTGGATTTGTTAAAGGGCGAGGTATATCTGATAATTTTCTTTTAGCTCAAGAAATTATGTCAGATATTGGTAAGAAGTCAAGGGGTGGTAATGTAGCCATTAAATTAGATATGGCTAAGGCATATGATAGGGTTTCGTGGCCTTTCTTAATTAGTGTGTTACGAAGATTTGGGTTTGGTGAATGTTTCATTGACATGATTTGGAGGTTAATCTCGAATGTGTGGTTTTCTGTTCTTGTCAATGGGATTAGCTTTGGATTTTTTAAATCCTCAAGAGGCCTGCGTCAAGGTGATCCGTTGTCTCCAGCACTATTTATCATTGGAGCTGAAGTCTTGTCTCGGGCATTAAACAGTATGGCTGCTCACCCATCGTTTGTGGGCTTCATAATGCCTAATGGGTGTCCATATGTGTCCCATTTAGCCTTTGCTGATGATATATTGATCTTTTCCAATGCATCAAAGAAGTCGATTAATCAGTTAATGGAGGTTTTAAAGAAGTATCAGGAGGATTCGGGCCAACAAGTTAATCCTCACAAAAGTTGTTTCTTGGTACACCCAAAATTAAATCATTCGAGGGTGAAGTTGATTGAAAAAGTTACAAAATTTTCCAAAAAGCAATTTCCAATCAAGTATCTCGGGTGTCCCTTATTTATTGGTAAGACTAAGTCCTCGTATTTTTCAGAACTTTGTTCTAATGTTTTGAATAAAATACTGTCTTGGAAGAATCGATTTTTATCTTCAGGTGGGAGGATAACTCTTATAAAACATGTGCTGTGTGCCATTCCTGTTCACTTGCTGGCTGTCTCTATTGTGCCCAAAGGAGTGTTCCGGAGAATAGAGAAAGTGCTTGCTGATTTTTTCTGGGGGTCAACTGATGATGGTCCGAAACAGCATTGGATAAATTGGAACCAACTTTGTTATCCTCAGAAGGAAGGTGGTGTGGGATTTCGAAGACTGGAGGATATTTATTCGGCATTTTCTTGCAAACTTTGGTGGAATTTCAGGCAAGGTTCTTCTCTTTGGGCAGCCTTTTTGAGATCTAAATATTGCTCCAACTTTCATCCTTGCCAAGTAGAGTCTTACATTCATAATTCGGCTATTTGGAAACGTATGCTTAATATTAGGGGGTTAGCTGAATTGAATATCTCTTGGATTGTCAATAAAGGTAGCTGTCATTTTTGGTATGACAATTGGCTAGGATCTGGGGCTTTGTATCTTCGAGGGACTAATGTAGCTAATCATCTTATTTCTGACTTTGTGTCTAATGGCGTGTGGGATGTAAGGTTATTGACACAATGGTTGCCAGTGGACATTGTTAATTCTATTTTGAATTTTGATGCTCCAAATGGTGATGACCCTGACCATATGATTTGGCAAGCATCGGTTTCTGGTAAATTCTCAGTTTTCTCGGCTTTCCATGAAGTAAGGGATTGTAGACCATTTTCTCTGCTTGCTAGTAAAATTTGGCATCCTCAAGTTCCCCTTAAAATATCTTTTTTTATGTTAAGGCTGCTTTCTAATCGTCTACCTTTAGATGATGTCTTAACCAGACTTAGTTTTCAACTTCCATCTAAGTGCTTTTGTTGTGTGAATTCTAATGTGGAATCCCTTGATCATGTATTTGTTTCTGGTGAATTAGCTACGGGGGTATGGAAATTCTTTAGCTTAATTTGTTGGATTAATTTATCGGTGACTCATGTGCGAGCCATGATTACTAATTGGTGGCTAATTGATCATAAAAGTAGTCGCATGAGGTTTATTTTGCAGATTATTCCTATATTTGTTTGCTGGAATTTATGGAAATCACGGAATAGGGCTGTTTTTGAAGGTGAGAAGATTATGTTAGCTAAAGTTTGCCAGGTAGTTTTAACAGATTTAAAAGATGCTTTCTGGCTGAAGTTTAAAGAAAAGTTAACTGAACATTCTTGGCATCATTTGGTTGAATCTATATTGTCTGTTCCTGATAAGGTTTTATGGAGACCGGTAAAATGGTTACTGCCTCCTAGGGGAAAATTTAAGTTAAACACTGATGGAAGCTCTAGAGGTAATCCTGGAAGTTGTGGGAGAGGTGGAGTTTTGCGAGATTCGAATGGAAAGATGATTGTTGGATTTTCTTGTTCATTTGGCTATGGAACTAGTCTACAATCTGAGTTGAAAGCTGTTTTGCAAGGGATAAAAATTTGCAGAGATTATGGCATTCATTTATTTGAAATTGAATCAGATTCTCAGGTTTTGGTGGGTATACTACAAAGAAAATTCACTTGCCCGTGGAAAGTTAGGAAAGAGGTTCAGAATATTTGGAAGTTAACTGAAAGGTCTTTACATGTGTCTCACTGTCTCAGACAAGCAAATACTGTGGCTGACTCATTAGCACAGTGGGGAGCTTCATCATCTAATTTCTTCAAAATTTTTGTTCAGGAATCAGAGATGCCAGCATTAGTCTGAGGGGAGCTGCGTTTAGATAGACTTGGATTTCCTTCATTTAGAAAATATAAGAAATGAAATTTTATAATTGTTTTAGAATGTGTAAAGGGAGTAGTACTCCTTCTTTATACTTTAAATCTATGTAAAACTGAGGTAAGGTTCTTGTCCCCCTCATTTTCTTTATTTCATATTATCAATAAAATATGGAGTGGCGTCCTCCCCCGTGTACGGGGTTAGCCAATTAAAAAAAAACATTAACTATCTAAATACAAAAATTTTGATAAATAGAATATTATTTATCTATTACATTTCTTCAAATAATTAAAATTTAAATTCGAGTAAATAACATGAAATAAATAAATGTTCACACATGTATAAAAATTATAAGCACAAAGAGATATATAAAAAAAATAAAATGTAGAAAAACACATAGGAGCACGTAGAAGCACATAAAAAGAAATTAAAAGGGTAATCGAAGTACCTCCCGTTCGTAAACTCGGTACAAATTGCTACTAAAAATGAACAAACATGTCAAAAATACCACTATTTAATAAATAAACCACTAATTAAATAGTTTCATACCAATCACTATGAACATACTACGATAATTCAAACAATTATAACAATAATAAACAAAATAAAGAAAGAAAATAATGATAATAATAATTAAATATTTAGGAAGAAAATGAAAATTGTTTAAGTAAAAATAAATAAATAAATAAATAAAGTAAAACAACGAAAAAAGAAAAGAAAGAAAAAATAATAATAATAATAGAAGATAAAATAAAATAATACATACTTAAACTTTTAACACCCCAAATAAGAATTATTAAAATAACTAAAAGGAAAATAAAGAAATTAAATTGAACATTAATTAGACTAACAAGATCAAATTTTAGAAAATTAATTATAAATTTGATAAAATAAATAAAGAAAATGTGAAAAGAAATAATTACAAGCTTTGAGGACTTAACTAATTTTAATTTTTTTGTTGGCAAAAATGAAATATTATAAGATTATGATTAAAAATGGAAATTTAGGCAACATTCTAAAGTGAAAAATGTAATTTAAAACAAACAAAAAGGTAAAAATACAATTTTAAACCCTAATTAAGGTAATGACATAATTTACAATAAATTTAAAGGCTAAAATATAATTTTCAGCAAGTACAATGCCCAAAAATAAAAATTTCCAGCAATACTTAAGGCCAAGAATATAATTTTCGCAAAGTCATTAAATAATACATAATTTACAGCAATGTATAGAGTCGAATTGCAATTTCTAGCTATATAAAAGGGCTAAAATGAAAAAATTTCAGCAGCTATAGGGGGCCAAAAATAAAATTCTAGCAAGTATAATGACTTAAATAAAATTCCAGCAAGATGGGGGGGGGGACAAAAATAAAATTCCAGCAAGCATTCTAGGGCAAAAATAGAATTTCCAGCAATGTTGGGGGGGCAAAATAAAATTCCAGCAAACATTCAAGGATTAAATTCAAGTTCTAGCTACTTGGGGGAGGCAAAAATATAAATTTCAGCAATATTGGAGGGCTAAAACGTAATTCCAGCAAACATTCAAGGGTTAAAAGTAGAATTCCAGCAAACATAAGGGACTAAATTACAATTTCTAGCAGCCTCCAGGGGTAAAATGTAATTTCAGCAGTCATGAGGGACTAGAATCGCAATTTCTGACAAGCTAAAGGGAGAAAATATAATTTCCAGCAAGTTTAAGACCAAATTACAATTATTCTGGACATAATTGAAAGGAACTACAAACTCTAAGGGGTTAATTTAAATAAATAAAGACTTAATTGAAGTAACTTTAAAGTATCAACAGGCGCAAGCAAATAATTAAAACTAAAGGGGGCAAAACGTAAATGCAAAATCTGCTAAAATAATAATAAATAATAGCAACTAGCTAAAACTACGTCATTTCATGCCGAAACAACGTAGTTTTGTTTAACATCATCATTTTTTTTTCTAAACCGATTTTCGTCTTTTTTTTTCAGATTTCCTTTTTATTTTTTCCTTTCCTTTTCTTTTTTCCCTTTTTCTTTTCCTTCTTCTTTTTTTCTCTCTTCTCCCTTTTCTCTTTCCCCTCCCCCGATTCTGTTCTCTCCCCTCTCTCTCTCTATTTCTCCGTTTGGTCAATTTCCTCTGACTTGCCCCAATAATCCACAAAAGAAATCAAAGGAGGGATGGGGATTTTACCTTTCCAATTGAGGGGATGGTGGCGTGATGGTGGATGTGCTTTGATCTGGTGGGGCTTCGGATTTCGGTGATGGAGTCTGGCCGGTTGGTGGAGCTTCGACCGTGGATGGATTCGGCGGTGGGGATGGTGGTGAGGTGGCGTCGGTTGTTGCTGATCGTTGTTGTTGTTATTGTTTGTTGTATTTTTTTTAAAAATATATATATGTTTTTTTGCAGGTGTATTGTATGAATTGGCTGGTGAAACGTGCGTGCCTGTGTGCTTGCAAGTGAAATGTGCATGTGTGTGTGTGTGTGAATTGAATGTGTGTCTGTGCGTGATTGGTTGTGTGTCTGTGCGTGATTGTGGATGTTGTGGTTTATGGCTGATTGTGAGTGTGTGAGCCTAATGTGTTTGGGTGTGCAGGTGTGTGCAATTGTGGTGTGTGTGCCGATGATACAGGTGCGTGCCTAGTGTCTGTGTGAATGTGAGTGAAATGCAAAGTATGTATAAATGTGTGCTTCTGCAAGTGTGAGATGTGTGAGCAGGTGAGTATTGCTGTGAATTGCAGGTGTGTGTTGTGAGCTTTTTTGTTGCAGATAGGGAAAGCTGAGAGAAGGAAATGTAGGGGGTCTGATGAAGGTGAGAAGAGTGATGTGATTAGGCAAGAGCAGTTGGGGAAAACAGAGAGCAGCTATGAGCTGCTTTGCAGCTTAAGCAGCCATGCTGCTGCTGTAGCAGGCTGCAAAACGCAGCCTGCTCCAGCCTTTTTTTTTTTTTAATTTGTAAAGAAGAAGAAAAGAGAAAAAGAAAAGAAAAAAATGTAAGAAAATGAAGAAAATTGGAATAAAAATAAAAATCCTATGGACTTCTTAGAATAAAAAAATAAAAGGTAAATAAAATAAAATAATAAGACTAAAACTAAAACTTAAATTCAGCATTACTAGAAAAAGAAAATTCAATAATAACAAAAAATTACAATTTTAAAGTTAATTCACCGTTGAAAAACATGTGATAGACAAAATATACAATTTGAAATAAATACCAAATAGTCTTTAAAAATTATCAAAAATTTTTACATAAAATCTACAAATATTAAATGCACATATAAAATATTTCACACACAAAATTCTTAAATAAAGGTGCATTGAAAATGTGACGTAATATGACAAAAATTATGAAAATCACAAAAATACTAAATGACTTTTAAAAATCACAAAAACTTTACACAAAATATATAATCCCATGAAATACATATACTAAAGTTTTCACTTAAAAATTTTAAGATTTTTAAATAAATAAAAAGACAAAAATTAAATAAATACTAAACGACCTGTAAAAATTATGAGATTTTTACAAAAAATTTATGAATATAAAAAATGCATATAAAAAAATTTCACTTGAAAATTCTAGTAAAATTAGCGCATTGGAAAACGTGCCGTTGAATTAAAAAATACTAAAATTTTAAATAAATAATGAATGACTCTTGAAAATCATTAAAATCATAAATAATGATAAAAATAGTAAAATCATGTATTTAGGAAATAAAATAAAATAAACTAATATTTACATGGTGAAATTACCATTTTGCCCCTGATGTGACGAATTAGACAGAATGCGCGAAAATTGTACTCGACCCCCGAAAAATGAAAAATACCCCCTACAATAAAGTAACACACATATTTTTACAAAAGGTGTGTCAAAATTTGGTGTCTACAGCAGCATGATCAAATTAGTTTATTAAAAAAAAAATTAGTTTCTATTTCCTGATAGCCATTACGAGACCCTTATCTTGAACTGAATATTTTACATAGCAATGAAGTGAGTCCTGTATTGAGTTATAGATTATTATATTAAGAGATATATATACAATTAGTAGTATATATGAATAAATGTAGATGATGCCTCTCAACTTAATGTCCTGCTTTGATGTCCAAAAATTAAATCTTATACCAAAATTATTTGTATATAAGATATTTAAAATTAGCAATTCAAGACCGTACATGCTAACCAAGGTAGTACTCCAAGATCTAATTCCGAAAATAACCAAAGCCACCTTATCACCTTTCTGTTATCCATTTTTCCTTCAGTCAGAACCTACACAAAGCCACTTGGACAAGTAAAGTTAATGTTATGGTAACAGCAAATTTTTTATACAATTGACATGATCATTTTACCTTCCCCCCCATACAACAACTGTCTATCTAATTTTAGTTCAAAAGATAAAAGCAAATAAAATTTACCACACAACGAAACACTGTATAAAAGTTCACCCAAATACTAAGCAAAAGCTCTCTCAACTCACAACAAATCATATCTTCTTGTTTGTTATTGAAAACATAAACATATACCAATATATATGCAAACACACACACACATACACACACTCTCTCTCTCTTTCTCTCTCACTCACTCACTCACATATACCAATATATATACCAGTTCTGTAGGTAAAATTACAGCTTATTATGGACAAGCTATCCTATGAAAATTGCACCAAATTTGAGCAAGGAAAAAAAGGAATGACTGAGCTATATTGTTATGGTAGATATATTTAAACAATAACACAATATTAATGTAGACACCAAATTTTGACACACCTTTTGTAAAAATATGTGTGTTACTTTATTTTAGGGGGGATATTTTTCATTTTTCGGGGGTCAATTACAGTTTTCATGCAATTTATGACTAATTCGTCACGTTAGGGGCAAAATGGTAATTTCACAACTTAAATATTATTTTATTTTTGTTTTATTTCCTAAATACATAATTTTACTATTTTTTATCATTATTTATGATCTTAATGATTTTTGGAAGTCATTCATTATTTATTTATTTAAAATTTTAGTATTTTAAACTTAATGGCACGTTTACCAATGCACTCTTTTTACAAGAATTTTCAAGTGAAAAATTTTATATGTGCATTTTTTGTATTCATAAATTTTCTGTCAAAATTACATAATTTTTGGAGGTTATTTAAGTATTTATTTAATTTTTGTCTTTTTTGTTTGTTAAGGGCACGTTACCCAAGAATGCATATATGTTAAAATTTCTGAGTGAAAATTTTAGTATACATATTTTTGTGTGATAATATATTTTGTGTAAAAATTTTGTGATTTTTAATGGTCATTTAATATTTTTATTTTTCTTTTCATAATTTTGTCACATATGACACATATTCAAATATGTTTTATGATTAGAATTTTTGTATAAAAAATTTTATACACGCATTTTATGAATTTATAGATTTTGCATAAAATTTTCATAATTTTTCAACACTATTTACTATTTATTTAGATTTTTCATTAAAAAAAAAAAGAAAAGAGCTACTACAGCAGCTGCAGTGCTTCTGTAGATGCTGCATGCAGCCAGTAGAGAAATCAAACCAAACCTCTTGCAAAAGACGGATTTTGAGGGGATTTTGGATAAATTTTTTTCCTTCTTCACCCACTCCACACTTACACAAAAACACTTTTGCTCTCACTTTTTTACACAACTCATCTGCACCAACTTACAACAACAACACAAGACACACATTTTCCTCTCCCTTCTCCTCAACTCTCTCACAACACACACGATTCACTCACACACAAACAGAGACACTAATCCTCCACCACCCACGCACGGACCATCAGTAGCAGCAACAACTTCACCACGCGCCACCAACACCAGCACTACCAACTCACTACCACCATTGGACCACCCCTTTCCTTGGCAGAAAAAGGTAAGCTTCATGGAACTCTCTTAATTGCTCTGATTCGTATTCCAATTAATGTAAGTTGTGTATAGGATGTTCGATTTATAGTGTTTATATTTTTGGATTTGAGGATTTTGGGTTTTGATTTAAGAGATTTGTGGTCTTTAATTATTGATTCTGGATTTCGGAGAGAGACCGAGGAGAGAACCAGTGAGAAAAGAGGGAGGCTGAAGAAAGAATAAAAAATCGAAGAGAAGAAGAGAGGAAGAGAAGAAGAGAAGAAGAGAAGAAGAGAGAGTGAGAGTGAGTGAGCCGAAGAGAAGAAGAGAAGAAGAGAGTGATAGAGGGCGAGCCGAGGAGAAAATCCGAAGAGAGTGAGTGTGCGAGCCGAAAAGAATAAAAACCGAAGTGAGTAAGAGTGGAAGGCCGAAGAGAAAAATCTGAGGAGAATGGCCGAAGAGGAAGAAAACCGAGGAGAATGGCCAAAGAGAAAAAAACCAAGGAGAATGGCCGAAGAGAGAAAACCCCAAGGAGGAAGGCCGAAGAGAAAAATCCGATGAGAATGGCCGAAGAGAAAAATCCGAGGAGAATGGCCGAAGAGAGAAAAATTCGAGGAGAATGGCTAAAGAGAGAAAAATCTGAGGAGAATGGCCGAAGAGAAAAAACCAAGGAGAGGGGCTGAAGAGAGAAAAATCCGAGGAGAATAGCCGAAGAGAGAAAAATCCGAAGAGAAAGGCCGAAAAGAGAAAACCGAGGAGAGGGGCTGAAGAGAGAAAAATCTGAGGAGAATGGCCGAAGAGAGAAAAATTCGAAGAGAGAGGCCGAGGAGAAAGTGTAGGCCGAAGAGGGGGAGGCCGAAGAGAGAATAAAAACCAAAGAAGGAGGCCGAAGAAAGAATTAAAAAAAACCGAAGAGAAAAAAAAAGAAAAAATCGTAACCATAACTTAGCTTTTCTTTAGTTATTTATTTTTATTATTTTCATCAGATTATATTTATTTACATTTTGCCCCCTTAGGTTCTTCATTGTTTAATTATGCCCTTCAATACTTTAGTTTACTTTATTTAAGTCCTTATTTATTTTAATTGACCCCCTAGGTTTGCTCTAGTTCACCTTTTTATCCCCCATGCATTGCTGGAATTGTATTTTTGACCCTAGAATATTGCTGGAATTGTATCTTTGCCCTTGAATGTTGCTGAAAATTGTAAATTTGGTCTCTCATGTTGCTGAAAATTACATTTTTGTCCCCCAACCTTGCTGTAATTTTATTTTTGTCATTATACTTGCTGAAATTTTGTTCCAAGTCTCTAAACTTGCTGGAATCTTAGTTTAAGTCCTGGATATTTGCTGGAATTTGATTCTAAATCCCTAAAGTTGCTAGAATTTTATTCTAAGTCCCCTAGCTTTGCTCGAACTTTACATTTTATCCCCAATTTAAGTATTTCATATTTTTATACTTTAAATAGTGGTACCTTGACATGTTTGTTGATTTTATTAGCAATTTGTACCGAGTTTACAAATGGGAGGTACTTCTATTACCCTTCAATGTCTCTTTATATGCTCTTACGTGCTCCATATGCTTCTCCTATATGTTTTCTTTTGTGTATCTCTTTATGCTTATAATTTTTATTCATGCGTGAATATTTATTTATTCATTCCATGTTGTTTATTTGAATTTAATTTTTAATTGTTCAAAGAAATGTAATAGATAGGTAATATTCTATTTAAGAAAATTTTGTACTTAGATAGTTAATGTAATAGATAGTTTATATTTTCATCTAATTAACAAAAGCCTATGTATTTTAGATAGAAAATGTAATAGATAGGTTAGATAGGTTATCTTTTATTCTTTTCCATTTTTAGATTGTAATTAGGTTTTTCTCCGGTGTAATAGTTAGGGATTTTGTGTGCTATATGTGCTATGTGCTTATGTGTTTTATTTGCTTTCCCTAGGACTTTGCATCTAGAATATTATGCTTGTGTGCTATGTGCTCCTATGTGCCGTTATTTGCTTTTACATGATTATTGCTTTAATCTATGCCTTAACCTATGCTTTATTTACTTGCTTTATTATTATATATATGTATCGTTGCCACACTAGTCCAACGCTAGTTGTGGTTAATTCCGGTTTCTTCGCTAGTCCAACGCTAGCGGAGAATTTATAGAAAAATAGGCTAGTTCAGTGCTAGACCTTTAGGTCATTTTAGTATTAGAATCATTTCTCGTGTGCATTTCATGACATTTCACACACATTTTTATCTTTTTTAGGCCTTTTCCATTTTTCTATGATTTTTATATATACTTTACCATTTATTGTCTATTTTTAACATCTATTTAGTGCATAACATTTAGATTCTACTACACATAGAATTTTAGGTCATTTGTGTGACTCGACTAGAAATAGTCATCTACTCACGTAGGAAGCGGTGGCGTATATGCCATTCCCCCCTCTGTGAGTAGGAATAGCTAGTCACGAGCCTATTAGTTTTCCGTACCCGTTATGTTGCATCCCTACTTTCTTTGTTCACTTACTATTTATATTACTATTTTCCTTTTCTTTTGCATTCCATTTTTGCATCTATCCTCGTGACTCCATCAAGGTCTATATTCTAGTTTTGCAATTAATGCGATAATTCCGACCAAACCTCAATGGAACATTTTGTCCCTTATGTTGGGTGTCAAACCAGCAAAATAAATAAATTCCTACTCCAAGAAAAATATACTCAAGTATAGTAATGAGTAGGGTCGTATCCACAGAGACTGGTCGATTTATTTATTTCAAATCACAACAATAGGGGGTTTGGAGAATAATTAAATTAAAGAAATTTAAACCGAAGAAACTCAAAGGAAAAAAACACAAAATTAAGTCAAACGAAATCAAATAAAATCTAAACTCTAGTCAAAGGAATAATTTCCACTCTGGTTCAATTTAACTGATCCTCGATGCAATAATAAATTTCTACATTCATGAATAAATTGGTTATGGTTGTTGAGAAGCTCTAACAACCTGCTCTTCCTTACTGTGTCGGTAATCAAGGTACGACCGTTAATTACTTCCCTAATCAAATAATAACCCTAGGTACGACCTTAGGATTCAATTATTCAACAGCTTTGAATCTAGAAAAGCTACCAATTCTAACCAGCAAATACCTACGAGGCTTTGTTCAAATTAGATTATTTATTCCCGTGATATAATCCAAAAGTCTCTATTACAATTGAATTAATCACTCGCCACTAATACTAAAACTATCAAACAATTACGGATTTGACGTTTTAGATGGCTTTAGATTATCTGACAATTAAATAGTGGCCAATTATTTAACTGCACAAAAATAAGCACACAAGAATGAATACAATCACCTTGGAATTAAATAGAGAATAAATAAATATCCAAAAACGTAGAAAATAATAAAAACAATTAGATCTCACAGTAATAGATGAACCAAAGCTTCAATTATCCTTCAACTAGATAGAAGAGTCTTCAAATACCAAAAGAAAAATAACAAGAAATTGTTCTAGAGAGAAAAAGAGAGAAGAACTAAACCTAAAAACTAAAAGAAGACTCAAACCTACGTTCCCCTATAAGAATAAATATTGCAAATGCCCTCCTTTCTCTTTCTGTCCTTCACGTCTTTTCCTTTTCTTTCTTTGTTTCCTTTTCAAAATCAATTTCCTTTCTTTCTTTTCTTCCTTTTCCAATCCAACTTCTTCCCTTTTTGTTTTTCTTTCCAATTCTTGCCAAACAAGAATTCTTTCCAATGAGCTTTATCACAATTAGGGAAGTGGGACCCTTCAATTGCAGATTTCTTCTAAGCCATGTTCACAAATCCTGCACTTCAACGTGAGTAGACCGTGGTCACGCTCTATCAAATCAAGTCTTCTGGAATTTTGGCGATTTTAAGGTCTTTTGTCCTTAATTTCCTACAAACCAAGCCAATCACTAAAGAGTGAATAAATGGAAAGATTAAACATCATCTTTGACTAAAATAGGGAGGAATTGAATACAAAATATATGCAAGTTTAATTCTCTAACACCTTAACGATATCCATTTTTAGGACTAGATTTGCATTCATATAGTTGCATCCAAATGTGATAAAATCATAGGGTTATATTAGGAAAATTTAGACTAAACCTCGCAACTAGTTTCGGCTAGGTTGAAAGGGTGCCTTAGGCGCGAGCCTTTGCCTTCCCTTTCTTCAACTGTGACTCCCAAACATTTTTCTCTCGTTTTGAAAGACCTGGAGTCGTCTAAAAGGGTTTTTCTTGTTTTTTCCATATTTTTCCAAAAATCATATTTTCTAAATAAATCATTCTCGATTTTCTTACCTTTGTAAAATATTTTCTGGTGACTTGGTATACCAAAACTCAATACCAAGTGGCGACTCCCTTTTTACTAAAAACTCTTTTTAGACTCTATTTTCGGGCCCAAAAACCGTCACATTTTCAAAGTCTCATTTTAGGCCCTTTTTCTGTTTGTTTTTGGAAATAAGACATTTTCTAAAAATCACATCTTTTGTCAAACCTTTTTAAAGTATTTTCTAAAAATCAGTTTACTAAAAATCTACACTCTTTTCGTAATAAATAAACACAACACACATTTTAATTCTTCCTTTTTTCGTCTTCCTTCGAAAAAAATGGGGCGCGACAATTAAGTCCATAATTATTAACTTTCAATTGCAAAAAAAAATTGTAATTTGAAGATAAATCCTTCAGCCATATTGTTTTGTCAGCAAGTAAAACGTTATTTTGAATTTTTCATATCAATAAACTATCAAATATAAATTTAGAACAAATAAAGATATGACTGATGAGAGAACATCTCAACAATGTGAAATAACTTTTGTACAAAAATTTATGAAATTCATTGGGTTTCATATAATCACAAATGCTGATGTGAAGACATAAACATTGCAGTAATAACTTTTTATAGATTAATCTTAATAATGACAATTCTCTTTTTTGCAAAATTGTCTTTCTTCCACCATGTTTTAGCTATATGTATAGAGACAGTTTCATGTCATTATTACTTTTGCTTAGTTATGCTTTTTACCAAATCATCTATAATTTTGCAGATTTCATTGTGTAGAGCAGTGTTGCACGTTCTATTTGGTGAATCACTTTAGGCTGTATTTTCAAGGTTTGTTTGTCATTTTTTCTATGTAATAGTGTTCTAGAACTTTCTAATTTCTTCTTTACTTTTAGTATATCATTAATGATACTTAATTTATGATTGAATAAAATTTGTTGTATAATATTAACTTTCTAATTCCTTCTTTACTTTTAATATATCATTAATGATGTTTAATTTATGCCCATTTTCTTGTTAATATTTTGACTAATGATCTTTGTGATTAAGTGCTTGTTGCTTCAATGCTCTATTCACTATAGTATTGCTTTATTCCTATTTATGTTGTACAACTTTGTTGTTGAATGCTTGCTGTTTTCTCACATTTCATTTATCTTCTCTCTCTTCTTTTTCTTCCTTTTAATCGTATATTTTTGTATTTGCTGCTATTTTATTTATTTTTTTAAATGTATAACTATGTCTTCAAATCTTTCAGCACTTTTTCTCCCTTTTGTTTTTTGCCAGTTCATTAGCTCTTAGTTATCAAAAATGAAAAAAAGGAGAAAGGCAAATGTAAGAGATGGTCTTATAGATGACATCTTTAGCCAAGCTTGCCATCATAAGTAGGTGTTAGATGCCACAAATAAACCTGCCTTGGCTACTGTCGGTAGTGCAGCACCTCCTTTGCAATTCAGATCATGTGTTGATCACATTTTGCCTGATGTTTCTATACTCAGTGTTAAATACACTAGTAATTTCATTGGCGAAACTTCTCTGTCTTCATTTGATGGTCACCCCAATGAGCTTATTGTTACATCTACCAATATAAACTCTTTATTTTCTTCTCCTCAATATTTTTCCCATATAGATTTTGTTTAGATCATAGCTAGGTATAGGAATGTAACCTCTTCCATCTCTTGTGACCCTTATAATGATAAGATGTTTGCGAGAAGGAATTATAGAAAAGAGGCAATCCTTAGATGGAAATCAAAGAGGTTGCGTAGCTCATCTAGACATAAAATGAATCAACAATATGCTGCGAATAAATGTGCACTTAAAACTTTGAGAGAACCAATTGAAAATGAATTCAATTTGCCCAATGAGAAATGTTATTCCAGTACATTAAATTGTTCTATTCAGAATCTTAATAGAAGACCATCAGGTCTCTTCTATTCTCATAATTTGAGATTTTTCTTTGTTGCTCTTATAAACAAAAATTTTTACATAAATATTAAAGCTTCTTTTTGTCAAAAAATTTTAGGACGGCAGCCTATCACAAGAAGAGATCTTTTGGACCTCATACCTGAAAAATCTTTTACTCTTCCTCTCGAGGATGATTGTCCTCATTGCGGAGCCAAAAAATTCTTTTCGAAAACACCAAATTTCTGCTGTGCAAATGGTGATGTCGTCTTGGCTCATAATGCGCTCTCAGACATACTTGTGGAACTTCTCACTTCATTTTCTCAAGAAGATCAATCGTTCAGAACTTATATGAGAACGTACAATAATCTTTTTGCCTTTACTTCATTCGGAGTTAAGTACGATAAGGAGCTATCGAAGAGGAATAAAGGAATCTATACATTTAGAATTCAAGGACAAGTGTATCATTTTCTTAATGATTTAACTCCTTCAGCTGGATCTAGGAGCAATTTGCAGCTGTATTTTCATGATACTGAGAATGAGCTGTCTAATCGTCTGGCATTCTCTTCTAGATTGTTAGGAAGCGTAACTAAAAAAATTATGTCTATTCCAGAAGGGAATCCATATGCCAGATTTTTTAAGAGCCTAAAAGATGTCCCTAACATAGAAAATTATCAGATTGTCTTGAAAACTCTCCCTGATTTTGATCAAAGTGTTTATAACAAACCAACAACTTCACAAATCGCAGCATTGTGGGTTGAGGTAGAACAAAATGGATAGACAAACCATCGGGATATTAGAGTTCGCATACATAGTAGACACTCAAGAAATATTAAATACTATTACGGTTGTTATGATTCGCTTCAATATCCCTTACTTTTGCCTTTCGGTGAACTTGGTTGGCACCAAGGGATCCCAAAGAAACGAGTAAACCAGCAACGAAAAAAAGGCAAAAGGAAGAGGAATGTGGCATTTTCCCTTCATCATGCAAATTCTAGAACTGCTGATGATTTGCTTCGCAATGAAGAGGATGGTAGGTTTTGAACTTTTCTGTCAATCTCTCACAGGATAGAGTATTAATTCTCAATACTATCCTCTTCTTTGCTTCGCAGTCATGGCTAGACTAGAAGAAGATCCTAACTTTGTCTCCATCAGAGAATATTATGCATATAAATTACAAATGAGAGCTAATGATCAATCATTTTTGCTACACTTTGGTCGCTTGTTGCAACAATATGTCGTCGACCAATATGTTAAAGTTGAGACGTAAAGGCTGGACTTTTACAAGTCTCAGCAAGAAGAAATTCGAAAAGAATTTCTACAAGGAATCGTTGATGCTGTGGCTGCTGGTAAAACACAAGGAGCAAATGTTAGCCAAAGAATTATTCTACCTCCAATGTTCATTGGAGGAACAAGGAATATGAGGTGAAAATATATGGATGCTATGACCTTAGTTCATAAATTCGAAAAGCTTGACATTTTTTTGACGATTACATGTAATCCAAATTGGCTAGAGATAAAAGAAAATTTGATGGCAAAAGTGGAACCACAAAATCGTCCAGATTTATTAGCAAGAGTCTTTCATGCTAAATTAGAGGAATTGAAAATAAACCTTTTCAAAAGGAACATTTTTGGTGAGATTGCTGCCTATACTTATATTATTGAGTATAAAAAAAGAGGGCTTCCACATGCGCATTTCTTGCTCATACTGAAATCAAAATACAAAATATCTAGCCCCCAAGAATATGACCGAATTGTCTGTGCTGAGATACCAGATAAAACAAAGCATCCACACCTATATAAAATGGTCATTAAGCATATGCTGCATGGTCCATGTGGAGCACTTAATCCATCGAATGTGTATGAAGAAGAATGGCACATGCAAAAACAATTATCCCAAGAATTTTTGTGAAGAGACCATTCAAACTACCAACGCTTACCCTTCATATCGCAGGAGTGATAATGGCGTCCAAGTATGAGTGCGAGGTGTCCTGTTAGATAACAGAAGGGTTGTCTCTTACAACCCATACCTTCTCACAAAATTTGATTGCCACATTAATGTAGAGATTTGCTCAACCATTAAAGTAGTCAAGTACATTTACAAATACATTTGCAAACGTCATGACAGGACTAGTTTTGCTGATGTATCTAGAAAACGAGGTTCAATAATTGATGAAATTAAACAATATGCCTCAGCTAGATGAGTTTCACCAGTCGAGGCAATTTGGAGAATATATAGGTTTCCAATTACTGAGCTAAAACCAGCTGTTATACATTTATAGCTGCATCTCGAAAATTACTAGCCTTTGAGCTTTAAAAAACATGAAAATTTGCAGAATGTTGTAAATAATACTTTTTTAAGAAAGACAATGCTTACAGAATTCTTTTATACAAACAGAACAAATAAAATTGCTCAATAGCTCAAATGTACTTATTTGGAATTTTCTGAACATTTTGTTTGGAAATCTGATCAATGATGCTGGAAATTTCGAGAAAGAGGCAATTCTACCGGTAGAATATTGACAGCTCATCCATCTGAAAGAGAACGGTATTATTTGAGGCTCCTATTATCTAAGGTTCATTGTCCAATATTGTTTGCAGACTTAAGAACCTATAATGGAGTTCAAGTTAATACGTTCTATGAAGCTGCGTTATTGAGAGGATTAGTTCAAGATGATCACAGCCAAGAACTTTGTTTAGAGGAAGCATTTCAATTTCATATGCCTTATGCATTGAGAAGCCTATTTGCTATGCTATTGGTGTATTCCTGTCCTAATGATCCTCAAAATCTAAGACAAAAATTTGAGCATGTAATGTCTGAAGATTTTGTTAGGTCTTACAATTTGACCCCAATGGAGATTAAAAAAAGAGTTTTGCAACAAATAGATAATTTTTTACAGTCAACGGGCAAAAACATACATTCTTACAATCTTACTCCAAATGATCTGTCATGTTTTGAAGTGGAAAATCAAACAAGAGAAATAATGGCCAAGAAAAGCATAATCATCTCGGGAAATGACTTAAATGCAATAACCATGCTCAGCCCGCGACTCGCGGATAGAAGTAAAACGATCTTGATCCGCAGCTTGAGCCGTGGACAAAGAGGTTGCGGCTGAAGCCGCAGCTGATCCTAGAAAAATGACATTTAAATTTTTTGTTTGCAATTTTGAAGAGCTTTATTCAAGAGACATTTTCCAACAGACACAATGTAATTAGGAAGAAGTTTTAATGTTTAGAAGACATGATCTCATTCAGTTTTGAATTGAAAAGGTACTATTTCATTTGAATGTTTTTAAGGAAAAGATATCTTTTCATGAATGAATATATTCAAAAGACATGAATATTCATAAGGAGGTCTGAGAAAAACTCTATAAGTGTTAGAATTTTAGATATTTAGAATTTGATTAAGCATTATTCTTCCTTAGATTAAAAATACTACAAATATCAGACATATCATTTTTTTTACATTCTTTTGGGAGTATTTCTCTTTAGCTAGAGGGAAATACTATTTTGGCTTTGTTATTTCTGGAGGGGATTGCCATTAAAACCCAAGTAGCATTATAGTGGGGGCAAATTTTTTCAAGGAAAGTGATATACATGTTAAAGCCTATCATTTCTACTTCAACCTTTCATAGTCTTTCCTACTAGTTTGTACGCAAAATTCTCCATCAATGTTCGCAAGCAACTCGATTCGTTTATAACTCCCAATTCCATCGAAACATAAAGGATTGACCTCTAAAGTATAAATTTCAAGTAGGTCAACTTCATTTCACAGCTCTACTTTTATTTTTCTAATCAGTCTCAACACCCCTCTTTTTACCTCTTGTTTCCGTCATCAACTACCACGAAATCGCTTTTGAGAACTATTCTTATCAGTCAATCTACAAGGTCCGAGGCATCAAATTTGTGGAAAGTATATACCTTTTTTTTTTTTTTTTTTTTTTTTGCCATACCTACATTTAAGAATTTCCTTTATTCCATGGCCAAAAGAGGGCATGAAGAAAATGTTGTTCAACGTCACCAAAATTCCAAAACTAGTGCAGCCACTATTAGCATTTTCTGCTACCTTTCTGTCAAACAGTGAGATACGGATCGCATCTCATCATCAGTCAATAAAAAATACTACTAGGATCTAATCAAAGAACACAAGAGGCACCGCTCTACTCGACAAGTTAATTTTTGAAGTTCTTTTTTTTTTTTTCTTTTAAAAATAAAGTTTTCCAAATTCCAGTTCTTGTAGTGTTTCAATTGAAGACAACTTCCACACTTGCCTTACCCAAGGGAAACACACAGAAAGAATGGAGCTTGATTACAATCCGAGTTACAGAATCATAATCCGGAACAACAAATGGTTATCGACAGCAGCCAGCGCCTGGATTCAATCCACCAGTGGCTCCGCCTACACCTTCGCCATCTATTCCCAAGTCTTGAAAGCTAGCCAAGGTTATGATCAATCCACTCTCGACACCATTTCTGTTTTCAAAGATTTTGGTGCCAACGTCGGCGTCCTCGCCGGCCTCCTTTATTCCGCCAGAGCTGGTGGGCCGTGGGTGGTTTTGGCGTTTGGGGCGGTTCTTGTGTTTGTGGGCTACTTTTTTATGTGGATGAGTGTGGTGGGGATTTTGCCTCGCCCCCCGGTACTGCTCATGGGGTTGTACATGTTGTTAGCTGCTAATGCGACGACGTTTTTCAACACTGCTGATGTAGTTACTGCTGTTCACAATTTCCCTAATTATAAAGGCACTGTTGTTGGCATTATGAAGGTCTGCGTATTCTTTCCCTTTTCCTACTTGCATCATCTGTACTACTAATTTTACCAAGAATCTGCAGTTATTGGTCTTGTCTGATTCTAATTCATTGAACTCATTATACATAATTTTTTTTTTATGTTAGATGTAATATCGTTTTATGCTTACATTTGATGTTTGTTACTAGAATTGAATTAATACAAAAAAAAGTTCCACATTCATTGAGTAAGTGATCTTGAAATTATTATGTCCAAGTTATTGCAGTTACCTGTCTAAGCCTAAGCGTAAGCTCATCAAATGGACTTAGGGGCCTTTATGCATTATGAGAGTGTAAACCCGTGTGCGTGCTATTTATGTAAATCTGTATGAAACTTTCATGGTCGTTTCTAAGTGACTTGTAAGCTTTGAGATATTTAAATATGTCAATGGTGGAACTGGTATATGATGTTTTCCTGCAGTGATTGCTAGTATGTGTAAACATGCGAGTGGCTCAATTGAGATACAGCACAGTGTTCAAAAATGTATTGAAAGTAGTAATAAGTAAGAAGCACATTTTTCATGTTAACCTGGGGCTTTTAATTTCTGCAGTTCTTGATGATTGTGAATCAATTTAGCACCCCTGGCTTCCTGATATTTTTGTTATTACTATTTTTTCTTTTACCAGAGAGATAAATGAAAAGAATTGAGTGCAGACCCATTCAACTTCTTTTATCAGTCAGTATTATTAAAGTGTGTGAAATTCTTTTGCAAAAAACCCAAATGGCTACTAAACTGTATGCATGGTAGCTCTGGTGATCATTCTTTTTGTTTTCCCATTTTCTTGTGTTTTTTCTTTTTGTATCAAACAGGCAATTCAGTGTGATGATGCTTTTTCAAGATATGAAAATAGAATAGCTCAGAACTAATAAAGCAGCCAAAAATATATACTGAATGAAAGTTATGGTCTAACCAGTGGGAAACAGTTTAGTAGCCATTGATTTCCGATGAGTTTAATGGTCGTATAAGCTTTTTGCCTTCTTTTATTATAGTTAATTATCAGCATCCAACCTTGATTATTCTTATGTTTCTCTTTTCTTTCTTTTTTCGTTTTTTGACAATTTGGCTGATTAGATTCTGCTATCATGACCCATTCTTTGTAGGGTTTTCTTGGCTTGAGTAGTGCAATATTGATACAGGTGTATCATACAATTCTCAATGAGCAGCCCACCACATATATTTTGATGTTGGCACTCTTGCCTTCCATAATTTCCTTGCTTCTAATGTGGTTTGTGAGAATTATTCCAACAAATGAAGCAGATGACAAGAAATATTTAGATGTTTTCTCATGGGCTGCTGTAGTTCTGGCTGCATATCTCATGGCAGTAATTATTATAGAGAATATTCTTACGTTTAGATTGACAGTTCGTATATCTACTTTTGTTGTGCTCATTTTGTTCCTATTGTCACCCCTTTACATTGCGATTAAAGCCGAAAAGGAGAAGGGGAGTAGGATTTTAAGATCCTTGCTTGAGCAGAACCAATTCATTTACGGTGGAAACCAGTTGGACAGAGATGTCATTCAGACTAGACAAGATCCTGAAGGATATCATGAGATTGTTGGTGATGCTGATGAAGATATGATTCCAAACAATAGGAGGACTATTCTAGAGCAGGGAGAAAACATGAATCTTTGGCAATCAATTTGCACCATTAATTTTTGGTTGTTATGTTTTACATCAGCATGTGGTATGGGCTCAGGGCTAGCTACTGTGAATAACATCAGCCAAATAGGACAATCTTTTGGCTACTCAACTTTAGCAACAAGTACTTTGACTTCTTTGTGGAGCATCTGGAATTTCAGTGGGCGGTTTGGATCTGGTTACGTGTCTGATTACTTTTTACATGTAAAAGGTTGGTCAAGGCCGTTATTCATAGTCATCACTCTAGCAGTTATGAGCATTGGTCATGTTGTGATTGCTTCTGGTTTGCCTGGTGCTTTATATGCTGGTTCTGTCCTGGTCGGTATAGGCTATGGTTCACAGTGGTCACTGATGCCTACAATCGTTTCAGAGATATTTGGTCCAGCACATTTGGGAGCAATATTTAATACTATCACCATTTCAAATCCTATTGGAACCTATATTCTTTCAGTTAGAGTGGTTGGTTACATCTATGACAAAGAAGCAAGGGGAAGTGACAACACTTGCATTGGAACTCACTGTTTCATGTTATCATTTCTTATTATGGCATCAACTACTCTTTTGGCATCTCTTGTTGGCTTAATATTGTTCTTCCGGACAAGAAACTTATATAAACAAGTTATATTTAGAAGATTCCATATTCCTATCAGGAGTCTAGAGTGAGGCTTGATGTTTCTTGTATATTAAGCTAATCTCTCGCATAATCTATCATTTGCGGTTAGAGTAGTGGTTGGCATTTCATGATAGAAGGTAACGTGCCGGATTATTTGGTTCATCTTTTAGACTGGAATTGATGTTGTCTTGAGTTCTATTATTTGAGAAACCTTTATCATCCTTGAGTTCTTGTTGATCATGACTTCATAGACCCAAGCATTTCACCAAGCAAGTGGGTATGCGGTTCCGTGTCTGTTAGTAACCGAATCCGCTGATCTTAGGTCTCGCGTGGCCACCTGTCATTGATGGGGTAGAACCTCTCATGAGATGAAGCAATCGTTGACCAGGCTGGTACATTTGTCAATGGTGTTTGTAGCAGCAGTGGTGGAATCTCACGGCAGTTCCCTATGCTTAATCAGCTAATGAAGTAAAGTGGTTTAAGGGACACGTCTCCATGATGAAAATGCATCAAGAACCTGTTTAATCCTCCAGCACAGTTTGAAATCCTGGATAGAAGTGTGTCTTTTATAAGTACTCATGAGTGAATTGTAGATGTGCTGATGGATTCTTTTTCAACTATTGTTGTCTTTGGTCCTAGTTGAGGTACCTGGAGAGACAGTGGTACGATGAGGGAGTTGAATAGTTTGGTACTGCTTTCATATACATGCTGCAACCTCCTCCTCCTTTTTCCCGGGTTCATTTTGATTACTTTTCTTGGAGATGCTGCATATTGCATGAGCGAATGTAATGTAAATATCCTGCATCAAAAGCTATTCCAAATCTTACGAAAACTGACTTTGCACATGATAAGGTTAGTTCATCCATGAAAATGCATTATATTATCTTGTTTATGATTTATTGGCTCCGAGTATGGAACTTCTTCATGGTTATGAACCTTTGATATGAAGAATCCATTTTACTTGGCATCTTCATTGTTGCATAGGAACAAGCAGTTCAAATGACAACAATCAAGATCTTTTTTATTCGAGGCAATAGGTCTTATTTATATATCAAATATTATTTCTTTGCAA
This sequence comes from Mitragyna speciosa, assembly GCA_024721245.1. Taxonomy (NCBI): domain Eukaryota; kingdom Viridiplantae; phylum Streptophyta; class Magnoliopsida; order Gentianales; family Rubiaceae; genus Mitragyna; species Mitragyna speciosa. The sequence goes on along the minus strand of CM045573.1, from coordinate 518,745 downwards.
TTGTTGCCTCGCATTTTTATAATTTTTTTTCATTGGGTTTTTCTTTTTTCAACACCACACCCCCCCCCCCCCCCACTCCCGGGCGGTTTGTGAGATGGCTTGTCAAAAGTAATGGAAATGATTAACCTAAAATAACAGGAAAGCTACCAAACAATCTTAGCTATTAAATGAATTTTTTGCTATTAAATGCTCAAGCAACCTGAATTTTTTTTTTTAAAATGGAATTATAAATTATTTTGGCTTTATGAAATCAAACTCCAATTAATACATTAAGACATGAAAACTTCTTCTTGAACTTTGTATTCATTTGTTATCATCAACATACAACGGTCTAGGTTTTTTCTAAACCATCATGATTGACAAGCTAATATTAAAATTTGTGGCTTGACTAACCAAAACACAAGACAATATCTTTATCTCAATTCAAGTATCTAATGGCTTGTCCTAAATAAGTAGGGGGAATTCTAATCCATTAATAATGCCTAAATAACTACCAAAATAGGAGAATAAATATATTTTTACTTTATATTGATATCGCATGGTAACATGAAAACAAGTTATGAATAATGCCCTAATAACTAAAGAATATGGGAGCAAATATATTATAACTTATATAAAATACTTTGGTATGATATTACAGTAAAAAAATGTTCATTATGCTCTAATGAAATATATTTTTAACTTAAACAATATACTATACTTAATTGAATAAACAAATTTTCAAATAAGTAGTTTGATTCCATCCTTTAAAAAAAAAAAAACGTAGTAGTTTGATTCCAATTTTAACCATTCCAACCAAAAAAAACAAAAAAGGAAAATCGATCGACCCATGATCCGCCCGAATACATGCGGGTATCCGGCCTATGATAAGGAATCCAATTCAATAAAAAACGCGGCTAAGCATAATCGCTGAAGCAGAGAGGAAGACGAAGTCTCTAAACGACACCGTTCCTCAATACTAAAGTTATATGTAATAAATAAAACATACTATACTAGAAGCAAGGAGAGAGAGAGAGAGAGAGAGAGAGAGAGAGAGAGAGAGAGAGAGAGGTCGACTGCCAAAAATGAAGACGACAAAAGGAGGCAAAGTTATGAACCCTACCGATGCTTACCGGAAAGAGCTTCGCAAAAAGGAATTAAAACGGGTATTTTAATTTTTATTTATTATTCTCCTTTTTAATCACTATTTGATTTAAATGCAATTCATCTTTGTTATTATAATTTTAATGTTATCCGTCCATTTTGTTTTGTGTATATCAATTCAGCTTAGCAGCTAAATTTCCTTTTTTCTTTCGCTTTTTTTGGGGGGGGGGGGGGGGGGGTTTGGGTTTGGTTCTGGAGGTAGTTAGGATTTTGATAACGTCTGATTAATATTAACTCAAATGAGTAATTTTTAGCTTAATTTTGTCAAACTTGAGAAAAAAAAATTCTGTCTTTAATCAGTTTTGGTTGATTTAGAATGAGGAGGAGCTAGTATTGTTGTTGGTTTGGAATGATAATTGCATTAAAGTAAGCGGAGAAAGTCGTAAATGGGTATGTTAGTCAGCTTAGGTGTTAAAAAAAAAAAAAAAAAGTGACAAGAACCAAGGAGTTCAATTTCAGCTTTAGTATCATACTGCTGCTTAATCACCATTTTGAGCTTTAGTACCATTTTTATTTATTTATTTATTTTATTTTTACATAAATCTGGGTCATGTCAGTTAAAATTGCCTTGGGAATTAGGAGGTGGATGTGTCATAGCTATTTAAGCTGTGGAAACAGGTGATATTGTGGGAGGAGGAAACGGCGCTCTGTTGAGATGATTATTATTAGTTTTTAATTTGATAATATTGCACATGCGTGGGTTATTTTTTTCTTTTGGAGTTAAAACTCCAGATTTTGACTAAGTTTCAAAATTTTCCACCTACACTAATGTAATTTCATAATTTCCTATGTTATATGCTGCTTTTTGCAGCATTTCTATTCCTAGAATTAGCATTTTTCCTGTATGTTTGTGTGCCTTAATGTCCTTACAGAATTTATGTTGCTTTTCAATTTGAAAATTGTGCAAAAATTTATTATTTACAGTTTATCCCAAATTTTGTAATTCTTTCTTATGAAGTTTTACTTTTTTGAAGGTATATTTTACCCGTTAAACTGCTAAAATTTCTGAAGTTTTTGGCTTTACAGCCTTGCCCAACACCTTGGTCTTTTAAAATATCACTAGCGTCTAGTTATTGCATATTACTTAAGTGGTGATCTGGAAGGTGAAGAATGGACAATAGATATAATGTTCAGATTACTTAATAGAAAGGATAGAGAAGCAATAATCAGAATTCAAGCTTAGAAGATAAGTTGGGATGCAATGTTCCAGAGGTGTTTTTTATGAGGCAACTTGATAGTTACATGAACAAGATGATAGAGAGGGTAATTAATTTTCTCATGCAGAAGTTTTGCTGCAGTTCAAGATCTAGGGGTCTAAGAAAGTAAGCAGGATACTTTGGAGCAACTAGAAAATAACAGTGATACTATGGAGAAGTTTTTGATTTCCACATTGTTTTCCCTATATTGTTTCCTAAACTTTCAGTTTTGTGCTATACCATGTTAAATTGTGGTTTTATTCAAGACCTCATGGTATATGCAATTTATTATGACCATTTGTTACTGCAGCTTAACAATGGCCATCCATTTGTTGGCGCACAAAAACTCTTCTCTGTAATATGTGCTTATTAAAAAGTTCATGCTGTGAGGCTCATGGTACTTATTTTGATTTATACAGAATAAGAAAGAAAGGAAAAAGGTGAGAGAGGTGGGAATTTTGAAGAAGGATCCTGAAACACTGAGGGAACAGATATCCAAGCTGGAAGCAATGAGTAAGTCTTATTGTGTTCGATGTGAAATTGATTTTGAGGAGTGAAATTTCTCTTGTATTGTAACAACTGGGGTTTTGGGTGTTATGCCTTTTCTTCTCGTTTGCAGCAATTTTAGTTGTGTGACAAGTAGAAAATATATTCTTATTTGTAGATGCTTTTTTTTTTTTTTTTTCCTTTTTACTTTTTTCTGAGGTTTACCCTCTGAGGTTTGCAGTGTGCCTGTGCAAAAAAGACGTGGTGTTAGTCTTTGTTTTAGCTGTGTCGGTGTATTTTAAAGCCTGATAGCTTTTGATTGACTAAGTACCTTTGCAGTGCCCTGAAATGCTTTTTCTTACTTGATGCAGAGGCAGAAGGTGCTCTAGATAAAGCAAGAAAACACAAGAAGAGACAACTTGAAGATACGCTAAATCTTGTCCTTAAGAAGAGAAAGGTGATGTTTCCTCCAGCATAGCGTATTTACTTTTTCATTTTTTTTTTTCACTTTCCAAATATTCTGTTGGTAGGAGCATTTGTCTCATCTGGTTGTAATAACTAACCTTCTATGACAGAATATGGTATAATTATCTGAAACATGGATACAAAATGGAGTATGTACTCCATTGTTTAAAGATCAGTTCTTGCTATAGTCGCTAAATACTAACATTTTATAGCAAGGTGTCCATGCAATTGCATGGCCACCTGTGTTTCTTGTCTTCTCTTCACCTCCCTCCACAATGGTTAAATAAATAAAAGCTTATTGGTCAAAAAGAAAGACAAGAAGTCGGCATGAGAAACTGTTCATTTGTTCCACTTCAAGCGGACGTACAAAAAGTTCATGATATAAATTCTTTTTTAGACTGGTAATCTACATGTATTGAAGTTTGCCTTACATTCTTGGGCAGGAATATGAGGATAAAGTAAAGGAGAAAGGTGAAACACCAGTGATGTTCAGGTGAAGAAGCGTTAGTTTCTTGTGCTCTAACTTTTAAGTGGTGAAGTTCGAGTATTTCCTGAATCGTAGATTGTTTTAGTCTAATAATCGCTACTGTTTCTGCTGCAGTCATTTGGGCCCTCCTCGTAGGCACAGCACTGCAGAAGAGGATGAAAGAGTGAAACATCCAAAAGCTGAAGTAATTTTGTTTCTTGAATCAAAATATTACAAAGCCTGGTTCTTCATCTGTCTCATTGGCTGTTAATTAATGCAGGATTCGGTCTACTATCACCCTACATTAAATCCAACGGGTGCTCCTCCGCCTGGAAAGCCTCCCATGTTTAAATCGTCTATAGGTGTGTTCTCTCTCTCTCTCTCTCTCTCTAATGAACATGATGTGCTCTCTGTCTGTACGCATGTAATACTTATTTTTTTGAGCTACAGGACCTAGAATCCCATTATCTGCAGCCTCATCAAGTGGTGCTGCTTCTTCTTCGAAATCAGACTCAGATGATGCTAATTTACCAATTCCTCCTCCGCCTCCACCTCCACCTCTGCCTCGTACTGGTGACAAGGATTCTGGAGATGTCTCCGAATTGCCTGCATCTTTGCCATTGCCGCCTCCCCCGCCTGTGCTGCCAAAGCCTCCAGTAACAGACGCCAGTACATTGTTGCCACCTCCACCTTTGCCACCACCACCGCCACCTCCCGGCCCCCCACTGAAAGATCAAATTGCTACTCATTCATCACTCCCTCCACCTCCCTTGCTTCATCAGTCTACTCAACCTCCACCTCCACCTCCTGGAAGCGGTGGAAGTGAAAGGGAGAAAATCCTGTCTGCAAAATCAGATGATCAAGCTTCACGGGATTCATTTCAGGTGTAGGCCCTCTCTCAGTTTGCCGGAACATGTTTTAAGGGCAGTAATAGTAACATAAGAACAACCATTATAATGAAATTTTTGAAAATTATTTGTAAAGAGTGTTGGCTTGCTTGTTGAGTTCAACTGAAAATCATGGAATGGAAGAAAAACTTATAATCTCAATTGAAATTTAGTTACACAGAGTTTAATTCAGTTTTGATAGCTGATGTTCATGAAATGTTGATGATCAATTTCCTGTGGTTTGTGTCTATTACCTGGAAGCCTTTGTTTCTTTTGCAGGCTACAGCAATGCTTCCTCCACCTCCCCCACCTCCACCAATGGGGTTTGCACAGAAGTTGGTTAATAATCAGTTCGAAGGCACATCTTCTGAATCTGATGCTAAAGGTTCTAGTTACAGTGATCTTCCCAAAATGATTCCACCTCCACCTCCACCTACAAGGCAACAGCCTTCACTGCCAGGAACCGCCATGGTCCCAACATTACAGCCTGATGTTTTACCTCCAGGAATTTCGAGATTTCCCCCACCCCCTCCCCCAACAGATATGCAGCCTGCATTGCCTGGTGGTGGAATTGCTGGGCAACCTGCTCCCCCTGGTGCTATGGTCCCACTTATTGTAAGACCGCCGTTTGGACCTCCACCAATGATGAGGCCACCACTTCCACCTGGGCCTCCACCTATTCCACAAGATGACCCTGGTGCTAGACTACCTGCTCCACAGAAACCATCATATGTTAAATCTGCTGCATCAACGGTTGTTAAGAGGCCTTTAGCTCAGCATACACCAGAGCTGACGGCCATGGTGAGTTTTGTTTTTGTTTGTGTTTTACATTTGCATTTGCAGCATTTGCTTTTAAGTTAATACCTCTCAGCAGGTGATCTTTCTATTTTATTAATTTATCTACTTATTTTTGAATAAGTATTTAATTTTTTCTTATGCAAATTGATTGAAGAATTCATATATGGAAACAAGTACATGTTAGCAAAGAACATGTGCATAGGTTGAAACACAACAAAACCCTAAATACAAAAATTTTTTTGAAGTGGCAATTACTTATGTGGCCTCATTTTTAGAACTATCTTTAATTGAGCTGTCTGATACAACTTGGATCTACTCAAATGTCTTCTTGTTGGGGTCCAAGCTACACAACTTTTTTCCTCCAGTCAACTTCTTTTAGGTCAATGCATGTTTTAGCCACTAGTTGCCCTTCTATAACCTTTCCAATGTTATCTGGGTTTGCCTCCCTGTAGCCTTTCATGTGGGTCTGGTTTATGGGCATCTCATAGATGATGTTTTTGGTTGAAATCCAACCTGTCAGAACAACAAGTCCACTGATATTGTTTTATCCTTCCTTTGGTTGTTTTAACATTCTTTTACATGTTTGCTTCTGTTTTCTTTATACTCTTTTCCTTTCTCTGTTTTCCAGATATTGATCTCAATGTTTTGGAGTTCTTGCTAGGCTTTTTTTCTTTTTCTTTAGTTCACTATGCAAAATCCTGGTCATCCCATGGCTGGTTATTTGGTCTATTGAATAATTGATTGATATCTTTGATACACTAATATCATTGTGGATCATTTGCATGTTGAGAGTCAACTGAAGGTAGATCCGGTTTAGTGGCTTTGCATCAACTACCTGCATGCGCATTTTCCAATTCACATGATTCAAGTGATAAATGGGTATTTATGGTCTAAATCTCCTTTTTTTTCAGATAGTTTCAAATTTAACAGAATGATTTGATGTTACAAGCACAATTTCAAGTTCAGATCATATGATGGAGCCGTTCTTCTTCTTCTTCTTCTTCTCCCTCCTCCTCCTCCTTCTCCTCCTTTTTTGGGTTGGTGGGGGGTTTCTGGTGGTGGTTATGAAAAAGGGGAAGGTTGTAAGAATATGCCATTTTGTTCCTAATGATGTTTAGCAACCCCACTTGTGTCAACTGTCAGTGATTCTTTGATATTTCATTATCCGAGAGTTTTCCTGTATTCTGCCTGCAGGTTCCTGCATCTGTTCGTGTAAGAAGAGAATCTGCAGCTCCAAAATCAAAACCAAAGCCATCAAATGTGACAGCAGTGAACGGCCCAGTAACAGCTTCTGCAGTGACAAGGCAAGAGTCAAGCAGCACATCATCCGCACCAAAATCACAGAGTATTGACGACTCCTACACGGCATTCCTGGAGGATATGAAAGCACTGGGTGCTTTAGATGGTTGAGCTGGTTCAGCTATTTTAGGGGTGAAAAGAAAAAGTAGACATGTAGAGAAGACAAAACATGGGCTGTTTGATTGTTCTGGGAACTGATTTATGCAAGACATCATTCATTGTTCTATACAGTCATAGTTTAAACTTCCTTAATTGTCCTATTTCATAGATCTCTTGTTCCTGATTTTGCATTTTGAAGCCTTCAGCTGCTATATTGTCCCCTCTCTCTCTCTCTCTCGTTTTTTAAAGGTATTTTAAGGGGGCAACACGTATGACTGCCGGAAGAAACTAGGAAATTAATTGCAGATGATTTTGCTCAGACATAATTGCAGCATCCATTATTTCTCAACAGGCTCGTGAACGTGTCGAGTCGGATAGAGTCAAGTCGAATTCTGGGTTTTAATGTATCAAGTTTGATTTAAATTTAGGGTTAATTACAGTTTGCCCCCTGAAAGTGGGGGAAACCTACACTTTGCCCCCTTCAATGTAAAAAACATGCACTTTGCACCAATATTTTTGGGTTAAAATTTTTTTTATTAACTTAATTTTGCATAAATTGTTAAAAGTCTAAATTGCCCTCACAACAAATATACCTATAGCTATTAAAACTTACTTATTTTTCCTATTTTATCCATTGCATGTTTATCATACCCGTATAATATGCATTTATACAAATAATTTTAAAAAATTAATATTTAAAAATACTTGTACATGCTTTTTAACTAACCATATAAAATATACAAAAATTTTTGTTGTATTATACTTCATGAATAATATTTCAAGTTGTCGCAAAATTTTAAAATTTGTGTAATAGTAATGATACATCTTTCGCGTTATATACAAAACAATAAAGATTTATATCCAAATTTTTATACATGCATATATTAAGCCAATAAGATCATAGAATTTTAATTAATGTGATATCTCGTACACCAATAAAAGAGTTAAAATTGATATTAATGTAACATAATGTATTAAACATAATGTAATATCTTATATACAAAAAAAGAGTTAAAATTGATATTAGTAAGCATATTATATTAAACGTAATATAATATTCCATGCACAAAGCAAAAAGCTAAATTGATATTAATGTAGCATAATATATTAAAAATATTAAATTAATAAAAATTTTATCATTTTATTGGTTATATATATATATATATATATATATATATATATATATAGACACATACATACATGTGCAAAAATTTAGATATAAGTCATTATTGTTTTGTATAGAGTGCAAAAAATATATCTTCATTATTATTATACAATTTTTAAAATCTTATGACAAATTGAAATATTATTCGTGAAGTATAATATGACAAAATTTTTTATGCATTTTATATGATTAGTTAAAAAGTATGTAAAATTATTTTTAAAATTATATATATGAGCATAATAGACATGTATGGAAGGAAAAAAGAAAAGTAAGTTTTAGTGCCTATAGGTACATTTATCAATACACATGCAATTATAAGGGCAATTTAGACTTTTAACAATTTATGCAAAATTAAGTTAATAAAAAAACTTTTAACCCAAAAATATTGGTGCAAAGTGTATGTTTTTTACATTGAAGGGGGCAAAGTGTAGGTTTCTCCCACTTTCAGGGAGGCAAACTGTAATTAACCCTTAAATTTATTCTCTAATTTCGGTTTGTACTTTTTGAGCACTTAATGAATTTTTGAATTATATTTATCATACTCGAATTGAGTTACAGACCTAATAAATTTTTGAATGAATGGAACGAAGTTTGACTTAAATTTATCATACTCGAAATTGAATGGGACCAACATGCTATCAACTTTATATTCATTAACTGTTATTATATTTAAAAAGCAACTACCTACTTTATAATCATCGATTCAATATTATACTAAAAATTCAACTTCTGGTGGGTGTTTGTAGATAAAGGTTTTAATGTTTTGGAAACATTTAAGGCTCCGTTTGTTTGGAGGTGTATTTAAGAAACATAGGCTTTGTTTGTTTGTTATTATTTTTCAGAAACATGTTTTTTAAAAATTTCGTACACGTTTTTTCAACTACTTTTTTATTTCACATTCATATTTTTCAAGGAAAATTTTTAAAATAATTACAGTAATATTTTTTAAAAAACATTCCAAAAAACACTCGTTCAGACACAGTCTATATTTTTTTAAAATATTATACGCGTTTTTTAATTAACTTTTTACCTCGAAAACACATTTATCAAGAATAATTTTTAAAACTGCTACAACAATATATTTAAAAAACATTTCAAAAAATATCCATCCAGACAGAGTTTAAATTTTTTTAAGAATAGTTGATATAATCCAACAATAAAAATAGAATTAGTTTAATCTAAAATGTTTCACACCGTTCTTATTAACCATGAAGGAACAAAATTATTTTTGGTTTTAATAATCGTTTAAAAATTCCAATCATAAACTTACAAGACAAAGTCTTAGGACTTACCAATTTGATTTAATTCAATGTCTGTGACCAAGATTAACAAACTGGACCAGTCGCTTATGCCTCCCGAGATTTCCAGACCTTGACTCATTATTTCACCGTCAACTCTTTGCTTACAAGCTAGCCACTTATACTTTCAGCCTTTGAACTTTGAAGGTTAAGTTATTATTTTCTTACACATGCAACCTATACAAATACTGACATATTAGGTATAATATTAAGTCTTTAACCCATCACTGTGTCACACTTAATTACTACTAATAACTTGTATAGCCTTTGATGCTGGAGAAGCCATCCGCCTGCTGTAGTCAGCAGCTGGTCTTATTGATGAGCATGTGATGGCCTGTCTATTGTCTCTTATCTAGAACTGGAACACAAGTGCACAGGTATAAATAGATAAAGCTCATGGATATATTACGACTTATAATGATTCTATATGATATCTGCATTTGTTTATTCAATAAACTATGTCATTTTCGACTTTGAAAGTTTCCCCGTTTCTGGTTTTCGGCTAGCAAGTCCAAGTTGCCAATTTGTTTTATTCAAAATATGCCGACTCTCATTTCAACATTCTTAGCTTAAAATAATGGAAGTAACGTTTGAATGCGTTCACTCAAATCTCATGATGAAGTCAATTGCAATGAACGTAGGCTCATCTTCTATCTATTGAATCAACCAAGGTCCATCCAGCCTGGTTTTTCTAGACAGGCCAAGCATAATACATTTTCTTCTCAACTACCCGATCAGAATACCTTTAATTTCGTGTTGAGAAATTGATCACAAAAAGTCAACTTTGCACGTAGGGACGTCCTTTCAATGCCTACCTCTCAACTTTGACCAGCAAAAATGCCAATTGCTCTTGTGTCCCAGAGAAAATGAAAGGTTCAGATTTCAGAGAGAGACTTTTATCCTTCCGGAAGCTGTCTGATACAAATAGATAGATAGCAACATTAGGCCAGTGGTAATAAAGAGCCAAAGAGACAAGAAAGTTTGTTCTTTTTTTTTGGGCAGAAATGCAGTTTACAGACACAAACAAGAATCCCATTTTAGCGAAGGATCTCATTTAGCAGAGAAACAGATTTGTAGCTGCTGAAGAGTTTCAAGATTTCTCGTTTTTTTTTGGGCAGATGGGAGGCTGCAGGAAATTGAGTTTCTTGTTACTCCTTTTGAGCTTGCTGCAGTTTATTCATCATTCATCTTCACATCCTTTGTGTTTAGATTCAAGTATGTCACGCTATTATTTGTTTTAAGCTTTTCTGAAGATGGATTGAGTTAGTTCATTCTATGATGATTTTCTTTTTTTTTTTTTTTTCTTTTTCTTGTTTGTGTATGTTGAATGGAATAGATGCACCGCTTCCTCAGAAGGTTCCTTTGGCATTCTGCGCTTATAATGGAACATCATGCTGCAATTCTACTGATGATTTGCAGATACAGAAGCAATTCCAATCAACGAACATTTCTGACTCTAGCTGTGCTTCCCTTCTCAAATCCATTCTTTGTGCGGTAAGAACATCTAATTTTTTAGTTGATTACTTATTTAATTTCTTCCTTCAAAAGCTGGAGTTCGTATCACACTAAATAGGGGCAACTACATCAAGATTTAAAGATTTTGTTCTTAACCCAAAAATGCTACTATCACTCAAAGCCAAGACTTAGGAACCCTTACAATTTACACGTTTGTTTGGTAGCTGCAAATTAATCAGTCTCTATCGTTAATTCTGTTTTTGTTTTGTTTGTTCTGTTATTCGTGATCTTACATTGAGATTCACAGTTTCGAGTTTCCCCCCCAATCTAGTTGAAGGATTGTCATGTACTGAGCATGGTTCAAAGACTCGGCCGAGTCGTCACCGGATCGGAAGCTTCCGTTCCGATACCGCTCCGATACTACTCGGAGACGGAAAACTCGCCGAGAACTCACCGGAAATCGGTTGACTCGGACCGAGTCGTTCCCGAGTTGAAGAAAATCGGCTGAGTTGATGCCGAGTCTTCCGAGTCACGACCGAGTCGTTCCAAATTGCAGCTCTGGCCATATACAGATCTTCAAAGCCCAGGTTGTTAACTTTCCTCAAGGCTTCCGGCCGCCTACTTCAATTGACCTGACTATTCTAAGGTGATGAAGTAGTTTGAAGTTTAAGGATGGCTAGAAGAACTTGGGGAAGAATTAACAAGCTATCTTTTGCTAAAAAAACTCCTCTTTAGATTAATCAAGGCAGCCTTTGTTCTCTCTCTGTCAAAGGCTTCCAGCACTGCATGCCTCTGGTGTGCAAAAGCTCGAGACCTTTGGGTGGGGGTACAAGATTTGCTGTCTTCTTTTCAGGGAGATAGATCTTTAAGTAGAAGATCTTAAAGGGAGAGACAGAGAGGAGAGGGAGGCGATGGGTGGTGGATGGTGGTTGGTGTGTGGGTGCTGGGTGGAGAGGAGAAGGAGAGAATAGGGAGGAGGGAGGGGCGGGAATTAGCGTAAGAGAAAGGGAGGCGGTGGGCATTAGAGAAAAAAGAAGAAAAAGGAAAATTTTAGGGTTTTAATTAAGAAAAAGAAATAGGAAATTAGTTTAGATTTGGAAATAAAAATAAAAAAAATTAATTTTTTTTAACAATCAACACACAAGATTTTTAGTCATATAAGATGGGCATGCTGCATCACAAAATGTCTCCTAACATTTTTATTTTCAATTCTTTTGAGAAACAATACAAATTTGTGAAATTTTTATTTTCAAATTTTCCAAGAAACAATTATAAAACATGGGCATGTTTTAAAAAATTGTCTTTTAACTACTCTTCTATTTTATAATTTTTACTTTTAAAATTGTGTTATGTGCTATTTTGATTTTATTTGTGATAGCATTGCATTGAATGTTTAAAGATATATACTGTTTTTTATATCAGTAAAAATAGTACATTCAAAAAAATTTCTTTACTAATTTTTTGATTATTTTTGTTTAGTATGTTTTATATTTTGAACTGATTATTATAATTTTTAAAATAAAAATTATTTGAGAATATGCGTCTCACCGAGACCGCGACCGATACTCCGAGTTCGATGTGGAACGATACACACCGCGACCGTGACCGAGACCGTGACTTTAAACCATGGTACTGAGAGATTGTGTAGGATTCCACAAGAACCAGCACTCTTTTTGTTGGAAGTCTTGTCTGTATATTTCTGAATAATTAGCGATTCCGAGCCATGCCTCGCCAACAAGATGGCATAAAAGAATTTGTTAGATCATACCTTTGCTCCTGAGGTCATTGGCTTTGGTAAAAAGGAACTGCAAAAGATGGACATACTACTATATTTGAAATAATACCTCGGTTGGATCAGTAATACTTCATGTAGGATACAGCCAATGACATTAGAAAGAGCGTTAAACCAGATATTGTTTATGCATCCAAAACTCGAGATCTTCATTTATTGAACTCAACTCTTTAACGTTCTTTCAAACTGATGATAGATAATAAAGTAGCCAGCATATCGATTTGCATTCAACATTAAAGAATGATAAGATTTTAAGAGTTGCCATTGTCCTGTTTATTATAATTTGTGCAGTTATGGAGAGAGAATTCTTTGATTTTATTACTGCTTGTATTTTTTCCCCCCTTGAAAGCCTCAAAGCTTGTTTTGAGTTATATTAGTTCAAGATGCAAATCTCCAGTTAATGCAATATGCAAATAATTAAAAAAGCTTCATCTTATTATTGTAGAGTTCTATATGCGTACCTCTTTCATCAATGTTTTTCCGCACTACGTTGAATTCTGGTATCTCCATCATCTACAGAGATGTGATCAATTTTCAGGAGAGCTATTTAGGGTCAATTCCATACCTCGACAAGTTCCTGTACTTTGCAACTCCACGGTCTTACCAAACTCTACCCAAACAAGCCAAGCAGCAAATAACTTTTGCTCAAAATTATGGACTACATGTCAGAATGTGTCTATGATGAACTCACCTTTTTCAGCTTCGGTACAAGGTCAACCTGGAGGTGGAGCAACATCGAACGTGACCAAGTTGGCTGATATTTGGAAGTCACAATCAGACTTCTGCGATGCCTTTGGTGGAGCTTCTGATGATAACTCAGTATGCTTTGCTGGTGAACCTGTAACACTTAACAGTACTGGAATTTTAATCCCTCCAAGAGGTTTGTGCCTCGAGAAAATTGGGAATGGTTCATATCTAAATATGATTGCTCATCCAGATGGCTCCAATCGCGCTTTTTTCTCAAACCAGCCAGGCAAGATTTGGTTGGCAACCATTCCCAAACAGGATTCTGGAGGTGCAATGCAGCTTGATGAGGCGAATCCCTTTCTTGATCTAAGTGATGAAGTTACCTTTGATACTGAATTTGGGATGATGGGCATTGCAGTTCATCCAAACTTCTTGACAAACGGTCGATTTTTCGTTTCATTCAACTGTGATAAGACAAAGTGGCCTGCTTGTGGAGGAAGATGTGCTTGTAACTCAGATGTGAACTGCGATCCTTCAAAATTAGCTCCAGATAGTGGCTCCTTGCCATGCCAATATCAAAGCGTAGTAGCAGAGTATACAGTTAATGGTACTGCATCCCGGCCTTCCTTGGTATATGTCTCAAACACGACTAAGCTTCGTATTCATTACACTTATCCAAGAAAATTTAACTAGATTTTATGCTTTCTTTTTCAGGCAAAATCTGCCCAACCGTTGGAAGTTAGAAGGATATTTACCATGGGTCTCCCCTTTACATCTCATCACGCAGGCCAGATTCTTTTTGGACCAACAGATGGATATTTGTACTTCATGATGGGTGATGGTGGAGGTACAGGTGATCCATACAATTTTTCACAAAACAAAAAATCCCTGCTTGGAAAAATCATGAGGCTTGACGTTGATGACATACCAAGTAAGTTGTTATGATACAGTTTCCATATCATTATCATATTCTGCAAAGCAGTTTTTTTGCAAACGGTAAATTAGTTTTTCATTGTTCTACATGCTTCTTACTTGAAGGTGCTAGCCAAAGTCAAATGGTTCACTTCAACAAAACAAGAGGATCCAATTTTTTTGTACTATGAAATGCTAGCCCCAAGTCTCGTGTCTTAATGGCAGACTTCTTATGTTTGGTTGTTACCAGAGGCAATATCAAATAGATGATATCGCTACTGATCTTTTATTAATCTTTGGTCTCTTCTAGTTGCCTCATTATCATTTATTAACTTTTGCTGGCTATGCAAGCTTAAACAATATGCCTCGGCCTCCATAGCATCTATAGATAGCATGTCTTCCTTGCCTGTCAAAAATCAAATTCCTTAAAGTCCATAGCGTGTATACCCACATGTCGGGAAATAGAGCCTAATCTTTTCCTTCCTATTTTTCCCATATTCGCTTTCTGAAGTTCTATAGCATTTTTCTTTCCATTAAGTCATTTGGGTTTTAAAGATCACAATCTTTCTAATTTGGATTGCTAATTGATTTTTTTTATTCACTCTTTGATGCATCAAGAGGAACATTTTAAAATAGAGAGCAATATTTAATTACTAGCTCTCTTCAGTCATATTTTTTTTACTGTGTTTCAGGTGCCACAGAAATCAGTCAGTTTTCTCTGTGGGGAAATTACTCAATTCCCAAGGATAATCCTTATATTGAAGATAAAGAATTGCAACCAGAAATTTGGGCCCTAGGCTTAAGAAATCCTTGGCGTTGTAGTTTTGATTCTGTGAGGCCTTCTTATTTTACGTGTGGTGATGTAGGCCAGGTAGTATTTTCTTGCTATCCTCAGAAGAAATTTAAAATCAAGAGCTATATGCTTGTTCTACATTGCCAGGAAAAGCAACAGATTTTGTTAATGCTAGTGATGCATAATGTTGCATCTTTGTCAGACAACTTATTCAACCAGTGTGTGAAGCAAATATGAAAACCTTTTCCAGTATTCCCAAATTAATTAATATCAACTTGATTAACGTTATCCATATGTGACTAAGTGTACATTTCTCCGTTAGGAAATTTTGTATATAAGATCCCAATACACCACAAACTAAGAAGCTAAGAAGCTGCACAGTGCTATCATTTCTGACTTCTACCAGGAAAGCAAACTTCAGCATTTTGGTTATTTTCTTTGAATCTGTACTTACTCAAGTGCTGATGCCTATACATGTTGATGAAGAAATCATGTCAGGCAAACTTTGGTCAAAACATCTTCTTTTACTTGTATAAGTTAAATCGATCATTTATACAAATATATCATGTAACAATCTTGGTTTTATATCACTGACTCTGGAATGATATTTGTAATTTCGTTGATAATTCCATTATTAGCAGCTTGATATTTGGATATCAAGCATTGGAATTTTGTTTTTATACTCTAATTCTTCCACATTAGGATACGTATGAAGAAGTGGATCTCATCACGAAGAATGGCAACTATGGATGGCGTGTGTACGAGGGCCCTTATCCTTACACTCCTCCTAAATCACCTGGTGGAAACACATCTGCGAAATCTATTAACCCCATTTTCCCTGTAATGGGATACAACCACTCAGCTGTGAACAAGAATGAAGGCTCAGCATCAATCACGGGAGGATATTTCTACCGAGCGGAGACTGATCCTTGCACATATGGAATGTAAGTATGTCAAATTTGCCCTGGTAAATGATTATGTATGTGTAACTGTACATTGAGAAAACACTGAAAGACAAGAGTGTAGTATGATGCGGTTAATGCAGAAATTGCAATCATAGAGGGATACAAGCCTTTTTAGTTCAATCTCTCTATGGAATAGTATAGTAAACTTTTTTATCCCTTGGCTTCTTTTGATGATCATGATGTTACTGCAGGTATCTGTATGCAGATCTTTATGCAGGCGCTCTATGGGCTGGCATTGAAAGCCCTGAAAACAGTGGGAACTTTACCACTAATCAGATCCCCTTTACATGTGCTCATGATTCACCCATAAGTTGTACCTTTGTACCTGGAAGCACTCTTCCAGCATTGGGATATATATTTTCCTTTGGTGAGGATAACAGCAAAGATGTTTATGTGCTTGCAAGCAGTGGCGTCTACAGGGTTGTTCGTCCAAGTCGGTGTAAATACACTTGTTCGAAAGAAAATGCCACAGCTGAGGTGAATCCTAGTCCCAGTCCATCACCTCCTCCTTCAGTTGCAAGCAAGTTAACCGGCCTATACGTGAATTTGGTGTCCGTATTTTTCTCTCTTTGCTTGCTTTGCTTGGTATAGCATAGTAGTTGCATTTACCTTTCTTTTATAGAGAGAGACAAACAGGACTGCCTTTTGGTTTGAAAGGACATTGATTCTTCTTCAATTTGTATGAATGCTTCTGGAATGATCCATTCCTTGATTTTGATTGTACTTAGGTCTTTGGCTTCTTAACAAAAATTTCATAGAGAATAGCAGAGTAAACTGTTAAAGGTATGCGGTGAGAGTTACAAAAACTGTTAAATTAAGCTCCACAACTGCTTTCATACATTGAAAGATCCTTATAAATCCTTGCTATGCAAACTGGATTTCACTTACAAAGGGACGCAAGACAATCTACTATTATCAAAGAAATTCAGATTGTTTATATTTGAAAAGCCATATCATTCGACTGAGTACAAATATATCAAACTAGTACTTGCCAACATATGATCCAGATTACCGACATTATGTTTGGTAGCCACAAAACATGGTTGTGGTTTCGGGGAGCATTTTGTTTGTGCAATAGTCCAATTCACGCGTGCCACCAATAGTCACTGGGGAAAGAAATTGTACGTGGATTCATTCAAGAATACAAGAAAGAGCTAATTGCATGATAAAAAAAAAATTTTTTTTTATGGTATTCAAATAACTAATGCCTATTTTTTCTTTTACTGGCGATTTTATGCGTATAATAATAACTAGTATCAGAGAACATTTTCACCAGGCAATAGACTTGTACAGATATGTACTCCACCAGACAGTTACAAAGAACCATGCTGAGGATGCCAATCCATCAGTGTACGAAAACAGGTATTTAATGGGATGCAGTGACAAAATAGTGTTTTTAATGTGTCAAATGATTTACTCTACGAGACATAATAACAGATTGCACAAAAGGAAACACTTTCAATCGCTAATTGTTGGAGTCTTTAGGCTTGAGTCTCTAACTCTGAAACATCACATCCACCTAGTTCAAGCTCAAAGTACCTTGAGACGGTCTACCAGGGCCACCAAACCCCCCACAACAGAAAAAAGGAAAAAAAAAAAAAAAAACTCTCAAGCAAACAAAGAATAATTTCACCCTCAAGAAGAAAAAAAGTAGCCAAACTAAACGACCCAATAGATTTACATAGTTTCTCCAATTGTTCCCAATCGGAGTCTAGCTTAGAATGTTTCCGTTGAGTAGTGAAACTTCTTGTTCTACTGGACTGGCCTTTGTCGAGCTTGGGCGTAAATTATAGACGAAACGAGTATAACCCACAACTGGTAGGGCAAAGCAAACGAGTGTTGTACTCAAGACTACAATTAGAATCGAAAGAACATTTAGTTACTCTTTAGACCTCAATCTTAATAATTTTTAACACTAAACTAATGTCTCATTGGCAATTTAGTCCTTGTTTGGGAGCCCAACATTGTTATATTCCAATAGATTTGATGAAAAGTACAAACTCAATGAATATTTGCTCGTTGAGTTGAAGTACTTCTCAATAAATATTTACACTTTCAACCTACAATAACATGCAAGGAATACATAGGTTTTTTATTTTTATAAGTTGTGTTATTTTCGTGCATGACCAATGTTGGGATGCAATTGTCATAGATCGAAAGACACCATGATACGACCCCAACCTAAGCGACGAAATCTGTATTTTACCAAGCCCAAATCTAGACGTAAGTTTGGATGAATGGGAATCCCCGACTCCTCTAATCTCCGTAGTTACGAACTTGTTGATACAATATTAACTTGCAACTGAATGAATTAGTGAACTAGGATCAAGGCAAAAGGTGCCACAAACAAGTATGTTTCTTAATTGATAAACTAAAAGAACACTGTCGCGTCCTAAAAATCGTAAGTAAAAGGGTACTAGTGGGGTCGTTGACTGTCGTGTTCTAAAAAGACGGTCCGATCCGAGACCCTTTTTAAAAAAGAAAGTTTTGGAAAAAAAATCATGCGCTTGTGTGAAAAATCGAGCTTTTATTGCAAAAGTGTTATTTAAAAAATAATAATAATAATAAGGCCGGGACAAAAAAGTGCGACAGTTTTGGCGAACTAATTTTAAAAAAGGGTTTTATTTTGAAAAATGGAGTCGCCATTTGGTACTGAGTTAACGTGTACTAAGTCACCCGAAAAATCGTTTAACAAAACAAAAAATAAAAAATAAAAATTTTAGAAAAATCATTTAAAACCTTTTTTCGACTCCGGTTTACGAAAAACGAGAGAAAAAGGTCCGGGAGTCACATTTGAAGAAAGGGAAGGCAAAGGCTCATGCCTAAGGCACCCTTTCCACCTAGCCGAGGCTAGTTGCGAGGTTTAATAAAAAATTTCCTAATTTAACCCTAAGTTCTATCGCGTTTTGGATGTGTCTAAATGAATGCAAATTCTAAATCTAAATGTGATTATCGGGAGGGTCGAAATGTCCCGTCGAGGCTTGGTCAAGATTATTGCATTAATTGCGAAACCCGAGTTGATGTCTCGAGGGAGTCACGAGTGTTTATGCAAAATGAAGTGCAAGAAGAAAGGAAAATAATAATATATAGTAAGTGAAGAAGAAAATGGGTATGCAACATAACGGGCATGAAGACTAATATCTCGTGACTAAATGTTTCTACTCACAGAGGGGGGAACGACTTGTACGCCACCGCTTCCCACATGAGTAGACGACTATTTCTAGTCAAATCACACAAACGTCCTAATTTCTAAGTGAGATGCAACCTAGATGTCATGTATTTTTAAAAATGTGTTAAAATAATAATGATAATAATGATAATAATAATAAATACTAATAATAGTAATGATAAAATCATGCCAAATGGAAAGAAAACTAAAAGTGTGTGAAATGTGAAATGCACACGAATGCACTTAACACTAAAATATCCTAAGGGTCTAGCGTTGGATTAGCCCGTTCTAAAAAATCCCACTAGCGTTGGACTAGCGGGAAAAGAATGAAGCCACAACTAGCGTTTCGACTAGTGTGGTGACGGAATACCATAAATCATGAATTAAACATTAAAGCGTGAATTAAAAGTAAATTAAACATATAAAAACATATAAGATTACATAGGAGCACATAATACATAAGCATAATATTCTAGATGCAAAAATCCTAAGGAAAGCGATAAAAGAAATAAACAAATAAGCACGCAAAAGAAAATAAACCCTAACTATTACACTGGGGGCTTAATTTACAATTTAAAAAGGGGAAAAATTAAAAATGCTCTATCTATTACACTTTCTATCTAATTACACAATTTTTGCTAAAATATATGAAAACATAATCTAACTAATACATTGACTAGCTAAATACAAAATATTATATTTTTTCAAAATAATAAAATTCAAAATTAAATAACTTAAATATGTAAATACGCAAAAAGTATTAGAATAAGAAACAAATAATAATAAAAATAAGCATAAAAATCACATTAGAGCATATTGGAGCACATAAAGAGAAAAATCAACAAGGGATAGGGATACCTCTTGAAGACCCGGTACTAAATGCTAACAAAATGAATAAACACGTTAAGGTATCACAATTTAGGTAAAAATAAATTATAAAATGTAAATACTAATAAACCGGTAAAAATATAAATTTTAGCAAACTAGGGAGGAAAATCGCAACTTAACACAAATTCAGGGGGCAAAATCATAAATTCGAACAAATTCAAGTTGTAGCCATGCAAATTAAAGTAAATGGGGATAATTTTACCGTTTAAAGTAGACTAAGAGGCAAAAATATAAATTCTAGCAATATTTGAGGGCAATAATGTAATTCCAGCAAAGCATAATGACAAAAATAAAATTTCAGTAAGGTTAGGAGACAAGAATGCAATTTTCAGCAACATGAGGGACCCAATTTACAATTTCCAGCAACGTTCAAGGGCTAAAATACAATTCCAGCAAACTTGGGGAGTAAAAATGAAAACTAGAGCAAACCTAGGGGGTAAAAACATAATTTCAGCAAGACTTAAAGGACGAAATTGCAATTTCTAGCAAGCTAAAAGGTATAAACATATTTCTAGCAACATTCAATAGTGAAAATGCAATTTTCAGCAACATTTAAGGGTATAAACACAATTTTTAGCTACTTGGTGGGCAAAAATATAAATTTCAGCAAGTTTAAAAGTAAATTGCAATTATTTTGGACATAATTAAAAGGAAACACAAATTCTAGGGGGTCAACTTAAATAAATTAGGTCATTAAATAAATTAGGACATAAACGAAGTAAACTAAAAGTATTGAAGGGCATAATCAAACAATCAAGAATCTAAGGGGCAAAACATAAATATCTAATCTGCTAAAATAATAAATAATAAATAATAAAAGAAACTAATCAAAACTACGTCGTTTTATGTCAAAACGACGTAGTTTTGCATAACACTTTTTTATTATTATTATTATCGATTTTCTCCTTTTTTTTTCTTTTTTTTTCTTCTTTCTTTTCTTTCTTCTTCCTAGATTTCTTTTCTTTTTCTCTCTATTTTCTTCTGGTTCTCTCTCTCTCTCTCTCTCTCTCTCTCTCTCTCTCTCTCTCTCCCTCTCTCCCTCTTCCTATGTCCCTGTCTCTAATCTTGCTTTCTATCTCACCTCTCTGATTTCTCTTCCTCCGTCTGCTCCTCTCTCTTCTTCTCTTTCTGTCTTTGTTCTCTATTTTCTTCTTCATCTCGTTGATTTCTCTCTCAATGTCGCTCGCCTCATTCTCTGTTCTCTCCCTCCGCGTCTCTTCTTCTTTTGGTTTTCCTTCTCTTCCCTCATCTCTTTCTACTGCTCTATTTCTCGCTCCCACACTCCCTCTAATTTCTCTCCATCTCTGTCCCTCTCCCTGATTCTCTAATTTCTCTCCCTCTCTGGTTTTCTGCTTTCACTTGCTTCCTCTCTATTTCTTCTCCAAATCAAGGGGAAGGAAGAGTGGTGGTGTGATTATATGTGTGTTTGGTGGTGGCGGTTTGCTGGATTGATTTGTGAATGAGACGAGTAGCCATTGTTATATGAATCTGGATGGGATGTCTGTATAGCTTGGGGTTGTTGATTTATGGTGTTTTTGCTATTTTTTTTTACAGGTCATTGGATGGTGATAAATAGCAGAAAACTAGGGGGCTGCGATGGATGAATTGGTGGAGAAGTTTGCTGATGGTCCGTGGGTGGTGGGTTTTTGGCAATGAATTTGTGGCGACAGTGAAGTTTTTGTTGACTTCTCTTGCTAGGTGTAATGGACTAATGAATTGGACAGTGATGATGGTGGTGCGAGGTGCAGGCTTGGTTCTGCTTTCTGATGGAAGAAGTAATAGCGAGGTGATGAAGGTCCAGTTAAATTTGGTTGTTTGTGTGGCAGTGGTAGGTGGATTGGGGTTGTCCGTGAGACTGGATGGGGGAGTAGAACTGGATTGCTGTGAGGGGTTAATTACTATGGGGTGGTTTTGGGCAGGTGATTATTGGCATTGATGCGTTGGTGAGGGTGGCTGTTTGGGATTGTATACTGGTGGTGATTGCAATTGACGAGGTAGGGGTTGTAGAGGAGAATCTGGTGATGGTAGTCAAATTGTGAGGGCTGCAATTGGTGAGGTTTCTGATGAGTGTTGGCTGTGTTTTTGCAGATGGTGATTGGAGGTTTAAGGGGTGGAGACTGATGGACAATGGAGGCATGGCTGTGGGGTTGGAAGTTTCTGTGACTTGTTTTGGTTTGATTGGAGCTTTTTCTGGAGCTGAATTGTGATTGTAGGTTTTGGTGTGGGGTAACTGGAGGGAATGGTGGATAAAATTGCTGTTTCTGGTGTTTGGGATTGAATGGAGGGAATCGATTTTGTTGTTAGTTGGTTGCTGGTGGGCTTTTCACTGACTATGGTGGTGACGTTGGAAGAAGCAGGGGAGAAGAGGGGCTTGTTGTTTTTTTTTTTTTCTAGTTTTTTCTATTTGAGGTGATATTGATTACTGATTTGCATCGGGCTTGTGGCCTTGGCTGATGGACTGGTATTCTTGGTGTCTTGAGATAACTTCTGGGTGGAATTTGTGGGATTGTTTGTATTTTGTTGGCTACAGAGGTTCTGTTTTGGTGACTGGCGTGGTGGATTATGGTTTGGGGTGATTGGTGGATTTGGGAAATGGCTGTTATGGAGCTGTGGAGAGAGAGAGAGAGCGAGAGAGAGAGAGAGAGAGAGAGAGAGAGAGAGAGAGAGAGAGAGAACAATGGGTATAATCACAGAACTAAAAAAACAGAAACTCAAAAACCACAAAAACAGAACTAAAAATCCTTTAGAAAAATAGAACTAAAATTCAGCAAATAGAAATAAAAACCTAGCAACAAGAACAGAATGACAGTTCAATGGCTCAAATAGAATTCTCAACAAACATAACAAAATTAATCAGATTTATTTAAAAAATGAAAGAAAATTCAATAAAATAAAGGGAAGAATTTACCTTTTGAAGTTTCAAAATGACCCGATGATGAATAGTGATGAATTTTTGAGGTTGAAGATGAAGAACAGTGATGAGAAAATGAGAATGGTTAATGTGTGTTTTGTGGTGTTTTTGTGTGTGTGTTTGATCTTTTGGATAAAATCAAAATGTGTCTGTAGGGTTTCTGATTTTTTCTCTCCCTTTGCTGATTAAAGGGGTATTTATAGGCTACTTGTCTTGTTGGCTAAGAATGTTATAAAATAATGAAAACACCACCGGTAATAAAAATATTAATTTTATTTAAAAAATATTTTTTAAACTCCAAAAATTAAAAATTAATACAAAGAACTGGCAGCAATCTCTAAAATTTTCAAAAAGAATTCAAAATAGATTCAAAAATAAAAGCTAGAGCTTAAAGCTGATAAAAACGTGTTCGAGGTATGAAATGACGATTTTGTCCCTGAACAACGAAAGTGCACAAAAAATAGATATTAGTCTCAAAAAATTATCAAAAATTAAAAATACACTTAAAACACTAAAAAATGTATTTATGACTCAAAAATTGATGAAAAATGAATTTAATATATAAAATGACGAATTTACTCTTGGACCATAAAAATTCACAAAAAAATAACTATTAGCCTAAAAAAATTATCAAAAATTAAAAATAAGCTTAAACACTAGAACATGCATTTATGACTCAAAATTGACAAAAAATGAATTTAAACTGTAAAATAACGATTTTACCCTTGGACAATGGAAATTCACAGAAAAATAGTTATTGACCTTGAAAAATTATAAAAAATTAAAAATAAGCTTAAAACCCAAGGAAATGCATTTATGACTCAAAATTGGCAAAAAATGAATTTAAACTGTAAAATGACGATTTTGCCTTTAGATAATGAAAATTCACAGAAAAATAGCAATCGTTTCCGAAAAAATAAAAAAAAATTAGAAACATGCTTAAAGAATTAAAAAAATGAATTTGGAACTAAAGATGAGCTAAAATGGTGTTCGCAATGTGAAATTACCATTTTACCCTTGTGCTGGTAAAATATAAAAGAATACCAATTAAATACAGAAAAATCATAAAAAATTAACAAATTTACATAAAAGTAAAAATATGAATTTTAAAACCCCCAAAAGCTAATAGAAAAATATTTACAGATAAAATTACTATTTTGCCCTCCAGATTATTGAAAAATTAAAATTTGGCCAAAAAAATGCAAACATGCCCCCTCCAATGTTTGAAAATAAATGGTGTATCAAAATTTGGTGTCTACAAACACCCAATAGGTAACTTTAAAATATTTAAAGAAAGCTTTCATAAAAACTAAAAGAATAGGTCTCAATATTATTTATCAATGTAATGTGTACAAACAATGTAAGAACGTGCCTTATATTGGCTACAAATTATTACTATAGTCCTACTAGAATGTTATATAGAAAATACTAAGAAAAATCTTAAAAATAATCAAACTCGTGACCTAGTTGCCAGCCAGCCAGCTGCGGGCTTCATTGAAGGCCAATTGTGGACAGTTGGTGAAAATTCAAGCCACGACTGAGAAGAATGCACTAACCGAAGGCAAAATATGATTAGCCATGAGCGAGGCTCCTCTCTGGAATTGCCATTTGTGGATAACTCTCCAAGACTTGGCTGTAGCTAAAAACATGGCTCAGGGCGTGGCTCATCTTTGTCCAACTTTTTATCTTTGTTTTGAGCACTTATTCCACCCAGAATGAGTGTGCAATCCCTTCCTCCTTCCATAGCAATGCTTCAATTGAATTGGACACTTCAATTTGCTCATGAATGTCATGAACAAAGGCTTAAAGTGACTCTCGAAATCTCTTGGCACATAGGTCCAATTAGTACCTTCACTACTTCATTACGAATTCCACTAAGGTCCTATTCATTAGCGTATACGTTTGCATCATTCCCCTCATCTTGAAGAGTATTTGTCCTCAAAATCAAATTCGTCATCTGCAAGGAAGGGACTTAAGTTAAGAATATTGAATATAGCATATTCGTCATAGTTGATCCGAAAGAACCCAGGATATATTGATTTGAACTTTATAGATGCTTATGCCTTTTTGTCAGACATTATCATTAACGTGCTCCAAGATTTGGAATAATCCATCTCCATGAGGGAACAACTTATTATGTCTTTTCTCAAGAAATCGTTCCTTCTTTAAGTATAACCACACCCAATCATCAAGCTCAAAAATAACTTTGAGGTGCCTTTTGTTTGCCTGCTTCGTATATTGCTTAGTGCACCTTTCTATGTTCCTTTGTACCTTCTCATATAAGTTTTTCATGAACTCAACCTTCTTCTTCCCATATAGATTAACACACTCAAAAACAGGTAAACGTGATAAGCCTAGAGAAGTTAAAGGATTAAAATATAAACAACTTCAAATGATGAAAATTGAGTTATAGAATGAATAGCCCTATTATATGCAAACTATACATGAGTTAAACCTTCGTCTCATGACATAATGTTCTTCTTAATGATGACACGCACTTTGTAAATAAAGTTTTATTTACTACTTCTGTTTAACCATCAGTTTGTGGATGACTAGAGTTGAAAATAACAATTTAGTACCCAATTTAGACACAAGGTCTTCCAAAACTAGTTAAGAAATTTGACATATCTATCAGACACAATAGTTCTTGGTATGTCATGCAATATCAAAATCTCCTTAAAGAACAAGTCAATGATATGAGATGCATCATTAGTTTTGTGACAATTAATAAAGTGAGTCATTTTAGAAAAACAAGCAACAACTATATAATTTGAATCATTACCTCGTTTGGACCTAGGTAAATCAACAATAAAATTCATCGGAAGATCTACTTATGGTTCTCTAGGAATAGTAATGGGGTATACAAATCATATCGTTGCACTTTGGACTTGGCTTTTTGAAATGTCATGCATATCTCCACAAGCCTTTTTGCGTTTTTCTTCATGCGTGACCAGTAAAAATGTTCTAGCATGATAGCAAAAGTCTTGGCCACACCAAAGTGTCCTATTAGACCTAAACTATGTGAATTCCTAACAATTAATTCTCTAATTGAATCTTGAGAAAAACACAGTTTGTCTAAGTACATTAGATAGCCATTTGAGATGTAATACTTACCAACCGCAATTTTCCTACACATCTCAAAGATCTCACCAAAATTAGCGTCATTAACATACAAATCTTTAAGCAATTCCAATCCAAGTTAGCATCAAGGGTACTCAATAAAGCATAACTTCGAGATAGTGCATCAGCTACCACATTAACCTTATCATATTTGTATTTAATAACATATGAAAAAGTTTTTACAATGCTATCCACCTAGCATGCCTCTTACTCAACTTATGTTAACCTTTCAAATACTTCAATGACCCATGGTTAGTGTGTATCACAAACACTCTAGGTCTTAAAAAATGTTGCTATGTCTCCAATGCTTGAACTAAAGCATATAACTCTTTCTCATAGGTTGGTTCAATGAAACTCCATTTAGCTTCTCACTAAAATAGGCCATGGGTTTCCCTTCTTATTTTAGCATGGCTCCTATTCCAACACCTGAGACATCATATCCAATTTTAAAAATTTTGTCAAAGTCAGCAAAGATAATAATGGTGCATGTGTGAGTTTGTGGTTCAACAATTGAAATGCTTGTTCTTGACCTTCTTCCCAATAAAACTTTTCATTCTTCTTGATCATAGCAATCCATGGGGCAACAATAATCCTAAAATCTAAAGCGTCTATAAAAATTTGCTAACCTATGGAAGCTCCTCACATCTTCAACAGACTTAGGCGTTGGCCAATCCAAGACAGACTTTACCTTGCTTTTATCAACTTGTATACCCTATGAATAAAATGTGCACTTCTTGAGATTAACATATAGCCTCTCCCTTCGAAGGACATCAAAAACAGATCTAAGATGTTGAACATGCTCATCTAAACTTCTACATAGATCAAGATATCATCAAAGTAAATAATAATGAATTTTCCTAGGAATGTATGCAAGACATGATTCATCAATCTCATGAATGTACTAGGTGCATTAGTTAACCCAAAGGGTATAACTAACCATTCATATAATTCATGTTTAGTCATAAACACAACCTTTCATTAATCCATTTCCTTAATTCTAATATGATGATACCCCATCTATTTTAGTAAAAATTATTAAACACATAGAATTCATCAAGTATGTCATCTATGAGCTATAGAATGGCGATAAGTCATCTACTCAAGTCATAGAATGGTGATACTTAACTGCAGTGTTTTCAAACTCGGACTAGACCGGTTGGTCGAACCGATCATATCGGGAACCGACCAGGCATCCGGTCCGAGTTACACTAAAAACCCAGATATTAAAAAACCAGTCAAACTCGATCAAAAACCAGATTTAACTGGTTAAAACTGGGTTTGACCGGTAATTGAAAGGACTGGGAAAGCCAGACTTTTGTAGCGACCATGCACAGTTACTAAATGATTCCAAGCATCTATCCAGTTGGTCAAATCAGTGGCCCTACCACACATTTGTCAAGGAAACACAATCGGCGTGGCCCACAGGACTCCACAAATGAGAGACGGAGAGAGAGTTTTTATTTAATACAGAACAAAGGCTGCAAAAGTTTTATTCTTTGACAACAAATCAAGAAAAGGAAAGTCTGGTGGGATGGAGAAATTGGAGAATAACGTGGTTGTAATTTACCACTTATGTCAATCCATGTAGGACCTCTAGTGGGTCTTTAGCAGACATGCATTTAAGTTGCAAGGCCATTGCAAACATTATTTTTGTTTTAAAATATATATGCATGCATGGCTATTAACTACTATATTGATTGTTTCTTTATATTTATATTTATTGTTTCTTTATATTTTTGTTTGCACCATAAGTAATTGTAAATATTAGTTTTGTTTATATATATGTATGACGTATTTATGACGTCATCCGATTCGACCCCGAGTTGACCCCCGATCAAACCCATTGACTCCTGAGTTCGACCGAGTCGATACCAGGTTCGAGTATAAGAATATAGCTTAACCATTATAGCATTTATCGCTCTATAGTCAGTGCAGATCTTCCAAGATCCATTCTTCTTGCACACAAGTATAACAAGAATAGCATATGGACTCAAACTCTCTGGTGCCCATTCCTTCTCCAACATTTCGTCCACTTGCTTTTGCAACTCTTTGGTCTCCTCTGGATTGCTCCTATATGCTGGTCAAATTAGCAAGGACATTCTAAGGACAAGGTTAATTTGATGTTCAATTCTGTTATTGGCAATAATCCACTTGTCACTTCATTAGGGAACAGTTCTTCAAATTCTTGCAAGAGAGACACAACAACACTAGGCAAAAATAGGTCAAACTCGTTAGTAAAAAATAATAGATTGGTTATCATGAAAGACTCTCCTCACATCTTTGGTTTTTGCAAGTAAACTTTATTCTCTCATTTTTTATCTCAATGGTCGACTCTTAATTTGCCTTTTTCCCCTCAATTTACTTTGCCCTTTGTGTCTTTTCTTTTTCTTCTAACTCTTAAGCTCTCATTCTTTTTGTAAAGCTACTTGATCCTCATATATTTGCTTTGGAGTGAGTGGTGCAAGCACAACTTTTTTATTCTTGTATAAATGAGTACTTGCTAGTATATCCATCATAATTGATCTTCTTGTTAAATTCCCACAGTCTTCCCAACAATGCATGACTTATTTGCAAACTTGTAGAGTTGACGATGATCTGTAGTAGGCAATGTAAGATGATTTGTAGTAGGCAATGCAAGTTTCTCCATCATCAATGCACTCGCCACATTTGCACAATTTCTAACATTTATAATCAAACTACATGCCTTGTCCTTGATATGACGAGTATGAAGGATATTCTCCTTTTGGATCGCATCCTCTCTAATGTGTACAATCATTGGTCTCCTAGCCACCAATCCTACATGATCATCATTAGGGATTTCCTCTTCAGTCTCTTCATCTCCTTCAGTTAAAGATGACATGCCCTTATATTTATCCTCATCATCAGTCACAATATCTCTATTGGCTAGCATCACCAAGGATCTCTAATTGGGACATTGGCTTGCAATATGACTTCTCCCTTGACATTTGAAATATAGAATGTCACGATTGCGTCT
The DNA here is from genome assembly GCA_024721245.1 of Mitragyna speciosa. Classification (NCBI taxonomy): domain Eukaryota; kingdom Viridiplantae; phylum Streptophyta; class Magnoliopsida; order Gentianales; family Rubiaceae; genus Mitragyna; species Mitragyna speciosa. The sequence goes on along the minus strand of CM045573.1, from coordinate 489,756 downwards.
TTAACTTAGTGCAGGAGATGTCTTCATTCCACTTTTAGTATTTCCCTTAGGTTTTGGGTTTTCTGCTTAGAAATTGAAGTCAAAGTGGAGCTTCTTTCCTCTCTTCTTAGTTGGGAAACTCGAGTGTAGGGTGGAGCATTGCTTGAACTAGGTCGCAATTGACCTCTCATCTTGAGCCTCTGTTCCATCTTTATTACTTTGTCGACCATATCATCTACCTCATCGTAGTGCTATAGTTCTATCATCTCAGCAATCTCTGGCCTCAATCCACTCAAAAATCTCGCCATAGTTGTTTCTTAGTCCTTCACTACATCTGCCCATATCATGGTTATCCCCATGTTCTTATAGTAGTCTTCCACATTACGATTATCTTGAGTCAACATTTGCAGCTTTTCATATAAATCCTACTAATAATGACTCAGGACAAATCTCCTCCTCATGAAAGTCCTTAGCTCATCCCATATGCGAATAAACAACTTCCTATTCCTTTTTCTATTAGTACTAAAATGATCCCACAAAGCAATAGCCTAGTTAGTAAAATCAGTAACAACGAGTTTTTCCTTTTGCTCCTATGAATATAACTAGCAGTCAAAGATTATCTCAATCTTCTTTTCCCACTCCAAATATGCTTCAAGATTGTACTTCCCTTGGAAGTTAGAGATCTTCATTATTATGCCCTTGATGGACGACTCTCCACCTACATAAGCCATCTCATTAGTTCCTTTTCGTTGAAATTGTCGGACTCCTAAACTGGGGTCTTCCTACGTCTACTTTTTGAATGCATGTGTGAATTCCTCTATTGATCTATTAATTCATGTACCGATTCCATTACACGATTCATCTATTGTCAGAGATTTGCATTCAAAGCTTCTATTAACAACTTAACGTTAAAATATTTTTAAAAATCCCCTTCTTTATACATATTTAATTAATTGTACTTGCAAGAAAACGTTAGTAATAAAATGATCCTTTCACACTCCCATACGTGTATTCATTCGCTCTCGTATTTACACTAAAACAATCTCTCTAATACTTTCACCAATTCTTTTTGGCATTTTGATCACCTTCCTTGAAGTGTTTATAATTCGTCCTTAAAGATGCATACCTAACACACTAAACCAATACTCTCAGAAGTTTAGCAAGAGAGACTAGGAAAAATAATAAGAAACTTGACTCAACAAAGTTTTGCAAAATAAAGACTCTAAAACATAAGGAGAATTACACAAAAAATTTCTAAAGGGATTGAAAATCAAGAATTTATCAAGAATTACTCAATGAGGTAAAGAGAATAATTTTCTTGATGACTTTCTAAATTGACTCTCTCTAAGAAACAAACTTTTTGCTTTTTCTTTTTTACTCATACCTTTTTTTTTTATAAGTTGGCACACCCCTTTTTATATCCAATAACAATCAATAAACGCAAATTCTTAACAACGTCACAATCTTTGAGTCAAGGAAGCCAAGAAACAAGAGATTTTGAATTTTCTCAATATCACATAAGAATAATGCAAAAACTTGACAAATACTCAAATTTTGAAGATGTGAAACTTTATTATCGAAAAAAAACACGAAGGAACAAGACAAACACGATGGAAACAAAAACTTTAGATAATTTAAGACCAGAAGAACAAGGAATGAAGTCACAATGAGGAAAACAAAGAAAACAGTGGATATAACTTGACGCCATCAACTAGTTCTAATACCAAATTGATACAAACCGTGCCCTAAGTGACAAACCCCGCATTTTGCCAAACCTGGATCTAGATGTATTATATCAATATTTGGATAGATGGCAACCCATGACCCCTCTAATCCCTGTAGTTACAAACTTAATATTATAATTTCAACCCAATGAGTCAAGATTAAGGTATAAGGTACCACAACCAAGTGTGTTTTTTGATTGATAAGCCAAAAGAACACTCAGGAGTTAAAACTAAAAGTTCTCAAAGAAGTCGTTAAAGCCAAGAGAAAGAACTCTATATTATTAATCAATGTAATGTGTAAAAACAAGGTGAAAATGTGCCTTATATAGGCTACAAGTTACTAAAATCTTACTAGAATGTTCTATAAAAATTACTAAGAAAAACCCAAAAAATAATCAAACTCGTAACTTAGCTGCCAACCACCTGTAGGTCTCAAAGGCCGACCATAGATGGCTGGTGAAAATTCAAGTCATGCATAAGAAATGATGCACCAATTGTGGGCAAAGTATTATCAACTGCAGGTGGAATTAAAGATGTGGCTCTTCTTTAGAATTGCTAGCCGTGGATAACTCTCCAAGACTTGGCTAAAACTGAAGACATGGCTCAAGGCGTGGCTCCTCTTTGTCCAACTTTTTAAACATTTCATTTTGAGCGACTTATTCCACCCAAATGAGTGTGTGATCCCTTCCTCATTCCATAGCAATGCCTTCAATTGATTTTGGCACTCCAATTTGCTCGTGAGTGTCACAACAAAGGCTTGAAATGACTCTCAAAATCGACTGGCATGAGCTCTTGTATTTGGCCCAATTGATACCTTTACTACTTCATCACGAACTCTATCAAGGTCTCCTTGATTAGCTAGAATGTTTGCATCACACCAAAAAGGAAAAAAAAATGCAAAAATAAATAAATACATAAATTGATTCTCCACTTTGAAGTAAAGAAACATCTAGAACCAACGTCTAGCAATTCCTAATTGCATCATTGACTTGTAAATCTTTTATACATAGATAGTTTTTTTCCTAAAAAAATGATTTACAAAACATAAAAAATGAAGAAAATTCAAGAAGAATAACCCATCCAAAGTAATGGATGAGTTAAGCAACTTTTTGGTTAAAGCCTAAAAGAATACTGTAGTTGGAACTTAAACCAAGACAGTGACTTAAATAGTCTCTATTGATATACATATATACATACATACATACATGCTGTATATATGTATATTGTTAGGCCTAAGTGCAATCTTAGAGGGTGTGAATTAGGTTGTATAAATTCTAGGTATGAATATGCAATCTTTACTCAAAAAGATCAAAATGATAAAAAATAATCAACAATAACAACAATTAAGATATGCAAATGTATAGCACAGGAATAAAGTAAATAAAGAAATGAAAGAAAGAGTAAAAGAGACAACAAGATTTTTATAGTGGTTCGGCACTAAACTCGGTATACACTTCCAAGTTCACAACTTGAATTTTAATTCACTATAAACTTCTTTTCAAGTTGGTAAAGCTAGCCAAAACATATACAAAAGGAATGATCACTTTTGCTCTATTTTTCTAACTCTAGTTGACCTCACTTTGGTCACATTAAACTCTATCAAGACAAGCTGAGAGTTTTACAACACTTTTAACCCCACATTTTGCTACATTGGATAGCTTTCACTCACACTTAGAAAAGCTCACCATAACCCAACTCACTTTTCTCACAATTACTCCTAAGAACGCATCAACAAAAGTATTTTTTTATAAAAATCACTCAAAATCACATGTGATCAAAGTAGAAAGTTGTTCTAATTATATCAAATATTTCATAGTACTTATAGGACTTCAAAAAGTGGTTTAAATTGCCTTCTAACAGTCAAGTATTAATTTCTAAAAATCTAGCCATTAGGAAATTCGACTGGCATAAATCTCAAAGTTGCGTTCTAAGTGCTGCCCAAGTCCTATTTCTCAATTCTGGATAATACTTCAGACAACTAAAATGGTGGCCGAAAGGCCAAAGTGTTTTTGGACTGTTAAAGTGGCGGCCAAAATGTTAGCCAAAATCTTCTATATGTTTTTTTTGGATCACCGAAGTGGTGGCCAAAATTTCTTCGAATGGTTGAAATGGTGGCAAAACTGAAAGACCACTTTGTATTTTTCTCAACTTGTTTGGCACATTTTTTGGCTAAATGTGATGCCTTTTAACCCTTTTTAATACTGCAAGCACTACTAAACATAAGAGACATTGTTAGATAGAACTCATGGGTTGTTATCATCAAAATTAGGAAAATTTTGAGTTTACATTCTTCCCTTTTTTGATGATGACAAATCAATGATGCTTACTATGATAAAACACAACAAGTATTATTTATCTACTCCCCTTTTTGACATCATCAAAACTAAGAATACCTCTCATTTAGAAGGACTCCCCCTTAACAAAAGCATATATTATTATGGGTATAAAAATAAATTTTGTTTTTTGAAAATCATTTGGTCCCTCTAAATGTGAGCATAGCATAAAAATGTGTTTTGGCTTAATAAAAAGATCTCATTTTGAATCTATATTTTCCCCCTAAGTATAAGCATTGTTTAAAAAATATTATTGAAAATACAATTGGTGATAATACTTATTTTTGAAGAAACCTACTCTCTTTTTTGGACGTTAATAAAAAATAGTGAGATAATGAAATGTGACCATATCAAAAGGCAAGAGTATTGCTCCTCTTATCATTTGCAACAAGAAAATGGGATTATTGTTTGTCACATAATATGAAACATTATAAACCTAAGAAAAGTGCAATAATTATGAGACATAATTGTTTGTCACATAATTGTTTGTCAAAACTAGGGAATCTAATAATTTGTCACTTAATACATGTAAAAAAAGAAAGGCATATAAGAACATTTAACGTAGTTATTCATGATCATTAAAATGAATTAATTGTACTCAATTTAATTACGTAAGTAAATCAAGAATGCTCAATTTAATACTCAATTTCTAAAAATCTCAAAGCATACATCACAAGAATCATCATTTGTTTGAGTAATGCATGATGAAAATCATCTCTACAAAATGTATGCCATTTTCAATGACCACATATTCATTCATGTAACATATTTCACATAAATGACTTGGAAAATAAATGACACGTCTTTACCCCTTAATCAATGTAGCTCATGCATTGTCATCTTTGGTGATTATTCAAACCTACAAAATCAAGTAATTAATTTTGATACCCATATCTTCTTGGATCCAAGAGTGCTCATATAACCTTTTGCAATCCACATAACTTCTATGCCTAATTTAATATTCTTTTTAACATAGCATTCTCTATGCATGTGACTTTGTTGACAACAATAGTGACAAATAACATTAGAATTTTTGACAAAATATAGTTTAATAAAACACATGCCATATTTTTAAAAGTATTGAAATTTTTGCAAAAAAAAAAAAAAAGATTTCAAAATCTTTTTCTTTTTAAAAACTTTTTTTTTTTCATTTTGAAGAACTTTCCCAAGATCATTAATTTTTTTTTTCAAAGAAACTTGTTCTTCTTCGATTTTTTTTTATATAAAATTTGGTTTTCTCATCCAACCTTCTTTTTAAATCATCATTTTTACAATAAAAATCAATTCTATTTTTAAAACTTCATTCTCATTTTTCAAACATTTATCTTCTTGAAAAAGTTTGGAATTTTTCTCCAACAAAGAATTTATTTTGATTTTTAAACCTTATTTATAGCATAAAACGTTTTCAAACTATCATGCAACTTCAAAACAAATGCTTCAACATCATCATCGCCATTATTATACAATCATCATGAGAATGGTGACTATAAGCTACCTCACTTTCTCTAATGACCATGAAAGCCATTCGTTTGGATTCACAATATTCTTCAAATTCACCATTTGAATCACAATCTTCCTATGTAATATTGTTGAAGATTTGTCCTCTAGCTTCCTTCATATGTTCTTCTTCATCATTGCCATCCTCGTGCATTTCCTTCAATTTATCTCATATTTCATTTGCAGGTATGCACTCTTTTATCCTAGTGAACTCATCATCATTCAAAATATTATATAAAACATTGGTAGCTTTAGCATTCAAAGAAAGATTAATCATATCTTGTGCACTTAGTTTATTTCTAGTTTTTTTTTATCTAATTCTACTAATTCATTAGCCCTTCATTGATTATATGCCAAAGCTCAATATCTAATAATTATAAAAATATTTTCATGTGCTCCCTCCAACTAACATAATATAGACTATTAAGCATAGGAGGTCTGTTGATCAATTGCCTTCTAGAAACATAGCATTGTTGGTTGCCATTCTTTTCTCCTTAGCTTTGTAGGCTAATATCCAGGAGACTAATATCTTATACCAATTGTTAGGCTTAAGTGCAATCTAAGAGGGGTCAATTAGGTTGAACAAATTCTAGGTGCATACATGCAAGCTTTACCCAAAAACAACACTTAAATAGATATTTCAAAATGATAAATACTTAACAACAACAACAATTAAGATATGCAAATGTGTAGCACAAGAATAAAATAAATAAAGAAAACAAAGAAAGAGTACAAGAGACATCAAGATTTTTATAGTGCTTCAGCATCAAACTTAGTACCTTCGTCCATTCCCAAGTTCACAATTTGGATTTTATTTCACTATGAACTTCTTTTTAAGTTGGTAAAACTAACAAACATGGACAAAAGGAATGATCATTCGTGCTTTCTTTTTATAGCTTTAATTGACCCAAAGTTCTCCACTTTGGTCACATTAAGTTCTATCATGACAATCTGTGAGTTTTACAACACCTTTCAACCCCTTACATTTAATAGCTTCTACTCACATACAGAAAAGCTCTCAATACCCCACCTCACTTTCCTCACAATAACTTACGAAAACACACCAACAATAGTACTTTTACAAAAATCACTCAAAATCACTTGTGACCAAAGTAGAATGTTGTTTTAATAATTATCAAACTTCATGTATTTATAGGACTCCAAAGAATGGTCTAAATTGCCTTCTAATAGTCAAGTATTAATAGTTGAAAAACTAGCCATTAGAAAGTTTAGCTGGCCTAAGTCTTAGAGCAGTGTCCTATCCGCTGGCTAAAATCCCACTCTCGATTTTGGAGAATACTTTGGACGATTGAAGTAGTGACCGAAGTCTTCTATTCTTCGAATGGCCGAATTGGTGGCCGAAGTGGTGACCAAACTCAAGGACCACTTTGTACTTTTCTCAACTTGTTTGGCTTACCTTTTTAGCTAAATGTAATGCCTTTTATCTTGTTTAGTACTGTAAGCACGCTATATGTACATATGCATACATATGTATTATATATATGTATATACATATATGTATGTACACACACAATATACACATGCATACATACATACATACATACATACATACATACATACATACACACAACAACATACATACATATATATATGTGTGTGTGTGTATACACATATCTATATACACATACACACACACATATCATAGATATGTGTATAGATATGCGTATACACACACACATATACATGTGTATACACACAAACACATATATATCTATCCACACACACGTGTGTGTGTAGACATACACTCACATATAGATGTGTGTGTGTTTGTCTATATGTATGTGTGTGTGTGTACATATATGTCTATATGTATATATATCTATATGTGTGTGTGTTTTCGAGGAGATGAAAAAACATTGTTCGACTAAAAAGAGTTTAAAGTAACATTATTAAATAATGTAGAACCTTACAAATGTATTAGAAAAGTGAATTGAAAAAAATGTTCCTCGGAAAAACTTGAAGTTTTCTTGTTGAAATTGAGTTTTGAATGTAAAAATTTCAAGATTTCATATATTGTAAAAATTGGTATTGAAATATATCATATATTTAGTTTTAAAAATGCTTAAATTCCACTTGTTTGAATGTGGTTATGTCTTTCTTTTTCTAGGTAAATGTTAGGACCATAAATCATCTGAACTTGTACAAGATCTAAAACTAAATTCATTTGAATGAAAAAAAAAATCATATCATAAACACAAGGGAAAATTTTTTATAAAGGTAGTGGAAGTCTGGTAACGAATAAAGAGGGCGAAAAAGTGTTCAAGTACAAAATTATGAAGCAGATGACTTTTTTGAAAGTGGATTTTTTTGGCTGTTAGATTTAAGTAATATAAAAATAAAGTCAGTTCAAAGTTTTTAATCAAAAATAAAAAATGTATATTGGTATTTTTATTCATCATATCTAAGTAGTAAAATTAATTTCTTCTAAATTTCAATTTAGAGTGTTCGGGCAAAAATTATGAACAAGATAATTTTTTAAAAATCTATCTTTTTTGGCTAGCCAATTGCAACCAAAATCAAAATGAAATCAATTTTTTGAAAATTTCTAAATATTAGATTTTTTAATCCAAAATAAAAATACATTGCCATTTTTATTTATGTTGTTAAAGTTATAAAATCAAATTCTTCTTAATTTTTGTTCAAAAGTCTGGGCACAAAATTATGAAGGTAGTGATTTTATGAAGATGGACTTTTTTTTTTCTTCTAATAACTAGTTCCAATCAAAATCAAAACTAAATAGATTTTCTGAAATTGACAAAAGTAAAAATTCAGAAAAATGTATTTCTCTACCTTGGAAAGATGTATAAACTATCATTCTATTTTAATATTAATCGAAAATTTTTTATATTCAAGCATGTATTTGTGATGCCCTTTATAAGAATTATGCAAAAGTTTCGTCCTCTGTATTAATTACAAAACTTCCACCACCCTTATAAGAAGTTTTCCCTGAACGCAAAAGAATGCCTATCAACTATCGCATATTAATTAAAAAATTTGAAGCTATTGCCATGTATTCAAAATAATGTTATAATAACTATTAGTATAACTTATTTCAAAATTCATTACAAATTTGTTTTAAATGTATGGCTACATTATTTGATATATTAAGTACTAAAATGCCAAAATAGCTCTGTTTGAAATTTTTTTTGAATTAAGTATTTTACCGTTAATTCTATCTCACATAGTATCGATCACAAAAAATACTACTGTATTATTTTCAACTAGTTTGGCCAGCTATTCCTCTTACAAGAAAAAAAAAATGGAAAACTAGTTTGTCTAAAGATTGAACAAATTCCATCAATGGATTATTCTTACTCCTATCATGAGCACCTGTGCTGCATTTCTAGAGGTTTGTCTGACCACCTCATTATATCCCCTCAAACACAACACTCTTTTGCACCTCACATGTGGGAAGTTGGCAGTGGACTACTACGTAGGGGTACCATGAGTGACCACTGACCGTATCTTGTTTTGACTCGAAAATTAGCTCTCCACCAAGTTTGTTTCAGATTCTACTAACACAGTATATAATACTTGTTTATGTATGGATTTGCAGCCTCATTTGGTTTTTACACACACAATACATATATATATATATATATATATATATCAATTTTTCAGTTATATCCAACCTTGTTGCCATAAACAAAACCCTACTCCTCCTATCCATTCTCTTTCAGTTTCAGTCTTTTTGAGTCTCACTCAAACCCTTTTTGATTCAATCAGACTTCACCCCCAAGGTAACCTCCTCATCTTCTAAGCCCCCCTCCCCCAACACAATACAGGGATTGATACACCACAAAACGGATTGCAAACAAAACAGCAGCCTATCCCCCAACAAACACACACACAACACACACTTAAATTGCATCACTACCCCCACACCCCAACATCCTCTGAATTTGCTATCCCACCTTTTCCCCCCATTCAAAAAGTTATAAAAAAAAAAAAAAAATTGAATTTGACAAAAATTCCCAATTGACCTCTCCAAAATTCACAAATGTGTTTCCTCTTTCTAAACTTTTGCCCTCTATCTATTCTCTCACACAAAATCTGTATTATTATTATTATTATTCGTTAATTAAATCTCTTTACCCTTTCTCACCCAATTCTCATTATTCTTTATTATCTGGTGGGTTATTAATTGCCACTCCTATTTAGCTTCTGCTCCTTTTTCTTCTTCTTCTTCTTCTTCTTCATTAGATTAGATGTATAAAAAATATATCATCAGTAGTTAGTTGCTGATAGAGGAGGAGCAGTATTAGTATTAATCAACACATTTGTTCTTTTGAATTTAATCTCACAAACTTTTTTGTGAAAACCCCAACAAGTTTTCTCTTCAATTCAATGCAAGTCCTTGATGATCCCCCATGTTAGCTAATCCCCTCTCCGATCTCCACTTCTCCATGGCCTCCGACCCACAACCCTCCTCCCCTTCTCCGATCCATTCCCCCAAACTCAACAAAATTTCCCAAAATAACATAAAAAATTCTTCAATTAACAAAACCCCACCTCCTCCTCCTCCTCCTCCTCCAAACAATGATACAGTAGTTGTTACTAGTAACAGTAATACTGCTAATAATAACAATCATAATAGTGATAATAGTGGTATAGTTAGGAGAGAGAGGCCTTCGAGGGCATGTACGCAGAGGGCGGTGGCCAGGATGCAGGCTGCTGCGGCAGCGGAGGCTGCTGCTGCCGCGGCCGAGAAGAAGCGGAAGAAGGCCTCTTTGAGGAGGGAGAGGCTCACGGCCCGGTTGCTCAGGGAGGAAGTGGAGGACCACGAGGACGGGGAGGACGAAGAGGAGGAGGGAGAGGAAGAGCAGGAAGACGAGGACTTGCCTTCTGGATCATCCAGGAATCAGCAATGTAGTAAAATTGTAACCCCGTTAGTGGGGGAGCCGGAGTCCTCGCAGTTGCCGCGGTGGACCATTCGTGGGATGTGGCAGTTGGCTTCTATCTTGAATTTCTTGAATGTATGTCAACTTTTGCAAAGTTTAGTTTTTTCTTCCCTTTTTGGGAAAAAAAGATTGGATTTTTTATACTGGAAGTGAAATTTTGTGTTTTTTGGGATAATGGGTTTTGGTTTTCTTGTATTGATAATAATGTGTTTTCTTGCTTTTTTTCTTGTTTAGGTTTTTAGGCATTTGTTGAATATTAAGGTGGAGTTCTCAGTGGAGGAATTCGAAACAGCTCTGATTATGCCTAACAATACGCTTGGGGAGATTCATATTCCATTGTTGAAGGTTGGTGCATTTTGTTTTTGAAGTGAAAAGTTTCTCTCTTTTGGACGACTTGAACTTTAGCATGAATTTCTGGGAATCTTGGCACTTGTTTTGCGGAGATTTGCTACTTCTTTTTTTTAACTCTGGTAACATTTAGAAGCATAATTTCATTTTTGTGGTGTCTTTGGGGTTCTGCATTTACTTTTTGAAATGCATTACACTACCTCTAGATTTTCTTTGGATGAAAATTTTCTTTGGTGGAATGTAATGTTGCATAATTCGTGGCAACATTTCAAAGTGATTGTGTGTGTGTAAAGCTTTCTATATCTGGCTTGGCTTATCAGCAGTGAAAGATCCCTGAAATATGTGTTATTGGATTAATCTGATGGATTGTAGATGCTTCTTTAATTACTTCAATATTGGTTAAATCAATCTATCTCAATCTGGAAGTTGATTGGTTTACTGAACTGTTGTGTTGTGGAGATAAGGCTACCTCTTATCATGTTGCTGTAATGTGTGGCATCAGAGTTGATTGACCTCTGATGTTTATGTCTAGGATTGGACAAACACAAATAAAAGTGCCAGGTGGCTACTAACGCACAGGGAAAAGCACATTTGATAGGAAAGTTAATTCAGTAAATTGGTACATTGTAGTGATTAATGCTGAGAATCTGCTCACAACAACATATTAGAGAGCATAACAACAAAGATCGGAAATTTTTGGTTATGTGTTTTTGTGTGGGAGCAGGAAATCTTCCTGTTTGAAGGGATTGAAATTGTCATTTCAATAGCTCAGGAAGCTCTATGAATAGCTTCTTCAGAGTTGGTTTACTGACAACTTGATAGAGGGAAGATACTTCCTTGATTTTTTTTTTTTTTTGATAGCTGAGGAGCTAGATTTGTCAAGTCTGTTAATTTATGCATGCTGCTCGAATGCCAAGTAATGTTCTTTTTCTTGTCACAAAACAGATCAAAGGAAAACTTCGAGTAGGAGTCAATTTTTGGTCTTGCAGTGAACATGGTGGGCTGAAGTTTGCAATCTATTGAGAATATTGAAATTGTATAGGCTTTTTTGAACATTGAGTTCCACTTATTTAATTTTGTTCTGAATGAGGAGAAGTTAGAGTATACAAATTTTTTTGACAGGTAAAAGCAAAAAATCAAAACCTTAGTATATAAGCTCATTTCAATTTGGGTATCAACTTCTGCTGCTATATTTGTTTTCCTCCAGTAATGGGTTTGGATTCTTAGAAAGTAATTTGTAGCTGTGGGAATTAGATACTTGTTAATGCAGGATCTTTCTAGGTATAGAGCTTAATTGGTTTGCATGTTAGCGGTGTGCTTTGCGATAGGTGTATGCAGAAACCAGAATCTAGAAATTAGAATAGGAAGTGTGATGAGTGTGTGTGTGTGTGTGAGAGAGAGAGAGAGAGAGAGAGAGAGAGAGAGTTATTCTGAAACTTTCTGTTATTCAAGATGCTAATAGATGTACTTATAGTGCAATACTTTGGCAAGTAGGTAGCCTTATTTGAAGCATGGTGGCCAAGGTGGTCAAGCCCGACCCTTGTTTTGCACCTATGGCTGCTACCATGGGGTAAACACAAATATTTCACCAACCAAGGCTGCTACAAACAAGCACACAGTTGACATACAAAGATACACATTGAGATCAGGAAACAAACCACAACTTGAAGTCCCAAATTAATTGTAGACTAAAATATTGTCAGATTAGTGTTTCTTTTGTTCAACTATTTTCATGATTCCGCTATCCTGCCTTACCAGTCAGTTGATATTTACACATACAAGAGATCTAAATGGGCTTAGTTATCCACAGGGTGATTGATTGGAGTTGACTGTTGTCTTGCTTGTTATGTGATTTTTACTGGATTCTTTGGTCCATTTGTGATGTATAGACCTTTAATGTAATTGGCATCAGATTTGTTATCTGTTTACTTTTTTGTTTATAGGACCAATTTGGCTATTGTAATGCAGTATCCTGCAGCATCAGGATAATGACTGCCTTTACCATCTTTGGATATTTATGCTGGCATGATTGCAATCAGTTATACTTCTTTCTCCTAGGTTCGGAATTATATACAATGCGGTATAGATTAGAAAGGGTAAAACCTAAGTAAGGATAAGTTGGGAAGGAGCTGGACAATTAAATAACTTGACTGTTCTATAGAAGTCCAGAATGTTATTGTCAGAAAAATTTTACTAGAAAGAAACTACTTGAGTCATAGATGATTGAACAAGCAATAGGGGTACTGATAAAACAAATAAGTGTATGAATAGATGCAAACATAAAGTAAGGAGATGAATTAAATTTAGGCGCATTTATTTGGAGTTCATTGCCAACCACTCTTATGTTTATGTTCTACTTATTCCTTTGGTTGTGTATGAGCAGCGCATAGAACATTATTGCTATTGTGGCAATGATACAGGGTGAAAGATGAATAAATTTAGAGGGATGTTACATTAGCAGCATACTTCTTGTTACTTCTCAAGCTATAAAGACTCCAACATGAGATCAGAACTTGAAATCATGAAGTGAGATGCAACTGTATTTTAATCTACAAACAAGTGCATAATGCTAGATCTTGCCTAGCTCAAAAGTCCTGTGTTGGTTTTGTCGTTTAAATAGTTGTTCCTGGTTAAAATATCACTGGTTTCTGACTCTTCAAGGATTTCTTTTCTTGTCAGTTGTTCTTTAATTGTAGATTTTCTTAATCCTTTTTTCTGGCAGCATTCTGCCTTGATTCCTAAAGGCGTCTTCAAAAGCTCTGCTCCTTGATACAAATGGATTTATTGTTTGACAAGTATTAATTGGTGCAGATAAATTATTTTTCAAAATCAAATGTATACGAGTCACAACTTGAATTTACTTTTATCATGAAATGCATTGTATTGTTGGTGAAATCATGTCGGTAATTTGTACTTACTACTTCATTATTTCATTTCCTCAGGCGATACCTCCTGTAACTCGAATGGCCCTTGGACACACTACATGGGTTACTGTATTGTGCAGAAAATTACGTGATTGGTGGCTTTGGGTAATCTGGTTTTAGTTGCTTGAGCTATTTCACATGGTGAAAGTTGATATTTCCTTCCTTTTTTGACATCTGAACCACATTATTTCATCCCAGGTCGCAGAAGGAGAGCTACCTATTGTTGCATCTCATGGGTAAGCAACTATTCATCTTAAAGAAACCGTTGGTTATGGGAATTTTTTTGCTTATTTATGGTTGTGAAAGAACCATGCTGCATGTGCTTAGATGTAATCTTCATCGCTTTCTAGGGCTGAAATTGAAGCATATAATGCTTTAGATCCTGCTGTTCGTGTGGTGATACTGAAAGCACTATGTGATATTCGTGTTGAGGTAACATTATTGCTGGTTGACATTCCTTTTCTGATTTCTGCTGATTAGTATTGGATTCCCTTGATATCTTCGCAAGTTCCCAGCTTTTGAGAGTTCGCTTTATACTTTTTGTTGTTCTTAATCAATTGAGTTATTTGCATACAAGTTCAGTCATCTTTAGTGGTAGCTATTCACCACTGCTTCAAAGGTGCACTTTTATGTTCTGCATTTTGGATTAACATCTTGTGATGCTGGGAATGCCTGCTTTCGTCAGATGATTGACTAACAATTTCTATTCTTATTGTCTTGGAGAAAAGAAAACAGAACTGTTAAAGTAGTAAGTTTGCACAAACCATATGAATTATGGATATCACAAAAGCTGAGTGGTCCTTCAAAATTAGGATGCAATGCTAAGAAATAGGCAGTACAAGGAGCATATTAACATCTTTTTTGTGATTAGTGTCTGCCTATCATTCCGTAAGTTTGATGTTTTCTGTTCCTGTACGTTCTAAGTGATTGTTGGTTTATTTTCAGCAAGAAGATGTCCGGAACTATATAGACAACTCGTTGAAGCATGGTGTCCATGTTTCAGCATTTCGCAAAGAACGTGTTGGTGGTGATTCTTATGGGATCTCTTATTGGTAATGTACTTTTCTTTGCACTTCCTTAATATAGAAACATAAAGAAATAGAATTACACATAATTTGTTTTGGTTTGGGTACTCATAATCGTTTTATTTGTCTTTTGTAATTTTTATTCATTCATGTGTATCAGAGTCTTGTTAGCAGCATTCTTCTTGCATGTAGGTATGAAGATGATTCTATGGTTGGTCATCGACTATATCGAGAGATTAGAAAAGTTGAGGTGAAGAAAGGAAAGGGAAGAAAAATACCGCCCATTCCTAATTCATCTTACCAGTGGGAGACAGTTGCAACCAATTTTGATGAATTTCAAGATGTTGCTGTGAGTTATTTGTTACAGTCATCTTTTGTCCCCTACTTTAGTTTTTGCACAAATTCCTAAGCCATTACATTTTGATTTTGAGGTTTGGGCCTATTATGAGCACATCTTGCATATTTTGAGCCTGTGTTTATTGGTCCTTGTATTGCTTCTCATATAAACAAATACGTGCCCCTATTTCTTGATTCCTTATCTTTTGACATGTTCTTATTTTTGTTGGCTTCGAGGAGTCAGTGTACAGAAGATGCCCAAATTTCATTAGTAATAACATTCAAGCATACGGTTCTGTTCTTCTTATTCACAGTCTGCTTAAGTTGTTTCTTTCTCTGCAAACTGTAAATCGTAAGGTTGTGGAATATATTTAGTTGCTAGAAAAACTTTTAATTCATGCATGGACTCGCTTTCCAGTAGACATAGTGACTTAGAAAAATCTGAATCCAGAACTTAAGAATATTGTTAAGCTAGGCAGTCTGACTAAAATTGCTCTCGGTTTTACATCATTTGGCTGTTTATGTGGAGCACTAGATGTTATGGCAATAAATGAAGTCTACATTATCCCCAGGTATATGGAAAGCCTGTGTTATTGAAGCATTGGGATTTTGGGTTCTGGTCTGAGACTTGAAATTTATCCTGAAAGTGTTTGAATTGGAATACGTTTACCTCACAGGAAGACAAAATGAAATGATATATGAAACTATAGGATTGAAATTTTGATAAGAGTGAGATGCTTGGAAGCAATTTCGTTATTTTTTGGGAAATGAAAATTTCTATAAGGATAATAAGAAATGTGATAAAACAATTGGAAAGGTGAGGATGACCATTGAAAATCCTAATGACACTTTTTTCGGTGGCACTTGAAAATACCATTGATTTAGGAATTTGAGAGTCTACTGGAACTATAATTTCATACGAAAATAAGCAAAAGAACATCTAAAACTCCAAATCCTTGGGTTCCTATATAAATAATGCAATTTCAGGAATAAATGACATTAAGACATCCTGATGTTGTTTCCTATTATTCCAGTTACAAACATTCTTTCTTTATAAATCTATATTGAAGAAAGAAGATAATTTAACATAGAACCATTAAGTTCACCAACTCTAATTAAAGACTTCAGTCACCAGCACCTGCATTACCTTTGGCAGCTTCTCCAGGTCTTCCTCCAACTTTCATAAACCTCCAACTAGAAACCCATATGCGCCATGTCGAGATCCACCTTCGAAGTCTTGCCTGTAAATTTTTTAAATGCATCTGTGACAAGTGTCTATTAATTGTATGGACTTGCTGGGGAGGTGAGCTTAGTATCCTGATTTAAAAGGGTGGTTTCTACATTTTAGATAAACACCATTGAGGTCAATCTAATTTGCACATGACTTAATAAGTAAAATGACATGTGTATCCTAAACGAACTACTTAAGTTTTTTAGTTTACACTCAGTGTTGTGTCTTGGAAGGACTCTCCAAATGATCGATTAAGAGATGGAAGACTGCAATGATAGCATTCACCAAATCAATTGAAATGTGAAGACGTGCAGAAAACGAAGGTCGCAATATGCATTAAACTGTGGATAAAGAGAGCTAAAGATGTACCAAAGACAAATCCCAAGCTAGTGTTAGGAATAGGAAATGTTTGAACAGATTGATGAAGTTGAAAAAAACTAATTTCAAGAGCATGTGATCTGTTTACAATGTGCTATTGGTAGACTTGTTGAACTGCCATAAAACACTGTAAGAAAGATGAAAATAATATATAATCTCTTCTACATTTACATGCCTTTATGTTACAGTGGTTTTCTTATTCATGCAAGAAAGCTTGTGTTTTTGTTGGCCATCTTGTTATGCTGATTCCATTCTCAATTTGGAAAAGCTTAAGAGGACCAGATCTTTCCTCTTATGATTCATTTTCGTAAGAGGAATTTGCTTCCTACATAACTTCCATGTAGTCTTGGGAAGAAGGAACTACAGATAACCTGAGCAAGTGCTTTAGCAACGAGAGGAGCTCTAAAGACCTTGCTGCCTTAACTTTTTTTTTTTTTTTTAACTTGCATCATGTGTGGTCGTAAACTGAGAGCCGATGACATTTTTGGTCGTTACATCTGCTTAGGTAATTTAATGAACAATGTGGTGAAGTTGACTGATGTGGATTCTAGTATATACAGGTGGTTAGGTCTCTAATCTGGCTTTCATTAGTACATATATACAGGCTGGTGAAGCTTGTCTTACCTATATGCACTATGGCTGTGGAGATTTTTTTTTTTTTTTTTGAGGGGGTTCGAACCTCGGTCTCTAGAAATACTTGGGGTTTTGAAATTTAAGTCTCTGAAGGTTTTGTATAATTGATGAAAAGAAGGAAACTTTTTGGGTAGACTGGTAGATCCTGGGAGGATCATTTTGTGAATTTGATACTGAAAAGTGCTTATTTGCAGAATGCAAGATGGCTTCTATTTGGGGATGGGACTAAAGCAGGATCTTAGTTTTGCTGGTTCTTTAGTAATTTGTATTTTTGTTTGGATCCTGCAATTCCAAACCCAGGTTGAAGCCTTCTGTATGAGAGTTAAATCCTTTCTGCTCATGTTAACTGGTCTTATTTTATGTTCGTGGCAGATCTGTGGATTTTCAAAGGCATAGAACCTCACCTATCTAATGGAGAAGAGATATGTAAAATGAATGTGGATTAAATTCATTATTTTTGCAAGAATTTGGTGTAGTAGGAGATTGATTTTCATATTCCTTTAGAAATAATTAGAATATTAAGATAGGTTGAGAGTTGCTGATTAAATTAGCTATTTTACTAAACTTTTGGTTACCCCGTAAAAACTGGTTCGACATTTCCTACAGAAGGTCTGTGTTCTGTCCATATTCATCTCTGTTGGGAAGCAGGTATGACGTTGGAAATAGCTGGATACAAATATATAGAAATTGTAAAATGCAGAAATGAGTTAGGAACTATGTTACTAAGACTTTTCATTTGACCGTAAAGCATCCGCGTCTTCATGACACGACATGATAGAAGTGTGAATCAAAATACATGCCAGATCTGGTCCAATTTAATCGAGTAAGTTGAATTTGAAGATAGTCTCCTGTTGATGCTAATCTGGTCAAATTTAATTGTGTATGTTGACTTCGAGAAAGAGCTCCAATGGATGCTAACATGCCCGATAATTTCAACCCCACAGATGTTGGTGGTGAAGGGGAATGAAAGGAAGATAAAAAGATGGCTCTATGTGGGGTTAGTTGCAGTCCTTGCTAACTGGGTTTTGAAAATAGATTGAAACCTGATGAATGAACATTTGCCCATAGCCTGATAAAGATTCCCATTCAGCCAACAGCTTCTGTGTTAATGTTGTTTTTTAACAGAAAAAGAACCAGGGAAAGAGATGAGACAGGTTGTGGGTGTGGTGAGTGAGGTGAAAGTCAACATTGCACAATTTAGAGAAGTATAAAGACAATAACTAAGGCCAGATAAGCACGTGATAGGCTAGGGATAACGACAGTGGAAGTAATCTAATTAGACCACCTCTCGGTGATATTTAAAGCATAACAGGCAGCATTAATTCTTTCATATGTCTGGGCAATTTTCAAAACTGATAGTTACTTATCAGTCATGTACAAGTTCATATCAGTCTGAAATATTACTTATTTCTAATACCTTGAAATAGTTAAACGAGTTTTCTATACAAAGTCTTTGTGTTAAAAGTTTTTATATAATATGGAACAATAAATGCTGTGCACAAAGAATTTAAAACTATTTTGTCAATAAAGTATGATGAAAAATATTATGAATATATGTTAAAGAACCTAATCTAGAAAAAGATACATATATTAAATAGCATATTCCGGTACTGATGTGCAAGTCTTGGACAGATTCCCTGAATCCAAATTTTAGAAAAACAGCAAGTAACATTTAGACACATAGAAATTCTTACCCGCATTTGTGGAACACATGTTAGAAGAAGTGGGAGACTTAGCAAGAATCCTTTTAGATCCGTAAGGAATATCTTGGATGCATATTAAATATACAATGTGAAGTATCATAAATCCTACAACATATTTGTGTGATTCCCTCTATCCCAGTTTATTTGTCATTGTCAAAATTGCACTAGTTTAAGCAAATTTAAATTTGGCCAAGACCCCTTCATTTCACAATATAAAGTTTCTTTCGTTAGTTATAGGTTTAAGGGTTTAATTATTGCTTAAAATTCTTTCTTTGGAAATTGTGTAGGATTAGGATGGAAATTAATTTTTACTGCTTTGACTTTTTAAATCATGAAAGTATTTTTTGATGGACCAAAAAAGTAAATAAGGTGACCGAGGGACTGTCTTTTAAATTTTTAAAGGACTCTTGAATATATATATGAAATATGTATGCTAAAACTTCAGCAGTCCTTTAAATAACATAGATGCATTTATGAAAATTTTCACAACCGTGGTATTACTCAACTCTCTTAGACTAGTTACAGCTTCTTGCATGTTAGTTTTTCTCTTAGCCTGTTTTGGGATCACTTAAATATCTGAATTAGTTTTACAGAAACTTTGATTCATATCAATGATGAGTGACATTAGAATGAAAAGATGCTATTTCTGTTCTTTCTGTTTGCAAGGCGGACTATATATTGATAGATAGAAGAGAAGAGTGTGCCGCTCAAGCTTAATCTAGAAGATGTATACCTAAAATGGTTTAAGTCATTACAAAAGCGTGCATAAGTGCCCATATGAGGAACTAGCGAAAGTTCCACCCTCTTGTATGAATTAGTAAAGTTCCACTGCACCTAATAAAAATTTCTGTTGATGTTATACTGAACATCTATTATAGCTTCTGAACTTTTTTGAGTACATAACCAGCTTCTTGTGAACTTTATTAGAAGCATGTTTGCTTTTTGGATTGTTCAAGTTTATTTCAACGTTGACTAGTAAAAATCTGGAAAAAGGAAACTGCGAAGTGGGGCCATGGCTGAGTGCGCTTCTTTATATGTTCTTTCAAGTTCATTTATAGCAGATGATATCAGTTTTATTCTGTTCCCCTTCCTTTCCTTTTTGAATTCTTAAATTTTTTATTCAATGATGGGCTTGTTTTTAGAGTTCATACATCCTATGCTCAAGATGAATGTGACTCGACCCAAAATGTGGCTTCAGCTAAACAACTTTCTAGTCTAAACTTTCCGGCCTTTCTTTTGGATATGAAGAATTTGAATATTTTGTATGCAGGAAAAGCTATTTTTGAGTAAAAATAGAACAGAGGCTTCTCTTGGAAAGAAGTTGAAAAACGACATCCTTCCTGAGATTGAAAAGGTCCACAAGGTAGTTTACCATTTATTGACCGAATATGGACTTGCAATATATCTTATTCGGACATTTTCTGTATCAATTCAGACATTATGGTTTCGTCAGTTACTTGTGTCTATCCTCTCCCAAAAGCATTATTATTTATTATCTGATAGAGATAAAATGCCTGTAATGATAATGATGACGATCCGAGATAATGGTAATAATAGTTGTGGTATTGAAGCCGAATACTGTCTTATGGATATAGTAGAGCTAATCTCTTTGGAGGATTGACTCTGAATGTGTTTTGCGTTCAGAGGAAAGAGAGGCTGTTGAAGAAGCAACATAGGCAAGCTCTTATGCTTGATAATATGATGAACATGGATGGACTTGCTGCTGGCCGTTCCCTTCGTGATAGAAAACCTGTCACGTACACTTTTGGTAAGACACACAAATTTTCTTGGGGAGTTGTTTTTTCATCCTCTCTTGAAGTTCTTTTTCTTCTTTTTCTTTTTTCATTTGGTATGGCTAATAGTACTGATGAGATATTAGAGAAAATTTCAGGTGCTTTCCATTGGTACTGGAAAAGGAATTTATTTGCAGCATTTGCCTAAGAAAAAGGAGAAAATGCCATATTCCTTTTAACTTGAAATGAGTCAAATAATGTGCCATTTTTAATGGTTCTATGAGGTGCACAGATTGTATTTATTGGGTTGATAATTGCATGGAGAAAGCATATCCACATGCTGTGTAAAATTACTTGTCTGGCACTATTGCAACTTGCAAGATTAGCCCTTTTCTGTGGAGCTGTTGCATAAGTATAAATGTGAAAATTTTGCTTTGGGCGTGTAATCTAGGCATCTTTCAGAGCAGAAATAATTAATGTAGAACTAGCTAACCTGGATAGACTTGAAAAGCCTTTCGACGTTGATTGAGAAAGCAGAGTAGTTTGCTCAGTTTCCCAATCTTAGATATGCTATTGATGTACTATATGTTCAAAGAGAATTGATACTTTTTAATTGAGGTTAATATTTTTTTATTCTAAGTATGAAAAGAGTCAAGGATATATATATATATATGTATATATATATAGACACACACATACATGCATACATACATACATACATACATACATACATACATACATACATACATATATGTATATGTATATGTATACGTATACGTACGTATACATATACATATACATATATGTATGTATGTATGTATATGGTGATTCTTTAGCTTGCTCCCAACAATGCATGGGGAAAAGGACAAATTTTCTTTCACAATTTTGTATGAAGCATTTATTGTCAAATTATGAACCTAAAATTGTAATTGTGTGGTTTCTGGTGCATTCATGAAGTAATGGGGGTCACTTTTCAAAATTTCCTACACAATTTGATGATACAAGTTGACAGAGTTCTTATTTCAGTCATAATATGAATCCCAGATGCATTGCCTTCTGTAATTATGAATCTCAAGATGTTCATGTTGACTTAAATAATTCCTGAACTGCTGATGCATAGATTCCCAGGCTAGGCATCTTGATTATTCAATGATTCCGAAGTGGTGGAAAACTTCAAAAACAATTAACGTGGTCCTTGAAGGACATACATAGGATGGTTGACAGCAGGTGGGGAAACTTACCTTAGATTTAGTTTAAGTATGTATGTGTAGAAATCTGCATTTGGTAGAGATTTAATAGCCAAAGAAGACATAGTTGTCTTTCCCTCCACGTCCACATTTTCCCTTTTTAATGATTTCCTCATTTTCATCTTCCTAGCTTCTCAAGAAGAGATGCTTTTTGCCCTGCCGCTATGAAATGGAACATATTATACAGAATCTTGAAAAGGTGATGAGAGCCAGGCCAACCAAAAACATTTTTAATTGGTGGGCCGGGAGGTTGGGATGGGGAGTTCTAAAGGAAGAATCATTTTAAGAGAATGGTAGCATCAAGCGAAACTAAATTGCCTAGTTTACTGTCTTATAGCATATTAAGGTGGAAGCTGTCTAACAAGTTCTCGATTCTTCACATCTCTGAGATTTACTGCATTTTTCTCTACTCCAATGTTTTAGATGGTTTTAGTTAAATGGTTGGTGTTAGGTCAATTTCTGTTTTTGAGTTTGTGCTTTCCAGAATTGTTATCTTCTGGGATGAATGAACCTGCATATCCCTGTTATGATGTGTTTTAAGTATTTTTGATGGCGCGCCCACTACAGCTTTTTTTATCTCTAGCAAGGTCAAATTTTGAATATCTAATTGTTGTATTGCATGAATTTTGCAGATGATTATGATAGATCAATCAATGAGGCTATCAAAATAACCAAGTATGGGACTTGCCAGTTTGAAACTCCATGTCTGTTTTTGATTCTTTCTTTAACACATCTAATTCTATGTTTTGCTTTGCTTTCACATCAGGAAGCACCAATCTTCCCCAGAGCATGCCAACACAAGAAGAGAAGCTGGTATTAGAATGGAAGCCTCTACAAATGGTAGATGGGGTGGTCCTTCGCAACCTTTTAGTGCACTGTCTCCAAAATCGCCGGATTATGATGGATTCTTCGATGATAATAGAGCAGATCAAATGGATAGGAGGTATTTGCTGCTTTGTTTTAATTTCTTTGGTTATTGATGTTTACACAACAGCATGCAAACACGTGTTTTTAATGGTTCTACACTGATAATCTTGCGGTGTACAGCAATCGTCGAAGGCAGAGACCTCAGCGGTATTCGGCAAAAGAGTTTGTTGAAGCGGTTTCAGATAATGAAGCAGACTTTGATAGTGATGATGATATTGTTGGTGAAGTGATATATGATGATGAATATTTAAGACGGAAACAAAGGAGGAAAATATCCAGCAGCTCAGAAGGAGATGATGAGTATCATTGGGATGATGACAATCCTGAAGAGGAGGAAGAAGAAGATGAAGACGACGACGATGATTCACTAAGTGCAAGCGAGGAGAGTGATGGGCCCCAGAAATTTAAGAAATTGCCAGGCCGCACTAGGAGGGAAACTAAATTGAGGTCAGTTGATGAGCTCCAGCTAGGTCTTAGGCGCAGTAAAAGGTCAACCAGGAACCGTATTAATTATCGTCAGTATGAACTATCAGAATCAGAACCTGAGTCAATGAAACCTGGGAAGTCAAATGCATCAGAGCACTCAAATGAAAGTGATAATGCAGAAGAGTTTTCAATAGTAAGTCAAGATTCTGAGGAAAATCCAGATAACCAGGAAATGAATGTTGATCAACCTGTGAAGGATGTGGAGACTGAGACAGTCAAGAAAGAGGAAAACAATCTACCAGAGCAAGCAAATAGTCCACCCCAAGATAAAGGCAATGGTGTGCAGAAAAGGCGTTTTCTTGATCTAAATGAGCTCGCCCCTGGTTCTGGCTTTGATGATGGTCCCAACTCGATGATGAAAGATGAAGATGCCAACAACTTCTGAGGTGTCTGTCTCCTCCAGAAAGAAGAATTTTAGTTTTCTCTTGGAGAAGCTGATTGTATGATAGATGTAGATTGTGGCAAGTCCACTCCGCGAGGGAAGAATAATTAGAGGTTCTTCCTCGGGAATTTTTAAGCAACTGCCACCCGAATGCTGTTAGTCATGTATTCCTGCTGGGAACAACGTGATGCTGAGAAAAATTATGTAGATTTGAGTAGTCAATTTTTTAGAATGCCTATATTCCAGAAAACGAATGGGATATGGATGAGAAGTTTGTCCGGAATTCTGTACTATTTCTTATCCAGTCAGTATACAATAGCCTTTTGAACTAATATTTGTAATGGAAGGATTTGGCATTTAGGTAGGTTAGGCCATTTTCATCACCTCTGTGCTTGATAGTTCTGAAGAATGGGGTCTCTACTTGTATACTCTTTTGGTCTGTTGACAATTTATTCTGTGTTATAGGATATGAGTTCCCATCTAATCTTGTTGAGATAGTATGCTTCTCTTTTAGGCCTTTTTGATTCTTCAGCGACATCTTGAATACAACTTTAGCGCCGATGAAAATAATTGTGCCGATGAAAATAATTGTGACTCTTAATACAAGGTGAACAACGCACAACAACAACAACAAAAAAATAATAAAAAAAAATCCAAAAAAAGAAAAACCAGAAAAAACCAAGTTTTGATGATGCATTCTGTTAACTTGTGCAAATTTTCTGCTGTAGAATATGTTTCAACTAGAAATTAACCCTGTATAATGACACACTGAAATCCAAAATCAGTACCATTTCCATCTTATAAATATAGAAACTAACCAACCAACCTGTGTTTCAACTTGAGTAAATGAGCACTCTGCTAAATTTGTTTTCAGACAAGCAGAATATTATATTGAACAGCAAAATAAAGCATATAAAGTTGCAGATGATCCCTGTAGCAAGATGTGGTAACAACCACAAAACAAAGCAGGATAAACGGAGCACAATTCAACAATAGAAGCAACCCAATTTGGTTCATCGAGTTGCAGTCTGCTTAAATTGAGCTTTACTTTTGCTGGTCTCTTGAATCTTTCCGTTGCTTATTTTTGTTGGCTGCTATCTTGTCATTTTCCTGGCTCCTTGTCCTTTGATTCCTCGCGCTCATTCTCCTTCTTTTTCTTGAAAACTAAAGGGAAGGGCATCGTGGCAAGACCCAACACTGACAGCCGGAGTTGGTGGAACACTGAATAGGGAGTCAAGTACTTGCGAAGTAGGACCCGTAGAAACACCTTGTTGCACTCATTCTCTTTCAGTTTCTCCTTTGCTTCCTGTTTTTCCTTTGCTGCCTGAAGAGCTTGAATCAGACTTAGGAGGCTGCTCTCTGCATCTTGGTTGGGAGATTTTGGCATGAGGTTCTCTGCAACATCTGCTGGTGTAATCTTGGTCACTTCCATCAAGTTCCTAATTGAATGGAACAAGGGATGTGCTTCAATTTGCAAATAGTTCTTTGCAAGAACCTTAAATGCCCCAAAACTACAGTAAGAGAGCTCGATATGCTTGTCCATTCTACCCCTTCTTGTGAGAGCCGGATCCAGCTTATCAACATGATTAGTGGTGAAGACGATGATTCGCTCACCACCACAAGCAGACCAAAGCCCATCAATGAAATTCAGCAGCCCTGAGAGGGTGATTTTGCTTCCAGTACTCTCTCCCTTCTTTTGGGAACTTGGTAATTTGTTGACATTTGCTTTCTGTTTTTCCAAAGGGTTGTCTTTATTCTTCTTCCTTTGCCCTGTAAGATCAAGCGAACAATCGATATCCTCTATGACAATAATGGACTTACCTGTTGTCTCAGTGAGAAGCCTCCTGAGTTCAGTATTGTCCTTGACTGAAGTAAGCTCCAGATCATAAATGTCATACTCCAACAAATTAGCCATTGCAGCAATCATGGTTGACTTTCCAGTGCCCGGAGGACCATGGAGGAGATATCCCCTCTTCCACGCCTTGCCAATTCTAGCATAGAAGTCCTTACTCTCTTTGAAGGTCAGAAGATCCTTGATGATTTCTTCCTTCTTCTGTGGCTCCATCGCCATTGTCTCAAATGTAGCTGGATGCTCGAACAGGATATAGCTCCAGCTTGATCTGTGATGGCCATTGGTGAAAAGTTTCCTCTGCTTGTTCCTTTGGCGAATTTCTTTCCCCGTCTTGATGACATGGCTCAGATATGGTCCAAAAATAAACTCTCGATAGCGTTTATGGAACACCAGCTTGTAATATCTCCTTTCTGATTCCGGGTAGCTATAGTAATGCATCAACATTCCAGCTCCTTGAGGTGCTCTAGATTTGCCAGAAATCCAGGTCACTTGGACTCCTTGAAACTCATCGATAACTTTCTCATTTTCATCCATGGTGAAAACTATTTTATTGCAATCTTTCAGCATCTCAGCTTTAAGTTTCTTGACAGTTTTCGGGGAATTGATGCTAAGGTATGCATCAACAGTAGGATAGGCTTCATGAGGCCTGAGGTTGCTGCCAATAAACTCATGGATGGAAACTTGAATATTAGGATAAAAGTATCTATCCAACTTTAGTATGAATGTCATGAGACGTCGATATAGCTCCGGTGGACAGAACCGGCGGATCATGTCCAAAATGAAGAAGAAACTGAGGATGGTTGAAGCAGCACCTGCCCACTGCTCCGGAATTCTCACTGGTGGCATCATTCTTGAGCTTTCCTTCTTTACCAGCTTGTTCTTTTCTTCTTTTTAAATGTTAGTTACCTCTGTGACTTCTTTAACTTTGGTAGTCAATAGATATATAACAATGCAACAGAAAGAGATTGACTAAATCTGTACCAAGCAAAGGGAAAATCCAATAAGCAAACTATGTGTGAGCAGTCAAAGAAGACTTCAAATAAAAGATGGAGCTGTACTCTTGGATCAGAGTTATGTACTGTTTCATTTAAAAGGCTCTGAGAGACGACAAACTTGTTCTAGTAATCCCAAGGTTCCAAGGGAGGTGAGTGTAATTTTTGAAGCCTGAGGGGAGCTAGATGTAATTACAATAAACCTCAAGGGATGTATGTGTAATTATCCGATTTGTTAGAGTAGAAGTTAATTTAATTAGGTATAATTGAACTTTCATAATACAATAATTTCTGCACCTATAATTTCATAAAGCCCATATTTGGATATTACTTTGTGCTTGTATAATCTTCACGTTCCATATATCTTAAAGACAATGTAACAAGCCCATATTACATTATTGTCTTTTTCGTATTGATTAATTCTTATCATCATTTACTTACTTTTCAGTTTCAATTCCACCACAATTAGAGACACAAAGTCATAGTCGGCTGTGAAAATAGGACCATAAAAGAATGCAAAATTCTATTTCAGTTTCTTTAAAGAATTCATGATTTTCAGTTTCGGAATGATTCTTCAGCGGGAGAATCTTACCATTAATATGAAACCTTTTAAAGATGACCTACGTCAGTCTCTGCTAATGTACAGCCAGAAGGATCAGAAAGCACGAAATTCATGATTTCTTATTACTCAGGGATAATTACAAACCTCTCCTGATTTTTTGGTTAAATTCCAGGTACCACCCTCTTACTTTCAGAAATTATATTCACCTTCCCTTGGGGTTTCAACGAAGTGGATGTTGGTTGCTTCAGCTGAGTGTGGTACAACAGTTTATAAATACTTAACTATACTTTTTTTTTTTTTATATATTACCTATAAATATTAACATTTTAAGATATCCATCTTCTAGGAAAAAAGGAATTAACTTGTAATTGAAGGACTATTTTAACATCATACGCACGTCCAAAATTAAACTTTGAAATATAGTTATCGGGTATAATTTAACAGTATAGAGCAATCAATTTGTACGTTCAAATAGAAATAAGGGTTTAGATAATTGGGTTTTTTATTTTACACACGGGATGCATTATATGTCTAGAATGCATATGCATGGCACTAGTAAATAACAAATTTTTAGTTAATTTGTGTCCAATGATGAATCTTGCTAATTTTCTAAGAGTCGGGCAGTGGTTAGGTAATGCAAATAACAAGATTAATTATCAAAATTTGCTTATAATTTATGTTATAGGGACATGGATTTGGAAGGTAAATCAGGGCGATATGTTTATACTTTATATTGGAATTTAAGGGGGGAAAATTGAGTTCAGATGAAATGGTGAGAAATCAGAAAAAAAATATACTGAGATGGAAAATGGTATTTCAACCTACTAGTAATAGTTGATTTGGTAACTAAACAACTATTATGGACTCGTCTTATTACTTCAAGTCCAAGTTTATTGATAAATCATGTATCCATTTTTATTTATTTATTTATTTTTTTGGGTTTGATAGAGAACAGAAAGATATTGATTGAGGGCTGGCAGGAGAATCTGGCAGCAATAGATATATGATACAAATATTAGAGGGTTAGCTGACCAGTAGAAAGGTGATTGAACTAAGATCCTTTGCATGTTGAGCAAGAGCCAACGGAACGGACTTCCACCTTATGCATTGAATTCATCTCCCCTTTAATCTCATCAGCCAAATGGACCAAAATGAATACAAATTCAGCTCGGTACTGCTCAATCGTATTGATTACGTTCAAGGCATCACCTTCCAGGATGCTGTCTACATGTCCATGAGAGCTGTCCTTGCTGCTAATAAATGAATATTGTTTCCTTTAAATGATGATAAGAGTGTTGGTTTTGGATGGGAAATTGAGGATTTTTGGGGGAGGTTTTTGAGGGCCTCTCATAAAAAAATTTTTTTTTTTCTCTAGGAAACAAAGCATACCATGCAATGAAAACCTTTCAAAACCATCTACGCTCCTTTGGTATATAAATCTAATGCATAGTGGCTATCAATCAAATCCAAATTAAAGCATTTTTTTTTTTTTTTTTTTGAGGATCCGAATTAAAGCTTTGAAAGTGGAAACTTGGTGGACAGCACGAGGAAAAGAGCAACAATCAGGACAAAGTAAAATGCGTCATGTGTTGGAGAATGACTGAATGAGATTTACCCCACCCACAACATCAGACGCATTAAAGCGTGAAGTTGAATTGGCTATTCTCCAGGTGGTTAACTACAAAGTGGCCATCACTTTCATTTGCCATAAGGTCCGAAGATCATCTTATTTGAGCAAGTCACTCTCGGTTGCATAATTGCATTGCATGCTCAAAAGCCACCAACCAAAAATAAAAAAGAACTACTTCCATCTTATGCCTCTCTTATCAGTGGGGAAATTACATGGCACCAACACGTATAATCACGCATATTTATTTCAAATTAATCGTTCTTTGACGTTACAATCTATAATTATGTTACATTTGAACAGATACAAGATTATGTTTGGTTTGGAACACCAGAAAAATTCACATATCTTCAAACAAGGGGAGAAGAAGTTTGAAATTTGAACATTTTTGACATCATAGGCTGTTTAACATTAAAGATTGCCATCGGTGTGTCTGCACGTACATAAAAGTAAATATGTTTAAGTAGAGGGACATGGACCATTCATAAATCTCCTAAAAATGTCTTTTTCTCTATGATGGCTGGACAATGTTTCTCCAGCTAGGCCCTTGAGCTTGAGCACCTTAAGAATATCAGCCGTTGCTACCCCACATGCCCAATATTATCGACTTCTTGTTTTCTTGTAAGAAACAGCAACAAGCTCATAAACAGCATGAATTTCATTTCCAGTACCACCGTCCTTCACACCCCCTTCCCCAACAAAATTCTCAAAGGAAAAAGAACGCAGAAAAACATCAACAGAAATATACCAATCGCCACCATGATAAAAAGGCTGCAAATTAGTTTAAACAAGTCACCGATGACAAAAAATTCCTCTTTAGCCCAAAAAAATGAAACAGAAAAGAGGAGAAGGAAAAGCCATTTTACTACAGGAAAGGAATTGGAACCTTTTTTCTAATTCTGCTGTGATTCTATGGTAAATTATAGACAAGGCGTATAGTAAATGTCAACTGAGATAACTGCATCATCTACGTAACAACAGTCCCCATTACCATCCACCCACACATGAAACTATCCGCCAGACCACACATGAAACTATCCGCCAGAGAGAGAGAGAGAGAGAGAGGGAGGGAGGGAGGGAGAGGGAAAAAATTAATGAATATACAGGGGCTTCTAGACAGCCCCAACATTTCTAAACCATGCCTGCCAAAATTTACAAAACATGATGCTATGATTGCAAAATTTGCTTGCCTAGTCCATCATGAGATTCTTCAGTATACATCATCCGAAAACCTGAGTTTCATCTCATGTTGCAGCATTGAGGCTTCCCTTGCTGTTGCAATTTGCTCCACATGCAGATCATCTGCCTTGGAGACTGATAGTGAGCTGTATAATAATCTTCTATGCATCCAAACTGGCAAAATTTTAAGCTGTGCACATATTCCACTGTCCTGGAGCTATTGAATTTCTCCACCCACATGCCCATACTAACGTCCTCCATCTTGAACAACTGCACATCAAGGAACTTATTAAACAGATTTGCTAGAACTCGTAAAAGTAAAAATGTTTACAGTCAATGCATCAGCTCTATATCCCACTCTTGTGAGCGTGTTGTTTGGGGTGTTTCTGTGTCTGTTGTGATAATGAATGTTTGTGTTTGCATTTGTGTCTGACCCTTTTTCTTTTTTTTTTTTTGAGGGGGGGGGAGGGAAAGACGATATTCTACCCTTAATTTTTGTTTCTCGAAACCAGATACAACAAAGTTTGCAATGTCTGCCGAAATAATGTAGCCTGGTCCATTAGCATAAGGTGGATAAACCTCTTCTGGCCATTCCTACACAATCCAAAGAAACAAAATGGTAATACAAGAAATCTAACCATATACATTTACTTAACAAGTTGACGCAGACAACACAGATCTCAGAAAAAAAGGAGAACCAAGACAGGGCCAGAATTTGATAAAAGTAACAAGGTTTAATGGATCATGATAGACATCTGAAGTTTCCAGGAACAGATTCAAATTTTTTTTTTTAAAATAATAAAAAACACCACCAAAGATCCAGTTGGTTACAATATTTAAGCATCTCCAGAAAGGCTATGTTTAGATGGTTGTTTTTTGAGAATTTTTTTTTAAAAACATAATTGTAGCAGTTTGAAAGATTCTTCTTGGTCATCGCGTATGTGAGACAAAAAAGTGGTTGGAAAATGTGTTTAAAATTTCTAAAAAACATTTTTTTGAAAAAAACAACATCAAACAAACACAGATTTCAACTTTGGAGATGCAAAGCCCTTTAATGCATTCTACACCAATTTATGAAATTTAATTTCTCATTGCTTTAACCAAATAAAATTTGAGATTTCATAGCTGTTAGTCAACCACCAGAGCAATTGCATCAATCTAAGGCCATACAGAACCACAAGATGCTAATTTGAAATAAGGATCAACAATGGCTGAAAATTGTGAGTTCCAAATGATTTCTAATATAGTAGCAATAAGAATGTAAGAGAATCACATGTAAGAAAAATGAAAATAAGATGCTGAAACACACCTTATATGTTACTGCCCATTTACCACTCCGCAGAGG
This sequence comes from Mitragyna speciosa, assembly GCA_024721245.1. Lineage (NCBI taxonomy): Eukaryota > Viridiplantae > Streptophyta > Magnoliopsida > Gentianales > Rubiaceae > Mitragyna > Mitragyna speciosa. Next base: position 458,391 of record CM045573.1, on the reverse strand, counting down.
CTTATGGTAGTAGTTGATATTGCCAATATACAAACTCCTATTCTCAGGAATTTTGTTTGCTTCCTTGAGAACTGTTTCCACTCTCACAAATGTGTCATCATCACACTTCATGATGTACTTTGCAGCAACTTTCCGAACCTAAAAGGGTAACTGATACACTTACTGACTGAAGAGTGAAAATGGAACTTGAATGATTACTCCGTCCTAAAATGCTACTCACCCCATATTCGCAGATGGTAACTGTTTTCAGGACAACAAGGTCATAATGATCCATATATGGAACCATGACAATGTCACCAAAAAACTCAGCTTCCTTCTTTAACTCCACATTCACTTCCTTTCTTGGGTGCTGTCCAGACATCATAATCAAGCAAATCTTAGCACTTTGAGCAAGATTTATTGTAATACGAATTGGATTTCACAACACATACTATAACTGATTCACATACCAGAGCCACAAAAAACCGTGCCACAACATTTGCAGATTTGATAAGCCTATTCTGCATCCATGACTTCCTCACAGCCATGCGCTCAGCGAAATGGTTGCCTGCCGAAAGAATACCAATGAACAGATCAACAGGTCTATTTGGAAGAGGTGGAGCCTTCCATATTGGCGACATATCTAGATGTCTTTGTGGAGCAAAACTAGGATGCGATGTGGGCAAGGAAGCAGCAACTATAGAATAGATGTCAATGTCCCCATTCAAAGTCAATCCAGTTGCATCCTCAAGTGCAAAACCCTATTAACAACAGTAGATGCCCTTATGAATGGCAAAGTTCAACACAAAACCTTTATACAAATGTCACTAACATAAAACTTACCATTCGATAGGGAAATGAGGTTACATGCCTCCCATCCACATTGACATGATAACCCTCCAAGCCAGCACTTACAGTCAATACAAATAGCTTATTCTCTGCAAATGGAAAAGGCCAATCGAAAGAGACCTTCTTTGTTCTTCCTATCAACCGGTTTAACCACCAAGATGCTTTTGATTCCTCAGAGTGATTGTCATTGTCTCTAATCCACTTTTCACATTTCACCTGACCATCAACTGCAAAAACAAAGAGTCCAAATGTGATTTACGCCTAATATCAGTAAATTCATAGATTAACTCAGCATCATCATGATATAAACAGTCTAGCTGTCATATTGATAAAGATAGATTGCCAAACGGCATAAATGGTGTGAATGTACTTTTTTTCTTAAATTTTTTAGTCCTGTTCCTTCATCCATTCTACAGCTGTTAGGAAAACCAAGAAAACAGAATACAAGTCTTCGGAACCCTATTGATCAGAAAATTGAAATCTAATCGATCGAACAACTTTGTAGAGCCAATTGATGATCAATAAACCAATGATCAACTAACAATTTGCAACGTGAAATGCTATTAAGAGGTAGTGATCACCATTGCATAAATTCTCAGTTAAACAGAAGCAACGTAAATAAACTCAGAAATCATAAAATAGGGATCTAAAAAAAAACAAAAATTACAGACCAGTTTCATCATCAGCCGTGGACCTCCATCCTTCACAGCGTTGGGAGGTCCCCCACTGCATCCTATAACAAGTATTGAGTTCAATCACGGGCTTTCCACTCCAATCTCCCTTTAACCTGGGATTAAAATGCAAAATTCTGGGAGGATCCTCTCCATCCACAGCCTTTAAACCCTGCAACTCCATCATAAACTGGGAAACCATTATGTACTGACCATCTTTGAGCAAGGAAATCTTAGTCTCGTGTTCGGGATGAGCTATTTGGGGCTTGGCTACGACTGTAATGTGTGATCCCAAGGTAAGCCCACATGGCAACACCATCAATCTGTCCCTTTTCCCCCAAAATTCATCCCCTGCCATCGATATCGAATGGGGGCAGGAGGAGGAAGCATCTTCTTTTGTCTTATTCTTGTTGTTGGAAGCGACTGGATTATAATAATTATGATTCTCCAATGATTTGGAGGAGAGGTCATCCCAGAGCTTTCCGCCCAACAAGTAAGCCTCTTTTGCAGACTTAAGAAGTAAGTTATCAGTGGTTTCAACATCATCGAAATTGAATTTGAAGGTGGATAACGAATGAGTGAATCTTTGAATTCTCCTTTCAGGTTTGGAATCGTTATTGGTACTAATATTATCATTGGGAGGTCGATGAGAGGTGGTAGTAGGAGCACTAGCACTACTAACATCCAAATGCAAGGGGGGCCGAATTGGGGAGTCGAGCTCTTCAGCCAAGTTCAATCCTTGATTTGAGCGGTGCAAGAAGAATTGACCGCGGCCGTTAAAGCCGGCAGCAGCAGCCTCACCCTCTTCTCGAGAAACAGTTTTGAAAACAAAAGGGGCCTCAAAACTCACCAGAACTATATACAGGATTCCTATCAATATCAACATGTGCACCACCTTTTGCCGACTCAAAGACATGAACAACTCCAACTTTCCTCTCTTCGTCATTATTTTCTTTTTCTTTTCTCTTTTCTGTCTTTAAATTTTGAGGGATTGAAGAAATGAAGAAAGCAGAGCTTCTTCTCTAATTTGCCGGGGTTATCAATGGCATGGGATCATCAGTGTTTCCAGGAGAAGCAAAAAAGAAACTGGGCAAAATCTTAGTAATATTATTAAGTTTGATGAGAAACAGGAAAAATTAAACAGGGCATAGTGGTAGATGGAGGTTGGGGGATTGGTAGGTCATCAACACAAAATTGCAAACTCACTTGAATTCAGAGAGAGAGAGTATGAAGAAGAAGAAGAAGAGAGAGAAGGGGGAACAAAAGCTATGTTTGTGTTGAAGTGTTGGAGGTTTATTGGAGCGGTGGCGAGGATTACAATAACGAGAAGGAAAGCAACTCTCTCTCTCCCTTTCTCTCTCTCACACACATCTTTATAGGTTAGAAGGGAAAAAGATAGTTAATTAAGGAAAATTACTTGCTAATGATTATTAAGGATAATATCATGCTACTGTTTTTTAATGTTACTTAAGATATGGTAATCACTAAAAACTCATATTTATTAATGTTACACTCTTTGTATTATGTTTTAAGTGAAAAAAAAAATGGACCTTCTTTTAAGAGTAATAATGCTTGTTGTTATACATCATAATCACAAATGTCTGATATGAGAAAAAATTGCTTTGTTTGGACTTTTTGGATAATTTTTAATGAATAATATCATTAAAAAAATACAAAAGTCCATTGGAAAAATATATTTAGACAATATTCCAAAATATTATTTTAAGGAAATAACGATGCAAACAAACGTTTTTGTAGTTGAATGTCGTAAAGATTATTTAAACATTAATTTGGTGTACATTTGATGGTTAAAAGGTGTATAACAAAATGAAGAACTAATATTTTAAAATTCTGGTGAGTGGCATTCCAATCTATTTATCCAAAAAAATGGATTATGGTTATGAATTTCTATTCTTCTGCCATTTCTAAGAGAAATTGTACCTTAATTTGTCAAATTTTGAGGTTTTCAAAGCAAAAGATCTTTAGGGTTTAGATTATAAAGTATGATAGAAAATGAAGCAAATGAAATGAATTTTCTTTGACCATCATCGGAGACAATGTCATCGAGAAGAATTGTTGTACGAAACCCAATGCTTTGTTCCTCAGATTTAAAAGGGTACAAAAATTTTAGCATTATATTGGGGGAGTTAGAATTCTTGAATAATATTAAGTTAATTTTACAGGTTAATTGTACATTAATCAAGCTATCACCTAATTACACTTCATACCGTTAACTTAGAAGGGTTAATTTAAGGGCATAGGTGGCATTTTGATATGGAAAGTGTTTTGAAATTCGTTTTTACTAACAAAAATATATGGCGAATAAAATGAAAAACGACAAGAATGGTAAATGCTGTATCATTTTTAGTGACTTTGGTCCGAATAGGTACAAATCTCCAGTTTATTTGTGTCGTCATACGTAGACTCGATTGCTTCGCATTTTTCCTTTTTGGCTTAAACCGCGATTGATCCCTGCCTACACAGCTCAACGGTAAGCACAAATTAACTGGAAATTTGTGCCGATTGTATGTGGGTATAGATGTGATATCCTGCGTCAGTAAGAATAGAAAAAAATTAATAATATATAATATCTTACGTTTGTATTACTAAATAATTTAGCTTAAGCATTTTGAATCCGTGATTTAAAGTTCAAAAGTCATTGGGCCAGTTCAAACCCGAGATGTTACAAATGGTATCAGATCGAACTTCGTGTGGTCTCTATACGGGGTGAGACTAGACCTGTGATATTTGGGCCGCGATTACGCAAGGAAGTGGAGGAACTAAACGCTGTGCAGGGCTAAGTGTTACGTCAACTTAAGGGCGGGAACCACCTTTAGAGCCCGTATGAGTTACCTCTAGAATCCGACACAACCAAGTGGACAGTCCAGATTATGATTATGATATAGGTTGGGGCTTTGCGAGGACGCAAAGGCCTAAAGGAGGGGTGAATGTGATATCCCACAACGGTAAGAATAGAAGAAAATTGATAATATATAATATCCTGCGTTTGGATTACTAAATAACTTGGCTTAAGCATTTTGAGTCCGTAGTTTAAAGCTCAAAAGTTATTGGGCCAATCCAAACCCGAAATGTTACAGGTGCTATTAGTGATACTATAAACCAAGATTATACTAAGAATAAGAGTTAATTACACTATATTAATTTTAGATCCAGTTCCACTTTGCACCGCCATATAAATTTTCTTACCTTCATTATGTCCCGAACCTTTTTTCCTTAAACAGAAAGTGCTCTCAAAAGCTGGATATTTTGTTTCGTTTTGGGGTTAGCCGAGTTAATTGTATCATACGAGTATAAAATTAAAATGTTTTGTACACGGATTGATCTCATTGGACAATGAGGTAGCAAATTGAGAATTATATATTTTTAACGGTTTATATTGCAATTAGTATAAACTACACAAGTATCTGCAGAGGAGGTTCTTCCATTTGTTTACAACATCTAAGCTTTATCCCACTATGTAGAGTTCACTATATGAATCATATGTTTGTCACTAAGTTCGATTAAGACACATTTTCTCATTAAAGTTTAAATAGAATATGTCTTTCTTAATAGTTTCTTTCCAAATTTTTTTATGCCTTTCCCTTCCCTTTTAATTTAAGTCAAAATTTCTCTATTTTACATTCCGTACTAGGGCATTTAGAGATCTCCTACACACATGTCTAAACCATTTTAAGCATGATTCTCTCATCTTCTCATCTATTGGTGCTAACCTTACTTTCCTTCTAATGCATTCATTTCTTAATCAATCTAATTTAGTATGTCCGCACATCCATCTCAACATTCTCATTTCTGCCACCCTTATTTTTGTTCATGTTCACACTTAGTTGCCCAACAATTTACCCCATAAAGCATCGCTAGTCTTATAATTGTCTTATAAAACTTTTCTTTTAATTTTAGTGAAACTTTATGATCACAAAATATAGATGACGCATTTCTCCATTTATTCCAACCCACTTGAACTCTATGTGCAACATTTTTATCTATTCCCCCATTTTCTCAAGGATAGATCCTAAATACGTAAAACTTTTAGATATACTTAGTTCATGCCTACTTATTTCTAGATTTACCCTATTTCTACCTCTGTGCTTACTAAAGTGACACTACATATATTCTATTTTGACCCTTCTTATGATAAAATCTTTCGAATCTAATGTCTTGTTCCAATCTTCTAGCTTGGTATCACTCCCTCCTCATCGATTAACACTATATCGTTTGCAAACAACGTACATTTAAGAATAGCTTTTTACAAATGTTTAGTAGTCTAGTTAATTATTAAGGCAAAATGGTATGGGATCAAAGCTGATCCCTGATATAGTTTTATATTCGAGAATTCACTTGATATTTCTACTGGTGTCCTAGCATAAGTTGTAATATTCGTTTGGGGGGGGGGGGGGGGGTGTTTGTTCTTACCTAAGCTAAAAGAAACCAGAGATGGATCTATGAATGAGAGAGAGAGAGAGAGAGAGAGACGATAGATTGCAAATGAAACGCAGAGAAGACTTCAAATAGGGGTAGCAACGGGTAGGAAACAAGCATAGTTCCCGTAAAAGATGGGTTTGCACAGTTGCTTTGAAGAAAAATTGCTGTAAACCAGTCAGTTGGCTAACTATTGCCTATTTCTTTGTTGTTTATTTATTCATTTTGTAATGTAGGTGTACCATCAAACTGATAGGTTACTTTCGCATGCATAGATTACTTATCAAAATTTATGCTCCTAACTAGCCTAATTTATGCTATGCAGATAACTCTGAAGAATTTTTTTTTTTTTAATGAAAAGAGAAACATTTATTTCTTACCATTAAAACAATTATATTCTTGATTTATACTACTTGAGCAACCCCTCTGGATTTTATTTCTTTGTTATTACTCCTTATTGGTTAATGAAATCATTATCTTTCTCCAGAAAAGAAAAGAAAAGAAAAGAAACGAAACTTGTACACTTTTAACATTTGGCCTTGCCTCCTTCCTTGTTCTGTGATCACAAAATATATGTCTTTATGGTTAAATAATGCCACCACAAACATTCTTTTTATTATAATCCTATGCATGGGAGCATATGGTATGATCACTCAAAAACATACATAGATCAGATCACAGCAGAAATCAGTTTTGAACATTTCAATCCCCAGCCGCCTTGAACAGAAAGATTGGTTGAATCGCCCTTTATTTAACTATTTTTCCCCCCTTAATTTGGGTTTTGCCTCGTTCATCTTTTTAGTTATTTAATCTGTCCACTTTCAGCGTGCTTAATGTTTTATAACAAAATTACTAGGTTAATTAACGAGGACCTCTTACCTAGATGAAAATAGCCATGTTTTTTTTTTTTTTTTGAGGAAAAAAAAAAAGCCATGTTATACTAGATGAAAAATAGCCCATGTTTAGAATCATTGGTTATAATTTTAAAACTCATAAATTGAAGATATGCAGGTGAAATTTACCGACCAAATCTCCAGATCTCCCCCAGAAAATTTTTTTATTTATTCATGTTCCTTTAACGAAAGTATCATTGGAAACACCAGAATATAAGATTTCGAGAAAGAGTAGTACTTAGTAAATACTATTAATTTTATAGGAAGAGAATATCACGTCCTACTCTGCTGTATATATCTTATAGACAGTTACGCTGGAAAGTTCAAATTTAAAATTGCTAACGCATTTATGCCATCGCTGGGTGCCACATGCTCTGAGGGAATAATAATAGCATAAATAATTGGTTTAAGTATAAGATTCATGGTTAATTTTAGTGACACAAATGTATGTGTGTGTGTGTGTTTCATCATATCTTATACAATTACAATATACATCTCCGAGTTGGCATTCGTCACAACTCAAAGAATTTTTGACCTGTCTGATGGGCTATTACCATTTGATTCTTTATTGTTGAATGTTCTCTCTCTATTGCATTAATTTTTCCCTGTATCTGCCTCTACTATCTACTCCTTTTTTTTTTTTTTTCTGAATTGGACAGAAGATTTTAGTTCAACATGTGTAATTGATTCAGTTAGGTGATATGATAATTGAATTAAGATAGGGCCACAATGAAAATCTGTCAAACATAATGGTCTAATGACAAGTTCAATATTCAACCATCGGACGAAACGAGTGTATTATGCACCCATTTGGATTTTTGATGAGAGGCAAAGTTTGAACCCCTGACCTCCCACCTCACTTAGCCTTTAAAGGTTTTGTGGTGGCCAACCCAACTAGTTCAATAATCATTAACACTACTCAGATTTGACTATATATATATATATATATGGAAGAAGTTTTTCAAATATCATTTTCAATTAGGAGTCATATTGGACCCTGACCTAGTCTTCCATTTGAAAATGCTAATCTTTGCAAACTAACTTTCTCCTGTAATTATTCACCATCATGTGTTAGAAAACAAGTATCCTTTATATTTCTCAAGACGTAGAAAACCAGTAAAGTGTGTGGAAACTTGAAGACATAAAAATTCGAATTTTCTGGTCAACTTCCTTAAAACTCAATGATTCACAAAATTGGCCTCAGAATGTTCTTTCGCATGTAGTTGCTTGTGCGTGTAATACGAATTCTAGCAATCCACTGGCGCTTTACTCTTCTGCAGTTGGATATTAGTTGGACTTTGTGTCATTTCGGTTAAACCATGTCGGCACAATATTAAGTAATTTAGCCAACCGCCAAGGAAGAACGCTGCTAATTAGGGGTGAGCAAATTCGGTAAATACCGAATTACCGACCGAATTCAAATTGAATTCGGTAAATCGAATTCGGTAATTCGGTAATTCGGTCGGTAATTCGGTAAATCCGAAAAATATGAAATCGAATTCGGTCGGTATTCGGATTCACAATTTTTGAAATCGGTATACCGATTTCGAATTCAATTCGGTAATTCGAATTCGGTATTATAATACCGAATTCGAATTACCGAATTCGAATTCCTAAGGGTCCAATTATTAGTTGGGTTTCTAGAAGTAAAAGTCCGATGGGCTGAAAAATTGAGACCCAATACTCTAAATCACTAGTAACTACCCACAATATTATACTCCACTGCACCGGTGGAGTACATATACCCCAAACCCAAAATTTTCTACCACTCCATCAGTGCATATTACTAGTCCAAACCCAATACTTCGTTTTTTTTATTTTAACCAAACCCAATACTCTAAATCACCCATATTCCAATATATCCATTCAATTACAGATTTGCATTTTCACCACTAAAACAAAAAAATCAAACCTCTCACATACTCTCACTCGCATCCCTCTCGTTCCCTTTTTGGCCTCTAACTCACATCCTATTCAATCAAACCCTAATCCCTAAATTCTAATCTCTGATTCTCCATTCCCGTTCCCCCTTTAGCCTTCCATTTTGCTTCCTATTTTGGATCTTGACCTCGGTTGTTTGTGTCTTTCCCGTTCCCGTTCCAAGCCAAATCACTGAATGCAGCTAGCCAGGAACTTCGCTCGACGGCCAACACTACAGGAGGAACTCAACCATCTTTTCATCTCACCGGTAAGTCCTTTAATCGAACTGCAATGCTTTTTGCCGAGTTTATTTAGAGTAAGAAGGAGTAATTAGTTTGGTGCTAACTGTTGAGGAGTTAGTGTGTGTGTATAGGGAGAAAGAGATCTTAAACAAGGTCGGTGGAGGGGTAAATTGAAAATGAGAGGTTGCTTCGAGAGATGAAGATCTCAAAGTGGAAAATTGAAGAAAAAGAATTGAATGGAATATATAGGACTACTGGGGAGGTTTTATGGCCTTTCACTTACTAAGTTTATATTTTCTAAGTAAGATTTGTTCGTAAGTAAGCTAGTAAACAAATCTAGTAAAATCAAACCTAATTGAGAGGTTAGCCATCCTGGTGAATGGTGGTTGTCTGAGGGTAAATGGAGACATGCAAGTGTAGTTAATGGAGTGTTGTTTTGACGGTTTCACAAAATGCCGAGTAACTTCATTTCAATCTATAGCTTCTGAGTATGCTTTGTTGCAGATTTGAGGTCCTTCTGGGCTTCTATGTTAAAACATTTCACCACATATATTTTACTAATAGTAGTATCTAAGATGTCTTTTTGGAATTTTCTAACATAGAAATTCAAAATGAAAACTTCTACTACTAATTAGTTTTAAATTAAACTACATCAATTTTAGTTACAAATCCACCATCTTAGACATCCAAATATGACCAGCATGTCTCACAAATTTGCATTTGATGCTTTTCAATGCTTTTAGTAGGTTTTGCTGTTCCTAGTCAGATTGGTATTAGAAACATCATCAGATGATGAATGGCAAATATATGAGCATTTTGGCCAAAAGGATAGTTTCGGTTCAATTGGACAAATAACCATAAAACGTTGATTGTACAAAGGCTGTGTGTTATTAGAATACAGTTTTCAGAGCTATGGTTCTTATTTTCTCCGTGCTATTCTCGCAAAGAATTAGATACTTACAATTAGGTTACTATTTTTTTAGTAATTAGATACTGATCTTTTCTTTCTTTCTCTAGGCATATTTTCCTTATCTTTTGAGGCATTCAAGAAAATCCAGCAAGAAGCACATCAGAGCAGTGCTATTATGGAGGGCGATGATGGTGAAATTGAAATCAAAAGCAATGCCAAAGAATCAGCCAGCAAGATGATATTTGGATATAAATTTTTCTTCAATGAATAAAGTCTATATTATGTAATTAATTGTCTACACTAGTCTTTTGGAACCTAATGTTTGATTATGTTAATTTGGACATGGCTGGTATTGTAATGTTTGATTGTGCAATTTAAATTACAGGTTTATGTTAAACTCTATAATTTGGATTTGTTTAGTCTTTTTTGGTTGATATTCTCTATTGATCCTTTGGTTAGTCTTGTTTCATTGTGTAATTTAAATTCACAAATTCACAAAAATTTTTAGGTGACCTGCTGCGTGCTGTTTTGCTGCAAGGGAAGATTTTTGTTTTTTTTTTTTTTTTTTTTTCAATTACCGAATTCAATTACCGATTTACCGAATTGAATTCGGTATCGAATTCGGATCGGTAATAAATGAAATCGAAATCGAAATCGGTCGGTCAAATTTTAAAAAAAAATACCGAAATTACCGATTTCAACCTACCGAATTACCGATTTACCGACCGAATCTCACCCCTACTGCTAATAGCCACGCACTAGAGCCAAGACCGGTTCAATTTTAGTTGCAACCTCCGCGGATACCATCATCTGTCTAGTTTTCACCACTTCTGGATCTTTTTCACAAGTATCATTTACCCAAAACAAAAATAAGAATTATATATCGGATTATGCTCTATCTACTCGAATTTCATGGCAATTTAACATGTTCCCTACATATATTTTGTGATTACAAAACTCATCCATTTCATTTTAGGGGTTGGAGGTTTTTGAAATAATTTGTCATAACTCATGTGCTTTGCGTGTGAAAGTTTTTTAAAAAATATAACACCATTTAGATTATTAAAATCTTATTAAAATTTATATTCTAAACATCATGTTAAGGCAATTATATATTTTTATTTTCTTAAACAATTGTCGTTGAAAAACAAGGTTTGAACTTGGAAGACCATAACCTCTAAATTTTTGAGTTTTTCCTTTAAGACTTTATTATAGATAATACATAGTTGGCATTATGAGACTAACATTGATACGATATTTTGTCAAACTTATCATATACTCAACTAATTGTTAGACTTAAATCATTAACCATAAATTTTTTTTTATCACCAAATAATATTGTTAGAAAGATTGTGAATACCTCTTTCTAGAAAGATGAATGATTAAAGTTAAAATCTATTTGTTTATAATTTAATATAAATGTACCAACTCGAGTAGATACTTAATATTTTATAGTTTGCAATTTTGTGTTGATGGTTCAGATTGAATAAACAAAGCAAAAGTGTATTCAATCTGAACTATCTCTTTACTAATTTTTAATCTCGATTATGAAATTGTGCTAAATGAAAAGTTTTCAAATTGTGAGACCGAGTACCTTTTGGCATACTTGTCCCATGAATCTGCACACACTATGGAGTTCGTAGCTCAATTTTTCCCCCACATCGTAGGCAAGACAATCTCATTTTGAAATGATGAAAGGACAATAATCGGTGACGAATTCCTATATTTATTCTTATTATTGTCACTTTTTGTAATCTTATTTGACACTCCAGATTTAAGGTTTTCTCATCATTTGATTCCTTGTTGGAGTATCCTCATATTAAGTAAGTCATGGAGAATAAATAGAGGGTCAAGCAGTTAGAGTTTTACGATTCTATTCTAGAGGTCGGGGGATTTGAATTTTACTAACAACAATTCCCCTTCTCCTTCCCCTATTATAATAGTACAAGTTTGATTAAAAAAAAAAGTAAGCCGTGGCCCTCTTGACCTAGATTTAAAAAAAAGCTTTAGTTTAATTGGCATTGTGTAATAAATTTTCAATGTTTTGTTAACGTTAGTTAAACGTATGATATAACAAAAAAAATTATTTCATCCTTTATAATCCAATTCCTTGTATTTCTTTTTTCACTACCACGAACTTTCTCATCCTTTTTCTTGTGTTCTTTTTGTACAATGCTAATCCACTTATTTATATGACACATTATTTAGTCAATGTCCAAGTAATCAAAAAAACAACTTGCCTTAAACTATAAGTCTTACAATTAGGAAATTACTTGGCAACTACTATTACAAGCAATTAGATAAATAGAAAACTACTTATTCTTTAGAAAATTGCTTGAAAGAAAACTTGCCAATTTCCTAATAATATTTATGTTCAGCTTTATTTTTGCAAAATCATTAGGTTGGTTTCTCGGCATGTCACATGAGAATATCCAATGGCCATGCGGTGTGCTTGGCATTTTGGTCTGAGGGTTTATTTATAAGCAAACCAGCGAAGCGAAGCATGTTAAAGTGATTTGATTACTAGATACGCAGTCATATTCCATTTTAGATACATTTTAGAAATCCATAACATCGATCTGGATTCCAGAAAGTTGTTGCCGCTTCAGTGCTACTTTTATCTACTCAAAAGGCTTCTTTTAGAAATCTAAAAAACCATAGAGCTATAAAAGTAAATTTTTAAGGTCATTTTGATGAAATAGCCTACAACAACATCATACATGTGAGAATCTCTTATACTATTCAACAATTAAAATGAAGCAACTGGACCCTAAACATTTCATTATACTTGTGTTGGGATTAGCCATAAGCCTCGTCATATATAGTTGATCACATTTTTTGTTGAAAAGAACAAACTGAATTCATGTACATGGATGCTGAGTTCAAAGTTAAAAATAAAGAGAATTCGCGCATCTTTTCTCATCAAATCAGATACTACACTTTAAAGAAAGGTGCATCTTTTCTCAACTTTTTAGACAAAAGATACATTGATCATATTGCTATTACACACAATTTAGCAATTCCATAAAATTAGCATGCATTTCTCTTAGTCGAAAAAATAATCGACTATGAGGGAGAAAAATCATGGTAGTACAAATTTAAGCGACTTAATTATTAAAAATTTAAGGGTAGAGACTAAAATGAGATTATGAGAATATAATAGAAAAAATACAGTTTCGGTATCAAATATTTAAGGCATGGGTAGTTTAGTTCGTAAAATTTGAACAAAATAAATTTAATAAAATATTTCAATGTTTCAACACATTTAGTTCTATTAACCGATTTTGCAAAAATCATACCGGAATCCGGTCATATGATACTTATGTGCCGGTGACTAAATTTTCAAAAAAA